>JAXCLR010000092.1:32330007-32341893 GCA_035584095.1 Annona squamosa
TCAGGGCAACAATCTTGAGTCACGTTTACCAATCAAAACGATCCCGGAGTAAGGCTTCTAGGCACCTCGGTTCGGGGTGCCACATTAACCATGCCAAGCAAGTCAGATGCAATGCAAGAATGGTTATAGACTACAAAAAGCTGAACAAAGCCACCAAAGATGATGGCTATGATTTTCCAAATTCTGAGGTATTGACAAATTAGATTAGAAAAAGAAATTCAAAGATATACTCAAAGTTTGACCTCAAATCAGGATATTGGTAAATACCGATGCATCTTAATAACAAAAGATTAACAGCATTCTCTTGTCCCTAAGGACTTTATGAATGGTTAGTCATGCTATTTGGATTAAAAAATTCATCAATTATTTTTCAAAGAAGAATGGACAACGCATGCAAAAAATTGAAGGAATTTGTTGCTGTTTATATAGATAATGTCCTAATCTTTAGCAAGAAAAAAAAGGAACATCTAAAACACTTGACAAAAGTCACAAAGGTTTTTATTAAGTAAGGCATGATACTATCCAAAAGAAAGAAAGTACGGATGCAGAGAAAAATCAATTTCTTAGGATTGAAAATTGAAGGAAATAGAGAAAAGCTTCAGCCTCATATAGCTGAGAAAGCTACTATTTTTTGGGATAAAATTGAGGATCAAAAATAACTCCAAAGGTTTTTAGAGTCCTTAATTATGCCAAATAGTTTATAAAAAACTTGGCAAAATTGGTAAAACCACTATATGTGAAACTATCTAGTAAAACTCACTGGACCTGAAGTAACGAAGACACAGAGTTCATTAAAAAAGTTAAAGAAAAAGGTTACAAATCTGCCGACCTTGAGTTTACCACAAGAAGAAGATTATTTAATCTTAGAAGTCGATGCTTCGGATCTTTATTGGAGATGCATTTTAAAAATAAAATGAGAAAAATCCTCAAGAAAAGAAGCAATCTATAGATATTAGAGCGGAGCTTTTGAGAATGCCTAAGTAAATTAACCAATTCATGAAAAAGAAATTTTTGCAGTAATTTGATTTCATTTACATTCAAACGGGAACGAATGAACATAGAAGCATTCGAATTAACTCAAATGAATAGAATTAGATAGAGTGAACTTCAACTACCTAGAACTGACTACTACTCAATCAATTGACTTGATTTAATTTGAATGAGAACGAGACTTTAACACATTCGATTAAACTCAAAGCAACTGAATTGAACTGAAAGCACTACAATTAACTAAAATTAACTACAATCCTTAAATTTCATTTACATTCTAATGGAAAAAAATGAACTCAAAAGCATTTGGATAGACTCAAATTAACTGAATTAGTTATAATGAACTTCAACTACTTAGAATTAACTACTACTCAATTTAATTAACTTGATTTGATTCGAATGACAACAAGAAAACTTTAACGTATTCAAAGTGGGTCAAAGCAATTGAATCGGATAGAAGAAACTTCAATCAACTATAACTGACTACAATCCCTTAATTTCATTTACATTCGAACAGTAATGAATGAACTTAAAAGCATTCGAATAAACTCAAATGAACTAAATTAGATATAATAAACTTCAACTACCTAGAACTGACTAGTACTCAATCTAATTGACTTGATTTGATTTGAATGAGAACAAGCAAACTTTAACACATTCGATTAAACTCAAAGTAACAAAATCGGACTGAAGGAACTACAATCAACAAGAATTAACTTTGAGTACCTAAAACTGACTACTACTCAATCTAATTGACTTGATTTGATTCAAATGATAACGAACAAACTTTAATGTATTTGATTAGACTCAAAGACACTAAATCAGACTGAAGGAACTACAATCAACTATAATCCCTTGTTTTCATTTACAATCGAATGGGAACGACTAAACTAAAAATCATTCAAATCAACTCAAATAAATTGAATTTGATAGAATAAAATTCGACCACCTAGGACTGACTACAACTCAATCTAATTGACTTAATTTGATTCGAATGTGAACGAGCAAACTTTAACGCACTCGAATAGGCTCAAAACAACCAAATCGGACGGAAGAAACTTCAATCAACTAGAATTAACTACAATTCCCTGATTTCAGTTACATTCAAATGGGAATGATTGAATTTAGAAACATTCGAATCAACTCAAATAAACTGAATTCGATAGAGTGAACTTCCACTACCTAGAACTGACTACTACTCAATCTAATTGACTTCATTTAATTCGAATAAGAACGAGCAAACATTAATGCATTCGATTAAACTCAAAACAACTGAATCAGACTAAAGGAATTAGAATTAATTACAATCCTCAAATTTCATTTACATTCTAAGATTTCATTTACATTTTAATGAGAACGAATGAACTCAAAAGCTTTGAACAGATTCAAATAAACTGAATTAGTTAGAATGAACTTTAACTGCTTAGACTTGACTACTACTCAATCTCTTTGATTTGATTTGATTCGAATGAGAAAGAGTAAACTATAACACATTAGAAGTGGGTCAGAGGAACTGAATTAGATGGAAGAAACTTCAATCAACTGTAACTAACCGCAATTCCTTGATTTCATTTACATTCAAACGATAATGAATGAACTTAAAAGCATTCAAATAAACTCAAATGAATTGAATTAGATAGAATAAACTTCGATTACCTAGAACTGACTACTACTCAATTTAATTAACTTGATTTGATTCGAATGAGAATGAACAAACTTTAACGCATTCGATTAGACTCAAAATAACTAAATCAGACTGAAAAAACTACAATCAACTAGAATTAACTTTGGCTACTTAGAACTAACTACTACTCAATCTAATCGACTTGATTTGATTCAAATGAGAACGAGCAAACTTCAATGCATTCGATTAAACTTAAAGCAACTGAATCGAACTGAAGGAACTATAATCAACTGTAATCCCTTGTTTTCATTTACAATCAAATGGGAATGACTAAGCTTAAAAGTATTTGAATCGACTTAAACGAACTGAATTTGATAGAATAAACTTCGACCACCTAGAATTGACTACAACTCAATCTAGTTGACTTGATTTGATTCAAAGGAGAACGAACAAACTTTAACTCATGTAAATAAGCTCAAAGCACATGAATCGAACGGAAAGAACTTCAATTAACTATAATTAACTACAATCTCACGATTTCAATTACATTTGAATGAAAATGAATGAACTTAAAAGCATTTGAATCGACTCAAATGAACCGAATTATATAGAATGAACTTCGACTACCTGCAATTGACTATTATTCATTCTAATTGAATTGATTTGATTCAAATGTAAATGGGCAAACTTTAACGCATTCGAATAGACTTAAAGAACTGAATTAGATAGAATGAACTTTAATCAACTAGAATTGTTTACAATCATTTGATTTCATTTACATTTGAATGATAACGAATGTACTTAAAAGCATTCAAATCAACTGAAATGAACAGAATTAGATAGAATGAACTTTGACTATCGAGAATTGACTACTACTCAATCTAACTAACTTGATTTGATTCAAATGAGAACAAGCAAATTTTAACGCTTTCGAACAGACTCAAAGCAACTGAATCAGACGGAAGGAACTTTAGTCAATTAGAATTAACTACAATCTCCTGATTTCAATTACATTCAAATGAGAATGAACAAACTTAAATGCATTCGAATTGACTGAAATGGACTGAATTAGGTAGAATCAACTTCGATTACTTAGAATTGATTACTACTCAATCTAATCGACTTAATTTGATTCAAATGAGAATGAGTAAACTTTAACTCATTAGAATAAGACTCAAAACAATGAATTAGACGGAAGGAACTTTAATCAAAGAAATTGACTGCAATCCCTTGATTTCATTTACATTTGAATAGGAATGAATCAACTTAAAAGCATTTGAATTGACTCAAATGAACTGAATTAGGTAAAATAAATTTCAATTACCTAGAATTAACTTTTATTCAATTTAATTGACTTGATTTGAATCAAATGAGAAGGAGCAAACTTTAATGCATTTAAACAGACTCAAAGCAACGAATCAGACGAAAGAAACTTGAATCAACTAAAATTAACTATATTTCTTTGATTTCATTTAAATTTGAACGGGAACAAATGTGCTTAAAAGCGTTTAAATCGTTGCAAATAAACTGAATTAAGTAGAATGAACTTCGATTACCTAGAGTTGGCTACTACTCATTCTAATGGACTTGATTTGACTCCAATGAGAACAAAAAAATTTTAACACATTTGAATAAACCCAAAGCAACTGAATCGGACTGAAGGAACTTCAATCAACTAAAATTGACTACAATCCATTGATTTCCTTTATATTCGAACAGAAATGAATGAACTTAAGATTATTCGAATCAACCCAAATGTACTGAATTGGATAGAATGAACTTCGACTACTTATAATTGAATACTACTCAATCTATTAAACTTGATTTGATTTGAATGAGAATGAGCAAACTTTAATGCATTCGAATAGACTCGAAGCAACTGAATTGGACGAAAGAAACTTTAATCAACTAGAATTAACTACAATCTCTTAATTTCATTTATATTGAAACAGGAACAAATGAATTTAAAAGTATTCGAACCGACTCAAATGAACTGAATTGGATAAAAAGAACTTCAACTACTGAAAATTGTTTACTACTCAATCTAATTGACTTAATTTGATTCGAATGAGAACGAAAAAACTTTAACACACTTGAGCAGATTCAAAGCAACTAAATCAAATGGATGAAACTTCAACCAACTAGAATATGGCACCTCAACTGAGCGTTAGATCCCGAGCCTTACTTCGGGACCGTTATTGATTGGTAAACGTGATCAAGATTATTGTCCTGTCACATGGTGAAATTTATTGGATATTTATCCATTTACACTTTACTCCCCAGGAGTTAATATCATCATACATATTCAATTGTCATCATTTTACCTATCTAGGCCATTATTAAATCCTGATATATTCATTTGCATCCCATAAAATCTACATCATTCATGACATGGAAAAACATACAATCATCATTCGTCCTTAAAATTTTTCATCAATTCGTCAGACGCCATAGTGTAAATCACATAAACTCAACAGTAGCAGTCATATAAACCATCATACATCCTTTTATATATAATATAATACATAGGCATTCATAGAATTATCGTTCTTCATCGATTAACGTATGTTCCTTGCCACGTCCATCCTTTCACCTGTTTTAGAATTTGGAAAACAAAACTTGAGTCGAAACTAAATAAGCAAGCTACATAGTTTTTCAGACAATTCATTTTGCAGGCAAACTTTTTCATTTAAATAGCATATTTGAAGCATCATTATACTCACTCGTGGGTGTATTATGAAAAAATATAAACATTATACCCATCACGGGTACATCATGAATAAAGCAATGCATTAATATAAAACACGAACACCATAAGATGATACACTAGCTAAACGATCATCCGTCTTCGTCTTTTCTCATCTCTGGGAGGGCGCCGCTGGCCTTTGGTCTACTTGGTCATACCAAATGAGGACAATCGGTCCGCTTATACCTTTGAGATAGACCTAATATCTTGTGCACCATGAGCTTGTCAAAACATGAACTTGAACATGCTAGCATGATTTTCATATGTAAACCCTTGAATCGTAATTTCTCATCAACATTTGATAAAACATTGAGCAAATCATTTATCACAATTAAAATAATATTTCGACCCATGTTGAGATAAAGGAATGATCATCCTTAAACATTCTTAAAAATAATTTAAATATTCATTTGCTAAATCAATACAAAGCATTTAAATAACATTCGCAATCATTTTATCACAATTGAAGAAAGCAAATCTTTTAGAAAAATGCTTGCTTACCTGATTCACCTCAGCTTTTCGTATCAACTTTCTCTTTGCCTTTGCCTATATACATAAGAATGACATTACGTTCATATAATCTTTATATGCTTGCATACAACTTAGTTTTCCAACCCACATATCATTCATTAACATGCAAGACCCACTTGTATTCCAAGTCGGGTATTCATACATATAGCAACATAACTTGTACATTATATTTTCATTTCTTTCATTTTTAATACCCTTATATAGGGGAAATATTTTAACATATCTTAACCCTTCATTAAATCGTCATATGGAAGTTCATTACTCCCATTCGTCATTTATCACATATTTTTCACCTTTCTCATATCGGTGCTCATTTTATACACATATTTAATAGATTAGGCCTTATATATTAATCTCAAATTTTTGATATATAATTTATTTTCAAATCAGCATCTTAATTACACATTCCTTCCCATTTCCATTCATTTTTACATTTCAGCAAATCACATAAGTCATTTCTTATTTAGCCATACCCTTTATGTGCACCCTTCTTAGCACGCATATATTATATGTTCTTTAATATTTTTTAAAACAATTTTTTCTCTATTTTTGGCATAATTAAACCACTTAATTAGCACAAAATTTAGGATATATTCATAGAATTTTAATCCCTTAATTATAGGGTTTCAAAACAGTAAATTTTCTATCACTTTTTCTCACATTCAACGTCCCTTTTGACATGTGATTTATAATAGATTTTTAACTCCTAATTTTCAGCTTTTAATCATACTTTTCTTATCTCATTTTTAGGGTAATTTCACATATTCAAAGTCAATAATTTAGTTGCCCCAAAACAATAATTTTTCGTGCATATTTGGCCACAACCCTTTGGACGGCCACAACATGAGTCCATAAAAATTAGATTTTTGCAAATTTCTTTCACCCTATGTTGGACGTCCCATGTACCCTAATTTTATGGTATTTTACCCTTTAATTCATCCGTGCATTGGTTGGATTAATTCATGTATGATAATCATCTCAAAGGAGTGAAAATTGGATCATGTTGTCAACCCTAGGTTTCATCCTTTCTAAGGTTCTTAAATCTTGCCCAAATCAACATATATAAATCATGATATCATAAATCATAAACCAAACATAAAACATAATTAAAACAGCAACATCCAATGAAATTTAAGAAAAATTCCAGCTAGGTTCTTAAGTCATAATCCACCCTAGCATCACACTTGACTACCTTGAACACTTGAATCCATTCCTTTTATTCATTTTTTAGTCAATACCCTAATTAAGGACATCATAACTCATCATTTAAGAGTTCATTATGGATCAAATGCATGACCCATAATTGAAGCTAAAAATTATAAGATTTATAATTCAAACTTAACTCAATACTTACTTGAATTAGAGAGATGTTGCTCAAACTTTCCTATCTTGATTTCTCCTCTTCCCTTTCTTCTTTTCCTCCTCTTTTCTTCTTCCTTTTCTTTCTTTTTTTCTTCCCCTTGGGACGTCTCCTTTCTTCTAGTCCTTGGAGAGATTTTTTCTCTCTCAATTTGGCCAAAAGTGGACATCCCATGTGCTCTCCCTTTCTTTTATATTTTTAAATTTTTGGGGCTCACTTTTTCCACCTCATTTGAGGGTAATTTAATGCATGCTTATCCCTCAACGAGTTGTCCTAATTTCACTCTAGTAAAATACATATTTATCATATTTTACAAATATAAAAAATCAGCTCATTCTTAGGCCATCTTGTTGTCCACTATTTGGACGTCCCACATGGCTTAGTTTTTGGCATTTTATGTCAATCAAAAGCTGACCAATTTAATATCGTTTACCACCCTAGTCATATAGACTAATTACATGTAATTTTTAGCATGTAAAAAAAATCACAAAATCAGCCCAAATCAGCCCCTTGGATGTCCCCCTTCTTGCCATCTTGCTTAGCCTCTTAAGGCTACACCCTCTAGCCTTTAACCCATTCATTTATGCTTTAGATTTTTCATGGATTTTTGTATTTAAAATAATTCACAAATCATGCTCAAAATTACCCTCTTTGGAAACCTTATTTGGGACATTAATCACACCATTAACTCACTTGACTTTTCATTAATGGGCATGTTACTTTATGGACAAAAGTCAATATCTTTTATCCTTTTGTGATTAAGTAATTTTTCATGATAATTAGCTTAATCAAACTCAGCCATAAAATTTATCATATCATTTTAACCATTCATGTCAAATTTCATCTTAAAATGACTTTTCTATCATAAGTTATGACCATTTGGAATTAACTTTTGGATTTGAATAAAAATAAATAATTATCACCCTAATCTCATTATAAATTTCATAATTCAATTCATTCATAAGGTTGGGCACAAAATTATGTGCTTACTTTTCAAATTTCACCTCATTTCGCCCATAGGCATCAAGTTATGAATTTTCTAACATTTATTATCTTAAACTCATAATTATCATTATAATCTTCATTAATCAAATTATAATAAATGAAATCATCATTCATATCATATTCACATTTTCTAACTCTTATTAGGTCACTTTAATCATATTGACCCAATTGAGCTTGACGATTAATTTAATCATCATCCTTAATCAATAGCCCTAAATTCAATAAACCAATCAAATAATACACAAATCACATTTACATGTCAAATGCACATGTATGGGTCCTACTTGAGTCTGGGTATCACGATCCTCCCTCCTTATCTCCCCCCTTATAAAAGATTTTGTCCCGAAACCATTTATTTTTCAAACAACTGGGGGTATTTCCTTTCAACCTCTTCTCTTAGTTCTCATTTAGCTTTGCTTTCGGAATACCAGTTCCATTGAACTTTAACATACTCAATCTCTTGATTTCAAAGCTTTTTGTACCTTATGATTTGAGATCCTTGTTAGTCTTTTCTCATAGTTCAAGTTATCTTAAATCGGTAGGTTCTCTACTATTAATACATGGGTAGGGTCTGGGATATATTTCCTAAGTATAAAGATATGAAAAATATTGTGCACTAAGACTAGAGTTGGGGGTAAGGCTACCCTATAAGCTAATTTCTCAATCCTTTCTAGTATTTCAAATGGTCCAATATATCTGGGATTTAGCTTGCTCATTTTCCCAAACCTTATAGCTCCTTTGAATGACGTGACCTTTATAAACACATGTTTACCAACTTGGACATTAAAATCCTCTCTTTCAATATGTGTAGCACTTTTGCCGACTCTAAGCTGTGAGTATATATTGGTGATAACTTGTACCTTATCTGCTATTTGTCAAGACAAGTATGGGGCTAGTTTTTTCTCTCTAACTTCATCTAAGTTCAATGGAGTTTGACATCATCTTCCATACAACACTTCAAATTGAGCCATTTGAATACTAGCCTGATAGCTATTGTTGTACTCAAACTCCGCTATCGATACATATTTATCCCATGATCCTCTAAATTTCAATTTACAAATATGGAATATGTCCTCAATAATTGATTCACTCACTCCGTCTGTCCATCTATCTGGGGATGAAATGTTGTACTGAACTTAAGCTAGGTGCCTAGGGTTTCTTGTAAACTCTTCTCAAATTGAGACGTGAACATTGCATCTCGATGAGATATTATTAACTTAGAGACTCTGCGAAATCGTACTATCTCCTTGTAGTACACTTTGACTAGCCTTTACTGCCGAAAAAGTTCTCTTTATGGGTATGAAATGTACAACTTTTGATAATCGATCCACTATTACCCATATAGAGTCATTTCTTGTTTGCATCTTAGGCAGTCCTTCAATAAAATCCATTGTGACGTCCTCCCACTTCCACTCAGGAACTTCCAGGGACTGTAATTTTTCAAGCATTCGCTGGTGATCTACTTTAACCCTTTAACATGTTAAGCACTTGGCTACGTATTCAGCAATCACCCTTTTCATATTATTCCAACAGTATTCTTTTTTGAGATCCTGATACATCTTGGTGCTTCCTGGATGCATAGAAAATGACAAAAAATGTGCCTCATTAAGTATCTGTTCTTTCAATTCAACTAAATTAGGTATACAAAGGCGACCCTTGTACCGATACATTCTCTGGTCATCAGTGGTAAACTCATTCTACTCCTTGTTCTTCATCCTTTCCACATGATTATATAGGTCTGATTCCTTTTGCTGTACAGTTTTAATTTGTTAGAGAAAATTATATATGCATTTGTGATAACCTTGCTTGAATTTCAAGTGAACATATAATCAATTTCAATTATCTCATTTTTCAAAGCAACCCTTCTTCCTTTGTAATAAGGTGCACCATGCTTGTATTTCTGCTCAATGCATCGGCTACCACGTTTGCCTTACCTGAATGGTATAGTACGCTAGATCATAATCCTTTAACAACTCGAGTCATCTCATTTGTCTCATGTTCAACTCATTTTGAGCGAAAATATACTTAAAGCTCTTGTGATATGTGTAAATCTCACACCTAGTACCATACAGATAAGGAAAACACCACAAGTGCTAACTTTAAGTCATGAGTGGGATAGCTTACCTCATTGGGCTTCAACTGCCTATATGTATAAGCTATCACCTTTCTTCTTTGCATCTCAACTCAATGGTCATATCCATCTCTCTTTCCGAAGGAAGTGTGATGCCCCAAACTAAGGTGCCTAGAAGCCTTACTCCATGACCATTTTTTATTGGTAAACGTGATTCAGGATTGTTGACTTGATCACACGGCAAAATTTATATATCTATAACATCAATACATGAAAAATTGTCACCATTCATCCAACTTGAAATATATTTTACATATCAGAGTTATGATCGAAGTCTGTTTATAAACATCATCATGAAAAAGATATTTTTTTCATCTCAAAATTTTCATCATTGTTTTTACATAAAAATTTACATATACAACATTTATATAAAAAACTGCATGTTATTTTGCATACTGCCTTCAACATCATTTTCTATCTGTTGTTGGAAAAACATAGGTGAATCATAATATTCAGTAAGCAAGCCATACATAATTTTTTTACAATCTTTTTCATGTAACTAAGCGTCCATCCCATACATGCTCCCATTTCAGGGAGGTCGCTACCGGCCTGGGTCATTTCCATACCTAATTTTCTCTTTCTTGAGCATATTAACTCTTATTAGGCTAAGGTGATTAACTTAACCACTTTACTTAGTCATTAGCCCTAATCTCATCCATCTACTTAAATCATATAATTAACAACAATTACATGCCTAGATTGCATGTATGAGTCACGTTTCTTCTAGGTATCACACCTTACCAAGGCATTGAACCTAGTGGCATACTCAGTGACAGACATCCTTCCTTGGTATAATATCTCAAGTTCAATTACCTTTTGACTCTGTAGTCCTAATGGAAGGTATTCTTTGTTAAACTCCTCAACGAAAGTCTGCCACATTACTTCTTCCATGTGTGGTATTATGATCAACATAGTCTCCCACCACTCATGGACATCCTTAGCCAATAGATGAGTGACGCACAACACCTTCTGTCTATCATTATATGGAGATATCATAAATAGTTTTTTGATTTCTGCTCTCCATTATTCAGCTTATAGGGGTCGGGTTCTCCTGAGAACTTAGGAGGTCATTGAGCTAGGAATGCATTGATGGCTCTCCTGTCAACCTCAATCAAGTGATTTTCATCTCCTATTGGTACCAGTGTGGGGTTAGGGTTAGCCGTCAGAGTGGGTCCTCCTCTTTCAGCACTATCTAACTGTACTTGTTAAGTTCTTTCCCACAAGCAAAATCCTTAATCATTAGTTCTTAACTCTTAAACTCAATATATATCTTATGTTTAATTATAAAATTAAATCAAGTTAGAATTTTGCTTTCATTATACCCAGCTTTGGACATTCATTAATTAGTGCATACAACTCACTTGAAACCTTAGTCACTTGGATGTTAACCAAGGGTAAGATGAGTTAATGATTAATTAACTTAAAAATTTGCAAATGAACTTAACATGGGATGTCGCTACTAACTATACCCCTCTTAAAATTAAAATTTCTCTTAAAAT
>JAXCLR010000092.1:32341993-32356400 GCA_035584095.1 Annona squamosa
ATCTACAGATGCAAGTGGTTCGTCTTCTATGAATAGTAGAAGTTCTGGGTCATCCACCATGGTAATGTAATTATGGAGAACTACATTTGCGATTACAATTTGCACTTGTACCCTATATGGATACGTAGTTGCAACTTGAAATATTGGGAACCTCTTCTTCCATATTGCGAAAAGTCTCTCAATGTTTGTGCGCAAATGCGCATGACGAAAATTGGACAATTCTTGAGCATTATTTGGTGTCCTACCATGACCGTAGTTACTTATATGGTACAAAACACCTTTATATGGTGCCATGAAACTGAGGACGTGGGCATAACTAACATCAACTAAGTAGCACCGACTTAAGGAAATTGTCTACGCAATATCAAGTAACAAATGTGCCATATGATGAAAATTAGACGAAGATTTTTAAGGGAGGAGGTTATATTTTAACTTCAGGTATTGCAAAACGGTTGGCAGGCCAATCAAGTGTAGCTTGGAGGACTTTTGCATCATATGCACTGCCTTCTCAACCAGCTAAAATGTATGTAAACTTCATATTGAAGTCATAGGTGGCCATAACATTTTGGCTAGGATTGCCATGACGGTTTCTAAAAGCTACTGCATTATCAGAGGGAGGTTGGACAGGAATGTGAGTACCATCGATTGCTCTAATACACCCCTACCAAATACATGTAGAGTTGTTAAAGCCTTTAGGTTTGAGAGCAGGAATCTAATTAACGAGACATACCTGAAAATAAGGTGATAGTGTCGGGTCTTGCGTAATCTTAGGATGAGTACCATTGTCAGGGCCAGAGACACAATCCTCGTGTAGCTCAAGAACTGCTCGAAGACACCTATGGAAATGACGATGTAGCGTCTCACTAGATCTACAGAAGTACATACTAGTAGACCTATTCCGTACATTATGTGACAATGTGTGCAGAAACATAGCCATCTGCTCATCCATTGTTAAGTATTTGGTTGATTATAACAAGCCTTTGGTTTTCACATGATCACACGGTTGGTTGAATGCATACGTGGACATTCGGACTTGTGATATGCTTCTCCTATCTCCCCCTCGGACCGTAGAATACATGAATAACTCTCGTTGGATTGTTAAGTCTCGATTTATGAACGATGGATCAATTACATCTCCTCCTCCTGGGCTATTGACGTGACAAAGCATAATTCAATGTATGCGCTACGTCTTTGCATAATTTCTAAAACAATGTTGGATCTGATTTCATCTTCCTATGTATTAGCATATGTTGGAGGCGCAGATATCTTTGATCATTGTTCTAGCCTATAGGACGAAGACATGTCAATACCTATGGTGTGTAAGTGTGTAGGAAAACATTTCATGCTAAAAACATGTTAATTTAGTTATGTTGAATATATAAATCAAGTTTTACTATTTTTGGATATTCATATATATATTTAGGATGAATTTTTAGATACAGGGGTATTTAAGTCATTTTTAAATATTTCACTGAGAGACCATCGAAACCATCAAATACTATTATAAAAACTTTGTTATTATTAATCAAATAATGTAAGCAACACTGAAAATATGCATACGGTTGTGTTAATTTTGCATTGTTATACAAATAGAAGAATAAGAGACTTTACAAAAATGCCTAGCATGGATAAGATCCGAAGGTTTTATTTTTGAAAATTTGCAAGCATAGCAGCAGGTACCTTCATTCAGGAATAAACAAGGACAATTCATCTATCCAAAATTGAAATATAAGAGCATGTTAGCATTTGTGAGGTACAAGGGAACTGGATACACCTAAGCGGGGCCGTGTCATGTTATAATTCAGCAACCATCCAAAAGTAGACTTGACTCATTTTATCCATGCTGTTGGACACCAACCTAGCATCTGAATCCAATGTTCAATTTATTGTTCAGCCTTTCATCATAAATATTCACAACAGTTGCTAGCACATGCCATGGTCATGGCTAGTAACTCACAAATAATTCTCATAAATCCTGTATTAACCAACTTGCCGACACACTTTCAAAATTTCTCAATGGTGCACTGTTACAGTTTCTCAATGCTAATCCTCACTAATTTGTCTAAGGAGGCTGAGTGTCGTACAAATTTCTACAAAAGACTTTGTCCTCTTTTATGTTTTCCCACTTCCGAAAATAGATCAGGCATATCATCGAACACTTATAGGGCAGACCTTCTCTTTGAAGATTGTCTTCTGCATAATGTGATCCATATGAACGAGAGCAAGGAGGGCAGATTCACTTACCCGTCGAGCGATTGCGGCCGATCGACAGTGTGATGTTTTAGCCGGCAAGCTGACGGAGGGTTCCGATTGAAACTCGTCATTTTTTTGCTGTTGATTTTGCGCCGAATTACCTGCTCAAGTCGATCGTCTCAGACACCGGCGTGCACGCGTAGCAGCGATCCTTGCCGGAAGAAGACGACATGGGGTGCGCGATGGACGAATGAGCATGGATTGCTGCCGGAGTTGGGAGAGGCCACTGGTCCCGCAGGCGGTGTTAGGGCAAACAACGACTAGGGTTCCCTCCTTGCTGAGCCCCTTTTTCTCTTCTATTGCCGAACCCGAGGATTGACGTGTTGCTGAAAACGTACGGGATGTTCAGCCTTTGTCGTCGGCAAGACAAGCTAAGTTGACGGATTTTTGCCCATAAGTCCCTCGTGTGAAAACTTTTAGCACAAAGGGTGAGTTTTCATGCAATCCAAACAGCCCCTTTGGAAAATCAGTGGGGGCAATTTCACTCAGATGGCATGACTACTTTGTCATCGGAAAAAAGTTTTATTTTTTTTGTCAAACACACCCTTTGTGTACTTTCTAAAATTCCAATTCGCAATAATATATATTTTTTCATGTCATTCTATTTCATGTCCTATTCCAATCTGTAGCCGGTTCATAATTTGTTCATCGAAATCTATGGAATAGTACCATAAAAAAAACTATGGAATAGAGCACCAAGTTGCAGCCCGGAGTGTAGCGCCTCCGGCCAAAGCAAGTCCAAAGGGAATGACTGCTGAGTAACGTGCTTTACTGCCTGATGTTAGGGTAAAAGAGAGGGGTTTTCATGCAAAAGTACCGCTGGGATCGTACTCTTCTTTTCCGTGTTTGCAATCCAACTTCAACACGTAACGAAACCAGTTCGCGCGAAGGCAGCTTAACGAGCCGAAGGAGACGGCGAAAGTAGAGAGATTTTGGACTTTCGAGAAAGGAAATCTCTGCCGCAGTAAGAGGAGGAGAAAATCCAATCAATTGGTTTGGAAGAGAGAGCGATAGTGGGGGAAGGAATGGTTCTTTCGCAGAAGCTTCACGAAGCTTTCAAAGGGACGGTGGAGAGAATTACCGGACCACGCACCATTTCCGCCTTCAAGGAGAAGGGCGTCCTCAGCGTCACCGAATTCGTCCTCGCCGGCGACAATCTCGTCTCCAAATGCCCTACCTGGTCTTGGTATTCCCCTTCCTCATTTCCCTTGTTGCCCCTCCCTGGTTTCTAGTTTATCTGGAATTCGGTTTGTCTTTTTTTTTTTTTTTTAAATTCCTCATTGGAGGATGTTAGAATCCTCGCATGTAGATTCACAAGGAAGAATAGTTATCTTCTGTCCAATGTTCCGTGAGATGACTCACAAGTTGCCATGTTCTACAGCGTATATGATTTTCTCACTTTTATGCTGTTATTCTGTGTCGTATTTCATAGATTAGTGTCTGCACAAGCTGTTTATGTCCGCATGCGGTGATTGATGACGAGTACTTTCCAGCATGGTCAACGTGTGAATCGTACCCTGGCAGAAAATAACACTTTGATGAGCATATAGGTTCTATGCTCGAAGATTATTAAATCCATCAACTAGTAATTCAACTTAAGATTGAATTATTTTGAACATGGGGAATTGGGATATTTCTATTAATTTCCCATAGATCAAATGATACATAAAATATTCTACTTTGTCAAAAAGTTGGTTTTTCCCTTTTCTTTTCTTCCTTTGTTTTGGTGTGCAGGTTCGTGGGCGCTCATGTCTTCCTTTTTTTTTTTTTTGGTCTTATTGGTTATGTAACTTGTATTTCTGTCAGGGAATCAGGGGAGCCAAGCAAGAGGAAGCCCTACCTGCCTGTAGACAAACAATTTTTAATTACTAGAAATGGTAAAGGATTTTAATTGAAGTTAAATGCCTTTTTTCCCCCAAACGGTGAATTTTTTGGTTGACTAAAAGAATATGTTAGCCAAGAGATTTGTTCTTTGAGTATATATTGCTGTGTGGACAAGAACTTTTGAACTTCCCTGTCTTTACAATGTCTTTTACATAGAATATGGCTTGATTATATTTGAAAGTATGGATAATATTTTCATTTTTAGCTCTATTTGCCAATTCACCCTGCATTTCAGCAGGCATATTAATTTCTTTTTGGAAGTGATGATGCAATAATATGGGACCGAGCCAATAATCTTTTCAGTTTTCACTTATTTATTGGTTTCAGAAAAAGCTATACTTGTAGTGGAGTACTTCAACTTTATCTGAGTCCAATTTGTGCTTGCAATTAGTAAGTTTCTGTGGCAGCCAACTGCAAATAAGTCAAAGCGCAAACACTAGAATCCTGAAGATCCCCCATGACCCAGGTCAAAGGATTTGTTAAAGCTGGCAGGTGGCAACTGGTCAGACCAGGCCTTTAAGAAAAAAGCAGTCTATGGAATTGATAAAGTGCTCTAACCTTAGTGAAGAGAGCATGACTTTAGATCTTAATCAATGATGAGGGATTCTTTCCATGTGCATGGTGTTTTTGTCGAGGGCTTATATGGTTATCTGCGGATATTCTTGAACATTAGGCTGATATTTCCATTAGCCATGGCAAGGCAAAATGGTTGAACAAGAGCAGCCATGATCATTACATCAAATCTGACTATACGTAGCACAAGTCTAAATAAAAAAAATCCAAAATTGTGATGAATTTGATGAATTGAAGGTCCCATATCTTTCAAGGTTGGATACCTAAGCCTTTACAGTACATAAAGGAAAATGGACCGGCTTCTATGGCTTGTGTTAACATTATTAATGCCTTATACGTGGCCCTTTTGAGTTTGATTTGTGTTGTAAATTTTCTATAACTTTCCCATTTCTCTTTCTTTGATGGTGAAATGTGAAGGAGAACTTACATTTAATTTTGTATGATCTTTTGCATTTGCTATTGATAAGCAATACACTTGTTTTGAATTGTATGTCCTAACCAAAGCGCTGAGACCATTCTTGTTAGCATTGAAACTAATTCTAACATGTCATGGGAATGTAATATTAACCATCCTTTTTTGCTTTTCTGTTACTTCTATCACCTTTTCTTTCTTTTTTATTTTGTTCAATGTAATACACATTATCTTGTTATAATTACAATAGAACTTTCTTGGTCATGTACAAATTTCTAGGTTTTGCAGTAGCCCCACAGTATTGACATAAAAGTGTTTGTCAAGATCATATCATCATAAAGGTTTGTCCAGCCTGGGTTGCAAATATTAGTTGGTCAATTTTTATTCGTTAAACTAGAGATCATTTTCATGTCCATTGTAAGCCCATTCCACTTAAATGGGGTTACCTGCAAGGATACTGTGAGATCCTTTATATCAGTTTTTGTGTACATCCTTTGTAAGCTCTATTTTCATATCTTTCTTAGTAACCTCCAACCATTGTTGTTAAGCAAGATGTGATTGTTGCCAAATCACAGAGCATCAATAACATTCCCAGCACGAAAGGGGTCAGTGTAAGATTTGAGCATCGTTCCAACTTGTATAAAATGTTGATTGATTTTACTTCCCTTCCCAACAACAACAATGCCATACTTAGTTACAGCACTAGGATAGACAATCGTATTACTGATTTGATTCTGCTAGCTTGTAAAACCTGCCATATTTTTGGAACTTAATCTGGTATTAGATTATGGCCTAATGTAAATTATATTAATAAAGTTGGTCTGATTTATATTATTAATTTGAGATCAATAAAAATTTAATGATCTTACAGTTAGGGTGTATAGTCACGCATATGTTAGAGAGAAGGAAATTGAGAAAATTGCTCAAACTAGAGAAAAATGTTATGAGATTTGCGTAATGATTGAATTGCAGGGTGTATAATATATTAAATCAAAGCTCTTGAAGTCTAGAATATTATGGAAAAAGAATCAAATTGAAATAATGGAAGATGGAAAGAAATAGTCACTACATTATGCATATGGTTAAAATTTATTTTTTTTTATGCTTTTGATTCAACTTTGCAAACTCGTAGAAAATTGCCCCAAAAAAATCATCCAGGGGTGTATAATATATCAAATTGAAGATATTGAAGTCAGTAATCCAACAAAAAAATTTATATCAACTGGATTTAAAATGAGAAAGAATCAGCAAAATAGTAGGCATGTATCCTGAAATTTGAAAGACAACACGAAAATAGAAAAAGATAGAAGAAAATTAATATCTTTCTCCTATTAATTAATTTAATTCTGAAACTTTGGGATCGAGTAGATCTTTTTATTTGGAATCCAACTACATTCAACCTGGTATAGGTTATTTTGAGAAATTAATCCAGAAAATCCAATTTTCGTTAAGAAAATACCTGGAAATTATCATTTTTGTGATGCACACATGCGGAAGGTGAATCAGCCCCCACACATGTCAACAATGGTTGAATTTTGGTAGGAAGGAAGCACGTGTGGGAACGCATGATAACTGGTAAGGATTTCCACACAAGTGTGAGGATGAGTATGTGTGTGGGGTGGAAAACCAGGCAGTTCTGGAACTTCTGCTGTTGCTAGACATGCATATACACAGGATGAAAATTTTGATACTATCACCCTGTTACCATGATTTTTTAACCACGGTGACCAACCCTTAGCATCTTTACATAAGAATTAAGCTAACTACAGTTGTGGAGAGCTGAGATTTTGCACAAGGAATCAGAGAAGGTCATGTGAGGCTTGGGAAGCAATGAAGAAAAGGAGGATGTTGAATTCAGCAAGGTTCAGCAGGAAAGTGAGCTTGCTGCGGTTAATCTAAGCTATAACCCAGGTAATAAGTGATATGTTTTGAAAGATTTTGAAGTCATGTAAAAGATTATAGTTTCAGATTTTTATAAAAACACAAAGATTAGGTGCGAATTTAGTGATTTTAGTAGACTTGCGTTCAAGGATTTTGGAGAAGAGGAAAAATTCTGTCTGGATTTATTTTATTATTATTTTTTCAACAATATCTATCTCCAACTGTAATGAAATCAGCTAAAATAAAAATCCAAATTTAGGGTTTTTAGGAAAGTGATAACATTTTTGAACGAAAAGTTTTTGGTGTAAAAATTTTTGAATTGATATAAAATAATGTGATATGATAGGGGTAATAACGAGGAGCAAAAAAAAAAAAAGTTAAAATAGATAGGTTAGTTGTATGAGTAGTTTTTGTAGAAATGATTGGAAATAGGATTGTTTTATAGGAAAATGTGAAGAAATGATTAAAAAATTAGTAGTTATGAAGCGTGAAAAGTTCTTATGTTTACTAAATTCATATCTTGAAAAGAACTACAACTTTTATGTTAAATAAATATATTTTTAATTGCGATTGTTTATTTGGTAGATTTTGGGCCCAAAGTGGCCCCTGTTCATGCCCAATTTTCTGTTTAGATTTATATGTTGGAAAATGTTTTTTGAAAAATCAATGAATTCTATCTTCTTCTTCTTGTTTTTTTTTTTTTTTAATAATAATCCATACATATAGGTTTGTTTTTTGTATTATGAATTGTTAAACATGTCAAAATATCAACTGGATCCATGGATTTGTTGGATTAAGGGAAGCAGATTCGTGTTCAGTAGTGTGAGTTTATAGAAACTGCTAGAAGCTATTTGACTTGGATAATTCTAATGAAATTTATAAACTTACATGTGATCATAGTGGTTAATGAGTGAAATAAGTTTTGTATAGTAACAGCATCATGAGTTGTTAAATTATCAAACAAAATTTCAAAGGTCGTCAAACTGAAGTATATAAGAAAAAATGAATTGGAGACCTTTCAGAAAAGCAAAGATAACTTTATCAAATTGAAGCCAAATTTAATGAATAAATAGTTTAAATTCAAGAGGAAAGCACTATCTACTGCTTCTATGTTGAGAAAATTAAAAGAAGCTAATTTGAAGGGTGGAAACCTGCTGGAAAGCAATCTGAAATGTCGAAGTTCCCCTATTTGTGGATTAGCCTGCTGGAAAGTTGTGTTTGATTGTGGGTAATCATAACGAGATTGTGTTGATTATGGGCCATAGATTGGCCTAGAGATTTGTATGTTTACATTCTAATGGATATAAAACAAAACCCAGCGGAGATTTTGAGAAAATAAATTGATTTACATGATTTTTAATAGTGCTAAGTTTTTCATCAAAAAAAAAAAAGTGCTAAGTTGCTGCCATGAAAGGTACATGCAACAGTTGAAAATTTTCTTTGAGTTGTTGCCTCAAACACTTAATAAAGATCGTCAAAATGAATATAAAATGACAGGATTGAATATAGTTCAACATACACAAAAATGTTGCAATCTGCGATTGAATATAGTTCAACATACGCAAAAACGTTGCAATCTGCAAACTTTTATAGAAGTTGGATCATGGAAAAAATGGCCTCAAGTGATCTACACTATTGTAACAATGCAGAAACTGTATAATCTGACCCTGAAATGAAATACAAATGGCCTATTAAATGAAGTCTAAAAATCATGAAATTCGAGGGAAGAGGTAAAAATGGCTAAATTTTCATGAAAATTAATAAGAGGAAGCCTTCCAACCAGTATCATTAAAATCTGACAAAATAAGAAAATTCTGTAACATGCATGGCAGTTTTGCTATTTAGCATTGTGAGGGCTGTAATGTCCATTAAAAATATTAAAAATTAACTCAAAGGCAGCTCAAAACATGAGGAGCAATAGAGCTATATGGAAGAATTTGAAGTGTGAATAATCCCACTGTCATCTGGTAGTCAAAACTGTTTGGGTGCCAATTTGATGATTTCAGTTTTAAGATTTAATGACCTTAGAAATTTATGAAACTTGCTAGGAATTCCAATCTCCCTAGTTTGATATGGTGAAAATTTGTTTTTGGTGAAGCCATTATAGATTGAAGAGAATTTAAATTGAAAAAGGGCTGATCCCATGCATCGGAAGATACCCCTTGGTGGACCCAAACTCAGCTTGAATTTTAAACAAGTGTGGTCCAAAATTCATGAAAATTTGTAGGACTGTAGCTCGATAAAGGTACTAAATATCCGCGAGATTTCGGCAATCTGAAATGTCAAAGTTCCCCAAACAGTAATATAAATATGGCCTCAGAACAATAAGTTTATACATAGAAATTCTGTAGCTAGACATGTTAAAGTAGAAATGGATTCCATAATGTAAAAGAAAAAAAGGTTGCTTACCTTGTTGTGATAATTAAAATATGTGGAAGCTTGTGAGCTGACCCAAACAAAATGTGCACCTAACAGTTAGCAGAAATGAGGGGTTTCAGCCAATAATATAATCATCTGTTGAAAATAACAAAATCTCATGAAATTATCTATGAGACTGAGTTGTAAAAACCTAATTATACTTGCAGCAACCTATTCTAAATCCAAAGGAGTGAAGCATTACTGAAATAACAAAGAGGGGAATCTAAAGCAAGTGAATTCTCAAAGTTTACTGAAACTTAACACCCCAAAACTAGAAATGGTGTTAGTTATGTAAAAACCAATGTATACGTAAGTAAACTGGGTGAATGTGTGAAGCATTACATTTAAAGAAATTTATGAAAAAAAATTTAACTAAACCTGCAAAAACGTTGCGACAGTGTTTGCCAGATGCAGTTTTTCAAGCCTCTGGTTGAATGGGCAAATAATCTCTAAAAATGATGAAACTTAGGCTTTTGTAAGGTGGTACATAATTTAAAGTGGTGACAATTGTCTTTCAAAATCATTAACAGAGTGAAAGATAAAAAGCACAAAATGGCACTGTTTACATGAATACTACAGAAACTATATTTCGCTGTTTTCACATTCGATTTTGACTTGGCAAGCCAACTCCACAATATATGAACATCTGCAAGTCCCTCAAACAGTAACCCAAAGTTGTGGTTGGAAAGAAACTCAAGAACTGAACTTTTGAGTTTTTCTTTAAACCTATTCCATGTTTTTAGTGTTTATGCGTTTAGTTGCCAAATTGCATATTAGGAATGTTTCTCTATGAATTGGATCAAGCTGAAATTTGTTTTTGGAAAATTTAGGTAAATTATAATGTTAAAATATAGATTTATTATAATATTTGGTAACTCATGAGTTTTTGTAAAATAAATGATTAGAATAAATAGAGCATGAAAGGTTATTCATTTAGGTATTTGAGTTGCTCAAATCTGAGTTATTTATATCATGTTTGTGCTGGATCAGTATTTAAGCTCAAAAAAGTGAAAATGCCAATTTAGGAAATATTGCATCATAAATTGCTCTGCATATAGAGATTTGCATTTTGGGCATGGAATTATTTAATTTGCATGCAAACATATGAAATTTAATTTTAACATGTATAGGCAAAGGAAAGGAAGAAAAGAAAAGTTGAGGAGCCTAAGGCAAGCAAGCTATGTTTTTTAAAAATAATTTTGTTAAAATTAAATGCTTTGTAAATTTCTCTTAAATGAGATGTTTTTCAATATTATTTGAATTGTGATGTTTTAGAGTTGGTCATCCCACAATGTTGTTTTATTCAAATAATGCGTTCTTGATATTGTTCACTTCGCAAAGGCAACACCTGCTTCTAATTTTGCAAAATAATGTTTAACTTGCAAATTTTGCAAAATGTATTAACATGTTTATTCTGAAAATTATGGTAGCATGTGTATGATGTATAATGCATAAAGTTACAAGTCCCTTTTACAGGTATAAGTGGTATGAAGTTTCCCTCTAATGTGGCCTAGTCATTGATGTAGGCCTACTGGCTAATGATGCCTCTTTCTAACTATGGGAAACAGACATTTGTCTAGTTAACGTTCTATCCAAGGCTATGAGTCGCTTTCTAATTATGAAAATAGATATAATGATCACGTATCTAGCATTCCATCCAAAGTTAAATATGCATTCACATGTGCATATATTTGATAAAATGTTCAAAATGATGCTTTATGATGAAAATGCTTATTTAAAATAAAATGCTTGTTTATTGAGTCTAGTACCTAGGTTATTATTATTATTATTATTATTTTTTCAATGCTGGCTATGTAGCCTGAAGCAATCGAAGGAACTTCCCAGTCTAGGAAAACTGGAAGCTTATGTTTTGCTTAATTTTACATTCATTTATTTCATATGCAGGGATAAAAGCTAGATGTTTTATTCAATTATATGCAACAAAAGACAACAATGATATGTAACATGTTGACATGGGAATACCATGTGGCTACAATCTTTTTAATGCTAGAATGTGGGAAGGATATAGTATTATGCACACTTTTTTCAAGGGTACAATTGGACAAATTGTGCAAGGTCAATAATAATTCTTCTGTGAATGTCTATTGTTAAAAAAAAAAAAAATTTCCTACCTGAAATTTTAGAAGAGTTATGATGGGATTCGTGCCTCGTAGAAAGGCGATAATCCCTGAGGGATTTTAGAGTAATTTTTAAATTGCAATGCCTCCTTGGGTTGGGGCTTTATATAGCTATTCCTAGGTAATGTTTCAAACTCATTGACATGCTAAGTTACAGGTTCTGGCCATTAGTTAACAAGATCATCACTATTTTGGATTGCTGAGTTTCTATCTTACTGCCGGTCCCGAGCCCAGAAAAAAAGCGAGAGTTGGCATGTTAGGCTGCTAGCCGGTACTATTAAAAATCACTGCCACATCTCTTATGGATTCTGAAAATATACTAAAAGTTGTTAATGCTGGGGCGTCCCTTGTAAGTGACGAGCGGAGCTCAACTATAGTGAGAAATGAGCAAGGATTGCTAGGGCGGTTTTCCAGAAGCGACGTGCTACATCAGAACCCGGATGTAGTAAAAAATGGGCAAAGGTTGCTAGGGTGTCTCTCCAAGAGTGACGCGCCACAATAAAGTCTGGTTGTGGCAAGAAGTTGGCAAAGGTTACCATGCCTTTATGGACGTGGTTTAGGGAAGAAGGTGACACCAAAATATAAGGTCTGTTTTGCCTCATGGAATGTTGGGATTCTTTCAAGAAAAAGTATGAAAGTAGTAGATGTTATGAGGAGAAGAAGAATTAATGTAACTTGCCTTCAAGAGACTAGGTGGAAAAGAGAGAAGGTTAAAGAGATTAATGGACTCAAATTATGGTATATAGGAAAG
Organism: Annona squamosa; assembly: GCA_035584095.1. Lineage (NCBI taxonomy): Eukaryota > Viridiplantae > Streptophyta > Magnoliopsida > Magnoliales > Annonaceae > Annona > Annona squamosa. The sequence goes on from JAXCLR010000092.1 coordinate 32,354,304, forward strand.
GATGATAATAGAAATGATGTAGAGATAATATTAGATAACAAATTCATAAATAAAATTGTAGATGTCAATAAAGTAAATGATAAAATTATTCGAATAAAACTTGTATTAGATGTAGAAGTTATAAATGTGATGAGTGCTTATGCACCATAAGTAGGATTAGTTGATAGAATCAAGAACAATTTTGGGATGACTTAAATAGTGTTATGCAAATGATACCTAACCAGGAAAAGGTTGTGATATAATTTCAAAAATTAAATGGTGGAATTTAAAGGGAAACAACATGGAACTTTTTAGTAAAAGAATGATAGAAGAAGGAAAATGAGACACATAAGAAGATGGAGTAGAATCAATGTGGGATAAAATGACGACTAACATAAAAGAAGCAGGACAAAGTATTATAGGTATATATGAAAATGGTAGATCCTCACATAGGGAAACTTGGTGGTGGAATGAGGATGTTTAAAAAGCTATAATACTAAACGAGAAAAATTTAAAACATGACAGAGAAATAAAAATGATATAAACTTACAATAATACAAACTATCAAAAAAACCTACTAAAAAGATTATTAGCGATATTAAACACAAAACTTATGACAACTTATATGATAGATTAGGAACTCGACAATGTGAAATAAATATTTTTAAGTTGGTTAAATTAAGAGAAAATAAAGACAGATTTAATACATGTTAGATGTATTTAAAGTGAGGACCAAAAGTTCTAGTGAAAGATGATGATATTAAAGAAAGATGAAAAATTTATTTTTATAATTTATTAAATGATACCCCACATGTACATTTAACATTATATGTTAGTGTAAATAGAGAAGAAAATAAGAATATCAGTTATTTCCCAAAAATTCGAATAGCTGAAGTAAAGGAAACTCTTAAGGAAAATAAAAATAGAAAAAGCCTTAGGCCCAGATAACATACTGATTGAGGCATGAAAGTGCATGGGAGATGTAGGTGCGACATGGTTAACAAATTTTTTTAATAAGATTATAAAAACAAAGTTAATGCCAAGTGAATGGAGGAAAAACATTATAGTTCCAATCTATAAAAATAAGAAAGATATTCAAAATTGTGTAAATTATCGTGGAATAAAATTAATGAGTAATATTATGAAATTATGAGAAAGAATAATTGGACATAGACTACGATGGGAAACTAATTCATATGAAAATCAATTTGGTTTTATGCCAGGTAGATCAACCGTTGAAGTTATTATCTTACTTAGACAACTATTTGAAAAGTATAGAGAGAAGAAAAAGAACTTATATATGATTTTTATTGATTTAGAAAAAGCAATGATCGAGTACCAAGAAAGTTAATATGACAAGTGATGAAAAAGAAATGAATTAATAATAGATACATTGATATTATTAAAGATATGTACGAGGGGGTTGTTACGAATGTGAGGACTGTTAGTGGAGATACTAATATCTTCTCGGTTAGAATAGGTTTACATCAAAGTTTAGCCTGGAGTTCTTACTTTTTTACCTTAGTAATAGATAAAATTACTAGACATCTCCAAGAAGAAGTACCTTGGTGTATGTTATTTGCAGATGACATTGTTCTAATAGATGAAACTAAAGGACTAGATTTAAAATTGAATAGGTGGGTAGATGCTTTAGAATATAATAGTTTTAAAATTAGTTGCACAAAAACTGAATATATGAAATGCAATTTTAATAATAGTGAGAACTCAAATGAGAAATCAATTAATATTTTAAATCAATTAGCAACAAGAACCAATCACTTCCGGTACCTAGGATCAGTAGTTCAAGAAAAATGGGACATTGAGAAAGATATAAAACATAGAATTCAAGCAGGATGGAAGAAATGGAGAAGTGCATCAGAAATTTTATGTGACCGTCGAGTTCCAATCAAACTAAAAGGAAAATTTATAAGATTGCGAGTAGACCTGCTATGCTTTATGGTAGAGAATGTTGGGTAGTTAAAGAATAATACATACAAAAAATGAGTGAACGGAAATGAGAATGTTAAGGTGGATGAATGATAACAAGAAAAGATAAAATTAGGAATGAAATAATTCGAGAAAACTTAAAAGTGAGACCAATTTATGATAAAATGAGAG
>JAXCLR010000092.1:32356500-32395284 GCA_035584095.1 Annona squamosa
GCTATCGCCAGAACGTTGCACACGTCCGCCAGGGCGCTGAAAGGGGCCAAGGCCGAGAGGGACCGGATGAAGGAGAGCACCGGGACTAGGAGGAAGATGAAGGCGGAGAAGGGGAGGCTGTGGGATTTGAAGATGGAGGAGAGGTTCTGGCCGATGAAGACGATGTAGGCGACGGCGCCGCCGCACTGGGAGATGAGAACGACGAATTCCGTGGCGAAGCGGCCAGTGGCCCCGAAGGCTCGCCCACCCAGGTCGCCGTATGTCCGGATTTGGGTCCATTCCTCTGCTTCTGCTTCTTCCACCTTTTCTATGCACTCAATCTACAAAGACGAATCCTCATTTAAAAAAAAATCCAAACTTTCTGCTTTTGATTATTGATTGAGATATTTCAACATACGAGCAAAAGCATGCAGTAGAAGGTAGAGATTCCAGCAAAGATGACGCCGACGGAGCCGCCGAGCCATCCGGCGACACGGAAAGCGAAAGGGAGGCCGAGAACGCCAGTGCCGACGATGGAGACGATGATGTTTCCGAAGGTCTGTGTGGGAGAAGCTGTGCCGGCGACGCCTTTGGGGCGCAGCAGGGGAGTTTCTGCTCCGTCTCCATCTGCGACCTCGATCCTGACCCATTCTCATCGCCCATCGCTGCTTGCTCTGTTGCTCTTGCTTGCTGCGGGGCTGCCACAAATGACGAGTTGTTTTTTGGACTGAATGGAGCCGTCCTCGTCTTTGATTCCATTCAAAATCTAAGCATATGCATGCATCACTTCAAATGTCAGGTCATTATGTAATAATTGAATTAGATCCATGGGAAATATTTTAGGTTAATTATTTAATACGGATTTTTCTATTTTAAATGCTTTAATTTTGCGTATTTAAATTTTAAATTTTGGAAGTTCGATGATTTACATTTTAAACTCAAAAATTTAAATTTCGTTGTATTTTAAACTTTGTTCAATGAAGGTGTTAAAAATTGATATCATTCTATACAAAATGACATAAATACTCTTTTCATGTTGCATTCACTTTGCTAGTTTTTATTATTGTTAGGATTAAGGTTTAAAATACAAAGAACTAAAATTTTTAGGATTTAAAATACAAATACATGAAATTAGAGAATTTAAAATACAAAAACCTCCAACTGTAATGCTTACCCTTGATTATTTAATTTTAAAATTGAAACTATTTGTTCCATTTATTCCGAAGTTTACATGTACCATCGACTTTTATATGCAATATTTATGTCACATAGGGGTGTAAATTTAATATTGTTATTAACTAACTAACTACCAAAACATTACTTAGAACAGGAGTGCAACTTGGGCTCACGAAACTAAACGTACACTTCAACCTTAACTCTAACCTTATTCATAAAACATTAATATTAACTTTAATCCTATTTGTAAAACCTAAACCTTAACCGCATTTTTGAATATTTTACGTTGAGTTTCAGATTGAATGTATGTTGATGAATTTATATCTTATTTAAGAATGATAAATTTAGAATTTTATATAAATATATAATAATAACGAATCATGTAAGTTAATATAATAATATAGTGAAACTATAGAATTTAAAATAGCAATGTAAAAAATATTTCTAGAAAAAATTTAACATAAAAATAAGATAAATGAATAAAATTAGTGAATGTAAAAATAAATGATAGAAATAAAATATAATTATAAATATAAATAATAGATTTTATTTATAATATAATTACAATATATTAAACATGTATTCAAATATAAATATAAATATGCAAAATATAAAGAAATATTCTATAAATATTATGCATATAATACATTTTATAATAAACACAAAATGGAAAATCGGGTTTGGGTTCTTCAGGTTCGAGTTCACTTGAATCTTAACCCTATCATATTTACAAAATTGGGTTCCTTGGGTTCGGATTCTTTGGGCTTGTATTGGGAAAAGCTAAGTTCAAATACCGTTAGAAATCGAGTTCGGCGAGCCAAGTTCGAGCTCAATCCAGCCTAAGTTGCACCCTTAACTTTGAAAAATAAAAGATAAATTCTCTTTGCAAAAACTAGAATCTCATAACTCTCTCACTCAAGACAAAACTTCTATCTATTATGCTATCTTTTATATCCATGACAATAACACCTAATTCTTAATATACCGACAACATTTCATAAATTCCTCTTATACCAATAACATTTCATTTTAAATTTTTATTACACTTGCTTCGTTAAAACCACCGATATCTACCATATTAAAAAGATGATTTTGCCCATTTAAAATTTTTCTAAGTAAAATAATTCAACCTTAATATGAGTTTTAAATTATTTAATATCTTGCATTAATATTTATTATTATCAATTGAATCATGTTAAGGTTAAATTATCTCAATTAGAAATTTTTAAAAGGGCAAAATAGTCTTTTCAATGAGGTTGATAATTGTGGTTTTAACGACGAGGGTATAAGAAAAACTTAGAGTAAAATATTATGGGTATAAGAGAAATTTATAAAAGGTTGTAAGTATATTAGAAATTAGGTGCAATTGTTATGGGTATGAGAGAAATTATCCTCTTTTATCACATGCTAGTTTCAATATATATACATTCACTTTTTGAAGATGTTATTTTTTTTATAAGAGATAAGTTTTCAATAAAAATGCTTTTTTTTCATAAAGTTCAATAGAAATACTTTTAGTAGCAATATAAAATAAGATACTTTGAGCATAAAAATATTTAGATTTAAAAATTTATTAAAAATTATGAATGTAAATTTCGCCTTCTCACCTACAATAAGTATTAAATCATTATCCACCTTTTTATTTTTATTATGCAAGATAACATTGGATACTACAACTCAGCTCATTCATTTTTGATACAACAAGCTTCTATTTACCTTTGCAGAAGATAATAAACCTTATCTAATTTCCCCAAAGGCTAAACTCTCACCTATGTAATTTATAGTAGAACCTCTCCCATGGAAGCAAACTCATGATGTGCCCCCATGGAGCCTCATTTGTTATCCATTATCCACCCTTCTAAACATGGGATTATAGAGCAATCCCTTAAATATGTTTAATTGGTATTTTTGCTCCTTTAAATTAGCTATTTGAACCATAAGTAATTAAGTTTCAATAATATAAAGTTTTAGTACTTCATCCAACTGATCCCCTTACGTGGTTTCCAAATAATCAAAATATCCTGGTTGAAAAATCATCGACACCCTAGTCCTTAGTTGCTGCCATGTTTGTGCCTCCTCATTTTTTTTAACAATGGATTACTAAAAGTTTAAAACATGGCAGGAAAATAAAAATGATACAAACTTATAATAATACAAACTATAAAAAAAGCTACTAAAAATATTATTAGTGATGTTAAACACAAAGCTTATGAGAACCTATATGACAGATTAGGAACTAGAGAAGGTGAAAAAGATATTTTTAAGTTGGCTAAATTAAGAGAAAATAAGGGCAAAGATTTAACGCATATTAGATATATTAAAAGTGAGGACCAAAGAGTTCTAGTCAAAGATGATAATATTAAGGAAAGATGGAAAATTTATTTTTATAGTTTACTAAATGATACCCCACACAAACAATTAACATTAGATGTTAATCTAAATAGGAAAGAAAATAGGAATATCAGTTATTTCACAAAAATTCAAATATCTGAAGTAAAAGAAGCTCTAAGGAAAATGAAAAGAGGAAAAACTTTAGGCCTAGATAATATACCAATTGAGGCATGGAAGTGCATGGAAGATGTATGTGCAACATGGTTAACAAATTTTTTTTAATAAGATTATAAAAACGAAGTTAATGCCAAGTGAATGGAGGAAAAGCATTATAGTTCCAAATTATAAAAATAAGGGAGATATTTAAAATTGTGCAAATTATCGTGGAATAAAATTAATGAGTCATACTATGAAATTATAGAAAAGAGTAATTGAACATAGACTAAGACGGGAAACTAATATATCTGAAAATTAATTTGGTTTTATGCCAGAAAGATCAACTATTGAAGCTGTTTTCTTACTTAGACAACTATTTAAAAAGTATAGGGAGAAGAAAAAGAACTTATACATAATTTTTATTGATTTAGAAAAAACTTATGATCAAGTACCAAGGAAGTTAATATGGCAAGTGATGAGAAAAAAAAATTAATGACAGATATATTGATATTATTAAAGATATGTATGAGGGGGCTGTTACAAACGTGAGAACCATTAGTGGAGATACTAATCTCTTCCCAGTTAAAATAGGTTTACATCAAGGATCAGCCTTGAGTCTTTACTTTTTTACCTTAGTAATAGATGAAATTACTAGACATCTCCAAGAAGAAGTATCTTGATGTATGTTATTTACAAATGATATTGTTCTAATTGATGAAACTAAAGAAGGACTAAATTTAAAATTGAATAGGTGAGTAGATGCTCTAAAATCTAATGATTTTAAAATCAGTCGCACAAAAACTGAATATATAAAATGCAATTTTAATAATAGTGAGAACCCTGATGAGGAACCAATTAAGATTTTAGATCAAACAGTAACAAGAACTAATCACATTCGGTACTTAGGATCAATAGTTCAAGAGAACGGGAAAATCGAGAAAGATATAATACATATAATTCAAGCAGGGTGGAAGAAATGGAGAAGTGAGTTAGGAATTTTATGTGACCGTCGAGTCCCAGTCAAATTAAAAGGAAAATTTTATAAGACTGCAATTAGACCTACTATGCTTAATGGGGCAGAATGTTGGGCAGTTAAAAAGCAACATATACAGAAAATGAGCATAGCCAAAATGAGAATATTAAGGTAGATGAGTGGTAAAACAAGAAAAGATAAAATTACGAATGAAATAATTCGAGAAAACTTAAAAGTGAGACCAATTTATGATAAAATGAGAGAAAATAGATTAAGATAGTTTAGACATGTTAAAAGGAAGCCTGAAGTAGTACCGGTTAGGAGAACAAAGTCTATCTAAAAAGAATGTGGTAGGAGAATGAGAGAAAGACAAAAAAAAAAGAAAAAGGATGGAAGTAATTAAACAAGATTTAAAAATATTACAAATTACAAAAAATTTAATCTTAAATCGCTAAGAATGACGCAACAAAATCTATACAGCCAACTTCACCTAGGTGGAAAATGGCTTATGATGATGATGATAATGATGCACCCTTTATAGTGTTAGTAGTTTGATCATCAGGACCTTTCTGATCTGGGGTTGGAGTGTCTCTATCTCCAGACACCAGGTTCCAGTTTCAAGAATCTATTTCGAAGTTGTTTTCAAGTATCCTTTTGTACTTGAATGTAGTTGAACTCCTTGGACTGCTTATATGTCACATTCCTGAACAAATCATACTGTCGTATTACCTAGGCTTTGTTTGGCCTCACTGTGAAACTCCAACATTTTTAAAGAACGTGCTATTGTAGTGCAATTATAATAAAAAGTGCTTGAAGTAAAATATTATACGGTGCTTGGCTAAACTACTTTTTAAGTGCTTTCAATGTTATATATGTATATATGTATACATATCTGATTGGTTATAATGTGTTGAAAGTACTTTTGATGATGTAAATTATTGAAATGGACAACGAATTAGCCTCTACATTTAGTTATCTTCCAAATCATAACAAATAAATTTAGGAAAATAATGTAAAAATAAAGATCATTTTAAAGTGCTTGGACATATACCTTAACATTATTTTCATAAATTTTGATTTATTTTATATGACTAATAATTTCATAGAATAATATTTATTCAATATACCAATGGAAAATATCCTATAATAAAACTAAGTATTAAATTTAAAATATAAAAATTTATGTTGTTTAGACTAGACCATTATAATGGATAATTAATAAATTGGAAAAGGAAAATGATCATAATCACCTATAATATAGAAGTAGGAAGATTATTCATCAAAATTTTTTGAAAATTTTTAAAAATCTTGAAACTAAAGCATGTAAAGGAGATCTTTATCAAAAAAAAAAAAGCATGTAAAGGAGATAATTACTAACCAACAATGTCAAATGTTCCATGGTAAAGTTATCATTGAATCTAATAATATTTTATTTAAATTAACTAGGTAATTTATTTAGTAAAATGTTAGATATTATGAAACTAAATTTTTTTTATCCAAATTATAATTATAATTAATAATCTCAAAGCAAGTAATTAAAGCAATGATTGAAACAATGAGAACTCAAAAAAAAGAAAGAGTAGGGAATTACAGAGACATCAGGACATTCCATTGAAAGTTGGTTGTCAATTCATGTCCTATTTTTAATTACCATCTCATATTTGAAGCATTATTTTCACCTTTTTCGACGATTAAGGGAATCTATTCCTTCAAAATTCCCAATTTTAATTATTTAATAAAATTTTGGTGAGCTATAAAATTAAATTGCTTAAAAATAAATATTTTACAAAGTTAAAGTTTTTAACAATTTAAATCAACAGAACTTTGTTGAAACAATAATGCATTTTCAATTACATATATCTTTGAGCACAAACAATTGCTTTTAGAAATTAATGCGTTAAACAATAAATTGCAGGTGTGAGGCACCAACACTGTAGGCAGTTTAATATTTTTATATTATGAATATAATTATTATCGTTATAAAATTTTGTGATTTAATGCTGAAAGTTTTAACCCTGTAAACTTATTTATTTTTATAGCTCACTAAGGGTGTGTTTGGGAAGTTGTAAAACTTTTGATGAAAAGTTTTTTATGTAAAACTTGTCAAATTAGTAGAAAATGATGTGATGTTATAGGGGTAATGATGACGAGTAAAGAGAATAAATTTAAAATAAATAGGTTAGTTGTATTGGTAGTTGTGTAGAAATGATCGAAAAGTAGGGTTGTTGTATAGAAAAATGTGTAAAAAATAATTTAAAAAATAATGGTTATGAAAAGTGATAGGTTTTAGATTGAAAAGTTTTAACTTGACAACTTTTTTAAATTGCCAAACACACCCTAAAAATTTATTAAGTCATTAAAACAGGGAATTGTAAAGGCATAGATTTCCTTAATCATTGATGACAGGTGAAAATAATATTTGGAATATGTCCATAATAATTGAAAATAGGATGTGAATTAATAATTTTATTTCAATCATTTGGATCCATTGTTTTGAATTTAAAATTTTATTTTATCCATCATCGTAAAAAATTATTTTATCCATATATAGATTAGTCATCCGATATCAACATCACGCGTAATAACATCGTTTCAGAATAATTTGTCTGGTAGCATGGAATCCTTCAAGTATTCAACAAACATTGAAAAAAAAGATACGAACGTGTGTGTATCGTATTGGATATGAATGATACTGACTACTTGACAATTAAAAATGAACATAGACATGCATAAAAAATAACAATATTATACACCATGTCTATGTCAAAAATTAAATACCATTGTACAAAACAAGATAAAAAGAAAAATTAAAAATAAAATTTATTCTTATAACACGTAAAGAAAAAGAATATTCAGTATAGATAAATCCAGGAAATGACTCACTAAAGAGCAGGAGAATTTTGAACCTCTAATAGATGAAAGTGACCACAAGCTGGAAAATTTCTATGAAATATAGAATACTGAATGCTGTCCTAATGTCCTTTTATACAAGAGGAGCATGTTGTCATTCATTAGTTGTTAATGCAGGAAGAGGTAGAGAAGCACATCTTTATTGCTTCTCTCAAAATGTTAATTACGACATTGGCAATGAAGAATTAATGATTTGTTGAAATTGCTAAATGGTTTTAAATTCTAGAGATAAGTACTGTGCGAAAAAAGCTTGTTTCACCTCCTTAGGTGTTTTGCCAAACAGAGGCTTGGCAATGAGAAAAAATGTCAAGTCAAAACTTTTTAATCAAAAACTTTTCATTCCCCATAACTACCCTATTTTTAAATTATTTTTTCACATTTTCATGTACAACTACCCTACTTTCTAATCATTTATACGCAACTAACCTATCTATTTTAACTCTATTCTTTTTACTCCTCGTCATTACCTTTACTATATTATATCATTTTCTTCAAATTCAAAAACTTTTCATCTAAAAGTTTTATTGCTTCCCAAACAGACCCTTAGTAAACCTAACTGTTATTTGCTGTCAGTATCTTTGCCTGAGGTTAGTTGTCCATCAATTCTGCTCCACAGTTGACTCTTTGTTAAGAACTGCGTACTCAGCCATAGATTGTGAAATAAATCAATAATTTGTGTCCACAGTGCACATGCATTAACTTGAGCCTTTACTTGCTCTTCTATGGTCTGTGAACTGAATCATTCAAATTTGTTAATTTTAGATCTCTGCATCTCAGAGTTAAAAATAATTGTACCTGTTTTCATACTGGCTATGGTTAAGGAGAGTGACCCTGACTAGGAACAGTTGCTTCATTTGTGAAATTATGGTTCCTTGACTAAATTCGTTTCAGGATACATTTGTTTCTGCATTTTTTCTGTTCCTTGTTCAAGGAGAATCATAGTTTCAGTTATGGTTAAGAAGGGTGACCCTGATTAGCATCAAAGAAGTTTTTTTTTTTTTTTGATTCTTTATATTTACAACTCAGCCTAATTGCATATTGAAACTTAGCTCTACATGTGTAAATCTAACTATTTTGCTGACAAAATGCATTATTGGTGCATTGTTGTTTCTTGCTCTGTTTGTTTCATGATACGTTTGTTTCTACATATTTTCAGTTCCTTGTTTAAGGAGAGCCATATCTGTAGAAGAAGAATATGAAGCTGCAGGAGGAGAAATTCTTCTTGATAATGAGGACAATGATGGCTGGTTGGCAACTCATGGGAAACCAAAAGGTCTATTTCTGAAATTCGATTAGAAATTCAATAACATACTTTATAGAAATAACTTCAGCTTGAATACTTGACTCCAATAATAAGTGTCTGACTTTGTGAATGGATGTAAATATCGTAAATTTTTCTCTAGAGGCTAAGTCTGATGAAGATGAGAATCTACCTTCCATGGATTCTCTTGATGTCAACAAGAGCCAGACTATTTCATCCATTTCTGCATATTTTGGTGGCAATGAGGAAGAAGAAATACCTGACATGGCAGAGTATGAAGACCCTGGAACAGGAATTGATGCAGTAAGTTTCCTTCTTCATGCAGTTTCTTAGTCAAAGTCACAGTTGTTTAGAATCTAGCGTTCCTTCATGGTGACCATCTTCTTTTTCTTAGTCATCTTTGTCATCATCATCGTCATAATTACCTTAAAAACTAACTTTAACCCATTGTTCTATATGTTGACAAATTGTTATTTATTGGTGGCTTGGAAACAGAGACTATCGTATCCATGGGATATATTATCGTTTTCATCAACAACTTTATCAGTAAAATAAAAAGATTTTAAAAATTAGGAAAAATAATAATTCTATTGACACTTTTTATTTAATAGACACATATAAACAAAAACTAAGATATAAGTGTACAATAAAAATATAGGTACTAAAGTGAAGTGAAATATAAAAAGTCTAGCTAGAAGTTATAAATTTAAGGTCTTCAATTAAATAATCAATTTAAAATTTAGTTAAAAATTTTGTTAATGCTAATTTCATGCACACCCTCACCTTAGTACTTATATATATATATGTCATATATAACATACATGTATATGAATAAAATATAAAATGTTAAAAGGTTTTATCAAAAGAATTATTTAATATAAAAAATAAATACAAGCCATTATAAAATAAGACATTGAAAATCATAAAATTAGTAATGCTTGCATTCACATTTCAATTAGGTTGTCTCCTGCATTTACTTAATTTCTCAAATAAATATTACTTTTGTAGAAAAATCACTAAATGTGTTAGATCAGTATAACTGTATCAAACATGACGCATCACAAATTGAACAAATCAAATCACTTCAGGATTTTACTTAGTTACATGTTTATCTTTAATATTATCTATAATTTGAAAATCAAATGCTAAAACTTGTTTAAAACTGCAGAAACCTGAAATATGATACATTATTTGTTAAAGAAAATTCATTTCAAGATGAATAAACGAAAACTGTAATGGAACCTTCGAAGCTGAATATAGGAGATGATGTTTTCCAAGTGTTTTTTTCTTCCCTTTTTTTGATATTGTGATCTTCTCTGCCAACCAATAAGTATTCAACAATATCAATGTTATAATTGTTATATTCCCACAGCATTTTGAAAAGATAAGATAGTAACAACCGAATGTTTTAAATCATAACCTAAGAACTTTTGAATTTTTATATAAATTTAATGTATTGAAATGATCCAAACCGCGTATTATACTTAAATTAGATATTAAAATGTATTCCAACAATTCCCTTGATTGCAGGTTTTGGTGCGCCATGTTAGGTAAAATATATCACCACTAAATTATTTACTGATTATGAAAAGCTTTTAAATAATATGTTTTCATGTACTTTAGGTAAATAAATAAGAGGAATGATCCTGTTAGCCTAGGCTAAGCGAATGCTCTTCTTAGCTCACCTCAAAAAACACATTTATGACAACTTTTTTTTTTTTTTGGTTTCTTTTTTCTTCATACACTTGTTTTTTTAAGTGTACTTAACATATAAATGAGGTGTGCTAAGCGGGCTAACAGGATCATTCTTCAATAAATTATGTTATGTATCTTTAGAGTTATAAGCGGGATGGGTTTGGAGGATGGTTTCAAAAGCAAGTATTGGGCTGCAAATCTTCCGCCTCTGAAAGTGATATGATATGAGTTTATCATATCTGTATTGAACTATATTGAAGAAATCTTTTTTTAGGGAAAAAAAAAAAAAAGGAAAAATATGTAAAGATTATAAAAAATTGGGGATGAAGCCCCCGAATATGTTACCAAGATTAAGTGAAGGTGAAGAATAAAGGCACACAAGAGAGGATTTTTTTTTTTTAATGTGGGAAAAGGGAGGTTTAGTAGATTCCAATGCCTGCTAAAAAAATCGCAGGAAGAAGAAATTGCATTATCTTCTCAAGGGCCTATAGGACTGATGGAATTACAATTGGGAATTTGCTCAGGGTTGTAAGGGGAGGAAGGGAAGACTTGTCTCCTTGTGTTCTAGGGAGGATCTCAATATCACTTCCTCTTATTCTATTATGTGGGAAAGATCCCCTTTTGTTGTTGGCTGCCCCTCCTTTCTCACCATGGGGCCTGATCAGCGTTTTCTTGCTAGCAATGACCTTTCTTGGGAATGTGCGAGCATTAGGCTTGTTAGAGTGCCTTTTTGCCATGACCTCTCTAATATGCATTATTTCTTATGATTGTATGATGTTAATGGATGACTAACCGACTAATCAGTTTTTCATTGTTTGATCAATTCATGCTCTACTAGAAATCATTTCATCGAGAGTTCCTCTATACGCATGTAAACTCTCTAGTGAAATAAAATCATAGGGAAATGTGTAGCTCCAAGTCTCAACAGTTGAATAGTCATTTGTAAACTTCTTCATTAAAGTAATAACTCAGTCCTAATTATAAATAAATGAATTCACAGGCATTGCCTTCTCCACAATACTAGCTGAAGTTTTCTTTTAACCATTGTCCTCAAGCATAAGATTTATATAATGAGCTGTGCATGAAGATCAAAATATACAAGGTTTCTTTTACATAGACATCCTTCCAGTTGGTTTATGTGATGCTTTATTGTTTGTAATAATTTGCATGTACTTTCTCCCACTTTGTAAACCATCTTGTTCATCAAAATTGGTAATATTTGAAAAATTGTTCACTATTTAAGAAGCATTAATTGCTCTGATAAATATTGAGCCCAAAACCATGAAATTGATTGTGCTCAACCTGGTTTCTCCAGTCCAGCCATCAAATATAATGCTTCAACATCATGTTGTCCATATCTTTCTAAATCCCTGCACATACTTCCTAATTTCTCTGTATATTACTTATAAATATTTTTCGTTGCTTGCGTATGCTTTCAGACTAGATGATACTTGCTGCATCAATAAAAAATTGAAAATATGGAGATTCTGCAAGGTGGGAGAGGGATGCTCTGTGCAACGATAACTTTGTATTTGCTTCGTTCAGATTATTTGTAATAGATTTATTCTGCATTGCCAAAAAATAGCTTGTGGTTCAATAAATTGGATCCACTCTTGTTCAAGGTTGATGCAGCTTGTAGGCGTAGAGCTTTTAGGTTGCTTTTGTTACTAAATACTCAACAAAAGCTTCTGATTAAATTCCCATTACTAGAACAACCTCTGTTACTATTTCTGCCTTTTTCATGAACCAATTAACGTCTTGAGAAGGTCGTTGTTGCTGATCCTCCATTTTAGTATGTAAACTCTCTTTTCTGGCTATTCTTATTGTCATGTCATCATCATCATCACTATAGGGTGTCCTAAACACCTCACCCCGACAATTATCTAAAATTGTTTTATCATCGTCATCATGCTGCTTCAATTTTATATCTTGTAGGTTGGACTTCATAAATGTTATTATTTATTTGGGTACTTGAATACATAGAGCGACATTGCCCTTTTGATGAGCCACTGTTACCCCTACTTAATTCTCTTCTGCAGAATCTTTATGTAATTTGTTATCTACTTGTTGCAATCCTTTCACCATATTGTTATCCGACATCATTGTTATCATCTACTTGTTCTTAGGCCATTGAAATTTTGTAAACTTATTTGCTACGAAAATTCACAAAAAAATCAAATATAGCAAAAATATATTTTAAAACATGGAAAAAAAGTAAGTAAAAATATCAAGAAAGGGAAAAATCTGAGGGAAAATACCAAGAAAGTTTTACTGAACACCTCCAAAAACTGCAATATTTTTAATTGTAGATTATTTTATTAAATAAAATAATAAAGCGAAAATGTATAATGGCAAATTGAATCATATAAACTGTGGAATCTTCTAATAAATAATAACACGCATGGATCGCCAATAAGATTTTACATGCAAAGGAAAAATTGAATCGATTAGGGTATATCTACTATTTTTTGAGATCCATAAAATTTCAAAAATTATATATGACAAAAATAAAATTTAAAAAATTCCTATATATTTAATTTTTGGAAATAATTAGAAAAAAGAAAAAAGAAAAATGGAAAACACGGAGACATGCTGAAATCAGAAATCATAGCCAGATCTGAAAAACAAAATCTCGTCTTTTACGGATTTCCGCAAAATGTGTTCTTTGTGGTAGATTTCGATTGTGATGAAATTTACTTGTTTTTCTTCAGATTGACAACTCAAAAATGGTTGACACTGCTTCTCCTGCCCTTGATTCAGTTGCTTTTGTGAATAAAATGAGTTTTCAAAAGAGATTTTAATACCTATTTTTGCAGCTTGGGAAGTTGGGTTGTCCTTCCTAGATCTTTGTATTTCTTGCAAGATGTTGTTTTCAGTATGTTTTTCTTGATAAGTGGGATTCGAAAATTAGCCAGCAGTGTTTCTAGGAGCAACATTGGAAGAAATAAGTGAAAATGTGGTGGTTTGATATAAAAAGAATGCTGCCTCACTCGTCCATCAACCTAATATGGGTCTGCCCCACCTGATATAGCTGATACGGCTACATTGACCAATACGCTGAAGAATGGAAACACTAATCTGAAACAGGGGTGTGTGGAGTATAGGTACGGCCAATGTGGATCCGATATGGCCATATCAGGTGATATGCAAAGTCGTCATGGTTTGGAGGCAACTCAACCCAATTTTGAACTCAATTTAAACTCAGCCCATCCCTTCCTAACCCATCCCAATTTCCAAAATTCCAAACCCAACGCATCTTTCAGTTCCAGTGGCACCGTTAGGAGGCAAAATAAGAGTTGGGTAAAGCTTTCAAGTTAATGAAAATCTTTTGACAACTGTGATTTTTGTATTATATATGATAAAATACGCATAAACTATAAACATCATATTATTATGACTCTTTTTATTTTAGTTTAACATTTGTATTTTAAATCAATAAACAATTTTTACAATTTAAATAAAATTTTTATACTATAAATAACAACCTTTGTAATTTTTTTTGATTAAATAAAAGAATTTAGATTAGTCTAATCACTATGTTAAACTTTGAATTTTTATTTTATATCAAAAATATCTTATACATCATATTTCCACACTATATTTAACTTTAAAATCTATAAACTTAAATAATATTTACAGAAATGGTCCTTAAAGTGATGAATGTTTGCAATTTTTTTTTTTTAACAAATAACCGAAATTATAGGGAAATTATAAATAATTTAGGGTACATTTGTTTGCCCAACTTAGTTAAAATATTTTATTCTAATAATTCACAGATGTGATGGAGCCACTAAAGCAAAAATTGTATTTATTGGTCTGTAATTATGAGATGCAAATAAAATGATTGACTGTCATTGTAAATAACCAATTCTGCTTGTCCTTCTAGCTTGTCATTGTTGATTGAAGATTGGAAACAGATGTGGTCCAAAGATTCCCCCCAGGCAGCAAGTTATGATAGACCGTATTGAGCATTGTTATGTTCAATAAAACATTTGATTATATGTCATGAAAAATCATGGTGGTGTTGAATAGTATATTCATCTACCAGCCATGACATTGGCAACCAATGTTCTTTGTAACCAAAAGTTTGCAACCAAATTTGGGCTGCCAAAAATATTTGTTTTATTCTCGATGCTGATTTGATCTGCTTATGCTGCAAGCCAAGGCAATGACAGCGGCACTGACATATCACTGTGTCCGCTATTAAGTTGGGTTGATTAGGTTGTGTTGTGTTGAACCCAATACAATTTTTCGAACCCAACTTGTTTTAAAATGTGTTGGGTTAAATGGGTCAAGGTTTTTACCCATCTCACTTGCACCCTTAATATCCTCAATGGATTGGATTTCATTCTACCCTTCTTGTAATATTAAGGTTGTTGGGTTAAAATTCAAAACAGCTGGCTGTTTTAAGTCACAACCCATATCTATGACATTTATCAATATTTATGGAAACTAAAGATATTTTTGAATTCCATATGGATTTTTTTGATCTCCGCCCATTAGAAAAGAGACTATATTGCAGTTATTATTGATGCTAAGAATGCTGGTTGAACCATGCGGTTCCCACTTTACCATTCTGCTCTCTATCATGACCACATACTCCCCAGGTTTTTGGTTTTTCAAGTATCTGTCATTCTCTCCATCAATTTCACTCCTTTGGCCATTTGAGCCTTCATCTTAAGTGAACTCCTTATAGTTAGTGATTCCTTCATGTTTACAGCAGAAGCATTTGAACCCACTTTCCATCTGCTCATAAACCGTTGGTGCTACTCTGCATGCCTTCGAAATTAATTTTTTCTCAGGATTGAAGATGCTGATGTTTCTTAAGAATTATTCTCAAACCTCATTCCAGCTTGGTAGACACCGATGATGTGCCTTTTTTTTTTTTTCCATTACATTAGATTACAATGGAGGCCATGCTCCCTTAAGGAAACTGGGGCTTAGACCCTCCTCAGTATTATACTTGCTTTTCAAGGAAAGGATAAAGAGAGGCTTTGCTACTCGACTCTACTCTCCCTCTCTCTCTCTCTCTCTCTCTCTCTCTCTCTCTCTCAATTTACTTTATTTGGACTCTCACTGCTAACTATAGTTACTGCAGCTGGAATATTTCAAGTTTCCAACTCAAGTTAAACAACTCTTTGTGTGATTTTTTCTTGAATTTAGTTTGGTTTCAATAGATAATAAAATGAGGAAAAATAGACTAAGGTGGTTGGGGACTTGTTATACTGAGGCATGAAATGGAGCCAATTAGGAAAGCTGAGTTTATTCAAATAGAAAGTGGTAAGAGAATCAGATGAAATCCCATAAAAACGTGGATGAAAGTAATTAACAGTAATTAAAAAATATGAAAGCGTTAAAGATTGATGAAAATTTAGTTTATGATTGTCAACAATGGCACAACAGATCTATTCTACTGATCCCACAGGTTTTGGTTTCATTCCATTTCAATTCTTTTTATTAAATTATGTGTAAGAATTGGTAAAAATTCTATTGTTTCCTCAAATTACAATCAACATCAAACACAATATGAGCTGATGTAATGTTTCACATGCAAATATAATGGGAGTGTTTGGCATTCTTATTAACTTGTCAAATCTAAAACTTCTCTCTCAACAACTACCCTATTTTCTAATAACTTATTCAGATCTTAGTATGCAACTATCCTGCTTTTCAGTCATTCTCTACCACCACTCTAATCCCTAACTCTATCATTTTACTGATAATTATCCCTATCATATCAAATCAATTCTCCCATTTTAAAAAATTTTGCAACAAAAAATTTTCACTCAAAAGTTTTAACTCATACTAACCACACCTGACATGACAGTCATCTCCTTTTATTTCACATGCTAAATTTTTGTTGTGTGTTTTTTTTCCCCCCTCTTCATGGAGTTATTTGTCTCATTTTGTCTAGCATTGCTTGCTTCTGCTCTTCATATCACTCAAATTATGTTCTCACTTTCTCATTACAATGAGTTGTGATGTATCTTTATTTTTTATTCTGTTTTTTTAGTTGCTTCAGTAGTAGTGTAAATATGGTTTCAGTCTTCATGGTATCGAAAAATTCTGTATTACATATGCCAATCAATTAACAAAGAATTCTGACATCTTAATTTTTTACATTTATCTAATCCAGGCCACACTTCCACAAACTTATTTTGTTCAGCATGAGCCCGACAATGACAATATTCTGAGGACCAGAACATATGATGTCAGCATCACGTAAGATACTTTTCTGGATGCTGTCTTCTTTGCGGCTCGTATAAATTCTTGTATTCTGGTTCCTGAGTTATGTTTTACTGAAATTTGATCACAATGTCATTCAGTTTGTAGCTTGATTCTTTAATGGATTTTAAATGGGAAAATATGGAGTTATGTTCTCTTCATGCTTCCTAGATTTGAAGCTTAACTGAGTTCCGTAATATTGCATCTGAAGTCTAAACTGACATGCTAGGTGGTGATGTGCCAATGGAAGAGTTGAGCGGTCTCCCATAAATAATGTCAACTTGAACCAATTTACAACTGGTCCCAAAGAATTGACTTTTTTTTATCGTTCCATCTGGAAATCAACTTTTTACAATGTCTCTATTTTTTTGTTACAACTCAATCATTCGCAAATCACTTTACATTTTCTTCAACTAATAATAATGAATTCACATCAGCAGGGGAGGAGATCAACGCTCCTTAAACTGGCTATGCTCCTAACAAGGATTTGATACCTGGCCAATGGGCATAGAGACAGGGACTAGTGCCCACGGGGCTGTCTCAAAGAATGACTTAATCTAAGAGGGGAGGGGTTAGTTAGGTTCCTAAAAAAGAACAATAAATGTGTTAGCCCTGAATTAAAAATCCTCTTGAATGAGATATATGCTAAGGAGTACTTGCACAAAAAACCAACCAACAGATCACACAAGCTGGCATGATATACTAATCTACCCTTCGAGGCACACATCGCTGTCTTGTGTTCCACTATGACCAATTACTTACAACTTAAAAGTAACCAGACAAGTCTTCTAGATTCATATTTCAAGCTATTTGAGTACTGATCTGTAATTCAGGGAAGTAGCTATTGATTTCATAATTTTAAGACCATAGCTATGCAGGTTGGACAAGGGTCAATGGACAATACCCAAAGCCAACATGAAGTTCACTGACTCTGCATTCTGAGCCCTGGGTACCCAGTCATTCAGGCTTTGCCAGGAAAATGGAAACGACAGTTTTGCATTCCAGGCCCAAGCCAGTCTTGTGAATCAAACTGGTCCAAATCTGTTCTAAAAAACGAGTGTGGGCAGGGAACATGGTACATTGCCACCGTAAATGCAGTGGATTACTTAAAAGTTGGGTATGGTGAACTTCTGAGAAGACCTGAATTTCCTAGATAAGTCCTTCCACGTTAGATTTTCTGTGGATGAAGGAATGTCATGTGGTATTTTATTAGTCTTCGGGCTTTAGATATTGCTTTTATCCAATAAAAAAAAGATATTGCTTTTATAGGTCATTCTTAATTTGGCTGACAATTGTATGTGCCACACACTTACGTGGTCTCCCTGCATTGAATATATTGAACCACTGGTGGATCTAGGACCTTTGGTGAGTGGAGGCAATTTGACATGAATGGTATGTTAATATTTAAGAGGGAGCAATCGTGTCAAAATAGAAAGTATTTTCAAATGCATTTCAAAAATTCTGAGGAAAATTATATCATTTTTGAAATTTCAATGCCTCCACTGAACTCTGTAGATCTGCCTATGCGTTGAAAATTACATTAAATTTCTTTCTGATTCAAAACAAGTGTGTACTAGAGGAAAGGAGACAATTATCTACTGAAACTCCTTATGGATCACTGTGACTTTTGTGCTATAAGAGCATGATAAGAACTTCTTGTGAAGTGACTAAAGAGAATGGAATAATTGTTCTGTTCTTTGTAGAGCTTGCATCTGAAATTATTGCTCATCGAACAATGCGGATCACTGAGATAATTTTTGGTTCTTGTATGCATAACACTTCACAAGTTATGTTTACAAAGCAAATCCTAAATACCTGAGTTGATCCGTAAGATTGAGCAGCCCAAACTCTTGTAGCTAGATTTCATGGACAGAATACTAGCTTGTACCTGACAATATTTCATAGGCTTAACAAACAGAACATGGGGCTAACAAGGTGTAATATGGAGTCAGACTAGGGCTGGACACAGGTGATCCATGTTAAACATTTCTTGCTTACAAAGATGAATGAGAATCAACGTTTCATGCTATTTAAAGTGCTCAATGATTTAATGCGAATGCTAATGCCCTTCTGGCTTTTATGATCTGATTCATCATCATCATCATCATCATCGTTAGCCATTTCCCACCTAAGTGGGGTCGGCTATATAGATTTAGTTGCGTCATTCTTGAAGATTTGAAATTAAATTTTCAGTAATCTGTAATATTTTTAAATCTCCATCCATGTTTTTTTGGGTTATCCTTTTATTCTTCTATCACTTCTACTTAGATAGATTCTGCTTTCCTAATAGGTGCTATTTCAAGCCTTCTTTTAACATGACCAAACCATCTTAATATGATTTATCTTATTTTATCACCTATTGGCCTCATTTTTAGATTTTCTTAGATTATTTCATTCCTAATTTTATCTTTTCTTGTTTTACGGCTCATCCATCTTAACATTCTCATTTCTGCTATGTTCATTCTATATGTATGTTGTTCTTTAACATTCTACCTCATAAAGCATAGCGAGTTTAATCGTAATTTTATATAATTTTCTTTTTAATTTAATTGTTACTCAATAATCACATAAAATTTCTGACATATTTTGCCATTTATTCTATCTTGCTCGAATTCTATATATTATATCTTTCTTAATTTTTTCATTCTCTTGAACTATTAATCATAAGTACTGGAAGTTGTTAGTTCTTGTTACTATTTAATCTAACATCTTAGTTGGTTTCTCATCCATGTTCTCACTATTATTAAAATTTCATTTCATATATTCAATTTGTGTGACTAATTCTAAAACCATTGGATTCTAAGGCATCTACTCACATATTCAATTTCAATTTTAGTTCTTATCTAGTTTCAACTATTAGAGCAATGTCATTTGCAAATAACATGCACCGAGGTACTTCTTCTTGTAGACGTCTAGTAATTTCATTTACTACTAAGTAAAAATGTAAAGGTACTTTTTCTTGTAGATGTCTAGTAATTTCATCTATTACTAAGTAAAATAGTAAGGACTTAAGGCTGAGACTTGGTGTAAACTTATTATAATTGGAAAAATATTAGCATTTTCACTCATGATCCTCACATTTATTGCAACCCCATAATATATATTTTAATAACATCAATGTATCTGTTACTAATTCCTTTCTTTTTCATCACTTGCTATATTAACTTTCTTGGTACTTGATATGCTTTTTTGAAATTTATAAAAATCATGCGTAAGTTCTTTTTTTTCTCTTTATACTTGTCTAAGTAAGAAAATCACTTCTGTAGGTGATCTTCCTAACATAAAACTAAACTGATTTTCATATACATTAGTTTCCTATCTTAGTCTATGTTTAATTGCTCTTTCCCGTAATTTTATAGTATGATTATTAGTTTTATTGCACGATAATTTGCACAATTTTAAATCTCTTTTATTTTTATAGATTAGAACTATAGTTCATTTTCTCCATTCACTTGACATTAACTTTGTTTTTATAGTCTTATTAAAGAAATTTATTAACCATGTTACGCCTACATCTCCTATGTACTTCCATGCCTCAATTGGTATATTATTTGGGCTTAAGGCGTTTCTTGTTTTCATTTTTTTAGTGTTTTTTTTACTTTAGATATTCGAATTTTTAGAACATAACTGATATTCTTATTTTCTTCTTTATTTAAACTAGCATCTAATGTTAAATGTTCTGATGGGGTATCATTCAGTATATTATAAAATTTTTTATCTTTCTTTAATTTCATCATCTTTAAGTAAAACTCTTTGGTTTTCGTTTCTAATACATGTAACTTGTGCTAAATCTTTGCTTTATTTTCTCTTAATTTAGCTAACTTAAATATGTATCTTTTTCTCCTTGTCTAGTTCCTAATTTGCTATAACTTTTGTGTCTATATTTTTTATGATCTGATTGTCTGACATGATACCTCCTCCTACAGGTATGACAAATACTATCAAACTCCTCGCGTGTGGCTTACTGGATATGATGAGGTTGTTGTGCACTTTAGCTTGCACTTATAATAATGGTATGATATATGGGGTCAATTCCAAATATGACCACAAGTTATACCTATAATCATGGGTATGACCACAAATTTGTAAAAATTGCAAATATGAACTACCTTTTGTGGTTGTTTTCTGAATTTGACAATGCAATCAGTTGTCTTCGTAATTTTGCTAAAATATTCTTTGTTGAAAATTAAATTCTTAATCTATATACAAAGATGAGTCATATTGCTGCATATAATTATCAAAACACAAAGCTGCCACATCATAGTATAAAAACCATTCTTTGTTTGACAAAAGGGCGACAAATTTAGGTTTTAGCAAAGCTTATTTTCTAAAACAAAACTAACAATATTGTCGCATTTGGAAAATGGCGAAAAAGTGTGGTTATATTTGCTTTCTTTATAAATGTATGGTCATATTTGTAATTGGAGGTTTAACTTGTGGTCTTATTTGAGAGGGGTGATCCCCTTAACCACTTGGGCCAGTCACAAAACTGATTTTTGATTTTTTTGTTTTTTTAATTTAGGTGTATTTAGCCTATAATCCTAGTTTTACTAATTTTGGATATGTTTAGATATATATTTTTTTCTTTTTTAAACATAGGAGCATGATGGTAAGTTTTTGTTGGTCATGAGTTATTAGCTTAACTCAAGAGGGGAAGGGTGAATTGGTTTATTTGAAATTTCCTAGCAAATTAAAACTTAATCCCTGATTAGTTTAATCCACTTGAATGAAATATAATCGATCAATACTTGTATCACACTTTGGTCTTGGTCTCCACTACCAAGCCAAGTAGTTAATTACAACAAAGAACTTGTAAATCAAGTAAATCTACATGTTGCAGAGTTGTGTAGAGCAATGAAGCATAGTAGCAAGCTCAGTAGACGAAGGTCAGATGAAAGCTTTAAGCTCTTGCAGTTGTCTCCTGAGGCTTGCTTGGAAATCACTTAATGTAGGCTTTAATGCTTGTAGAAAGTAAGGCTGAAGCGCATTCAGTTATCTAGCTAACCCTTTTAATGCTGCTCTGTCTCTTAAATAGATTTGAAGGAAATTTGAACATTATGTGGTAACATTTAATGTTTCAATGTTCAAAAAATTTATGACCGTTATGACATAAGTCACACTTCGGGTCGACTTGGTTTGACTTGGTTGTGACTTCAACAAAGTCGCATATTGAAGTTGACTTGGCTTGCTACTTCAATCCTTCAAATGCTTCCAAAAAGTCGACTTGGAACTTCACCCAAGTCGCATGCGCAATCAACTTGGCTTTCGACTTTACTATATTAGGGTTCCAAAATTTCAAAACTTTCTTCTTTTTGTCTTGTATCCTTTAAGTCTTTCTCCTAGGTCAACTTCGTGGAAGACTTGACCCAAGTTGCATGTGAAGTCAACTTGGGGTTTCAACTTCACTTCTGATTTTCAAGATCAAGGTCGACTTAGGATTCAACTTTACCCAAGTCACAAGTGGAGTTAACTTGGGATTGTGACTTCAATCTTCAAATAGCAGTCAAAGGAAGCTTCAGGGTACTGATGTAGGAAGTCATAGTTTGAGTCGACTTCGGTTTACATCTTCACCCAAGTCGCATGTTGAGTTGACTTAGGTTGCGACTTCAGTTGTGAAAAATCTCCCATTCAACTCTCTGCCTTCTTGAAGTCGATGCTGGAGTCGATTTAGGTATCAACTTGACCTAAGTCGATGTTGAAGTTGACTTATTGCAACTTGAATACTTACCACTCGAATTTTAAAATTCTAACTTCAATCATAAAACCAACTTGTAGCCTTATAATGTAGAATGAGTAGAGAAGAAAATAGAAAAAAGAGGAAGGAACCTCTAAAGAGATGAAAATAGAAGGAAGGTAGGAGTAGAAGAACAAGGAGAAAGATAAAGAAAAGAGGAGTAGAAGGGAAAAACCAAAGAGACACTTCTTTATAATTCTCATAATTGATGCTTCTTTAAAGCTTACTAGGGCTATATTTATAAATGAACATACCACCTAATCTTAGCAAATTATTAAAGATGAAATCTTTCTAAAAAAGAAAATTTTATATTTTAAGTAAACTTCTTAAGGAAGTAAACGTAAAATAGATACATGCTTATTTTAAACAGATTCTAAAATATCCTAGGAATCTTCTAATATCTTTCAAAAATGGCAAAAAATATTGCAATAAAATCTTTCTAAAATATCCTAGGATTCTTTCCCTTTTACAAGATTTTTGCACCTAGAATAGACAGATTTGAAAAATTGCATTCTATTTTCATCAATTCTCTCCAGCTTCGAAAAACTCACCACTGGAGAGTTTTGAATTTGATATTGCTCAAGAATATGTGAATCTAAGTGGCATAGGTCATCTTCAGTAACCCATGTAGCATTAAAATCAAGCTTGTTTTTCCACTTGACAAGAAATCTTTGAATAATGCCCAATCCAATAGTGACAAGTTCATCTTGTGGGATAGACACTTGTGGAAGTAAAGGCACATGTGGTGATGTTGAATTGTTATCTGTTGAAATTCTTGCAGACAAACTTGAAAGCTCAAAAGTATCTCGGTAAGGAAACAAATCCTCTCTATTGAAAGTAGAACTAATTCTTATATCTGAAAGCAAATCAAGTTCATATGCATTGGATTCCAATTTTCTTAAAACAAGAAAGGGGCCACTGGCTCGTGCATGTAAATTTTTAAAAGAATTTTTAGGTTATCTTTTAGGCGTACACGAACCATGACATAATCCATAACATCGAACTCTTGTTTTCTTCTATTAACATCTGCAATAAGCTTATAATTTTCATTGCTTAAGAGTAATCTTTTTTTTTTTAATATCAACATGAACATCTCGAATATGTTGAGCAAAAGATTCAGCAGTAGCAGATGAACGAGTATCAATGGGTAAAGGAATTAAATCGATGGAAGCTCGAGGAATATAACCATAGACAATTTCAAAAGGAGATTTTCTAGTAGAACAATTGACCGAATTGTTGTATGCAAATTCGGCAATAGCCAATACAGAATCCCAAGTTCTAATATGTTCTCTCCCACCAAAGCTGTAAGCAGATTTTCCAAACTCCGATTGACTACCTCAGTTTGGCCTTCAGTTTGTGGATGAAAAGCAGATGAAAATTTTAATTTGGTACCCAAGAGTTTCCACAATGTCTTCTAAAAATAGCTTACAAATTTAACATCCTGTTCAGAAACGATGGAAGTTGGTGAACCGTGAAGCTTAACAATTTCTCTAAAGGATAATTTTGCAATATATAAAGTATCAGCAGATTTAGTACATGGGATAAAATGAGCCATTTTCGAAAACTTATTAACTACCACAAGAATTGAATCAAGTCCTTGAGAGGTTCTAGGCAATCCGAGAATAAAGTCCATACTAATGTCTTGCCAAGGAATATGTGGTACAGACAGAGGAGTGTATAATCCAGTGTTTTTCTTTTTAGCTTCAGCAAGTTGACATGTGTGACATTGTGAAACAATTCTTGACACGTCTCTTTTCAATGTAGGCCAATAAAATCTATCCTCAACTAATAAAATGATTTTATCCCTACCAAAATGACCAGCAATACCCCAGCATGTAATTCCCAAATTAAAAATTCTCGAAGTGATGTATTGGGAATACATGACTTTATTCCTTAAATAAATATCCATCATGAATCACATAATCATTACGATTTCAATTTTGTGTTTCATGAAAAATAATTTCAAAATCAGTGCATGGCGAATATTCACTTTTCAACCTATCAAATCCAACAACTTTAACATCCCTAGTATGAAGAATGAGTGAGACACGACTGAGAGCATCTGCAGGTTGGTTCTCAATTCCAGCCTGATGTTTGAGAACAAATGTGTACTCTTGCAAAAACTCAATCTACTTCGCATTGTCTAACACTTAATTGTTTTTGTGATTGCAAATACCTTAAAGTCATATGATCTAAATACAATACAAATTCATGAGGTAGTAAATAATTCCTCCAAGATTTAAGTGCTTGCACGACAACATAAAATTCTCTATCACATGTTGAATATTTTTGTTTAGCATCATTGAATTTTTGAGAAAAATACACAATTAGGTGACTTTCTTGGCTAAAAAAACCCCCAATCCAAACTCCTGATGCATCACAAGCAATTTTAAAAATTTCGGTAAAATCAGTAAGTTGCAGTACAGGTGTCTCTGTCATTTTCTTTTTAATCTCCTTAAATGCTCTAGATGCAGAAGTTGACTATTGAAATTCTTTATTTTTCAAACAATATGCGATGTGTCATGATTGTGGTAAACCCTTTAATGAAGTGTCTATAAAATGCAGCTAAACCATGAAAACTTTGCACCTCAGAAATTGATTTGGGTTCTGGTTATTCCCTAATGACTTTTACTTTTGAGGGATCCACAGAAATTCCATCAGCCGATACCATAAATTCTAAGAAAATCACTTGATTTGTCAAAAAATAACATTTCTTGAAGTTTACAAAGAACTTTTCAGATCAAAGCGTCTCAAGAACAATTTTCAAATGCTGGAAGTGTTTTTCCTTAGAACGACTATAAATGAGAATATCATCAAAATAAACTACCACAAACTTTCCAATGAAAGGTTGAAATACTCGGTTCATGATTCTCATAAATGTACTTGGGGCATTTGATAGTCCAAAAGGCATAACCAACCATTCAAACAATCCATCTTGAGTTTTAAAGGCAGTTTTCCATTCATCCCCTGTTCTAATTCGAATATGATGGTATCCGCTTCTAAGATCTATCTTAGAGAACCATTGTGCGCTAGTCAAAAGATCTAACATATCATCAAGTCTTGGTATAGGAAATTTCTACTTTGTGGTAATTTTGTTGATTGCACGACTATCATCACATTTTCCAAGATCTATCTTTTTTAGGGGTTAATAGAGCTAGTACAACACATGGGCTGAGACTTTCATGAATAAACCCCTTATCAAGTAATTCAATTACCTGCCTTTTTAGTTCAGCACACTCATTAGGATTTATACGAAAATGAGGCAAATTTGGTAATACACATCAATTCTCTAGCCCCGCTGTTGTCCGCTACATTCAAATGGGTCTGAGGCTGAATCATATCACTTTTTTTGAATCTCTTCTTATTGAGATCCTGGTATAAGATCAATAGTGTGTTGAATATTCCTCATAGCTGAAAGCTCATTTAGTAATTTATCAGGAATCACATCTTTGTATTTTTTCATTAATGCTTGAATTTTAGGTAATGCTACATTAGTCTCATAAAGAACAATATTTGTTTCCACTTTGGCTACTATAGCTAGATTGAGTCCTAAATCTTGTCCTTTTTCAAATTGTTTTCTTGTAAGAATATGCAAAGGTCGTTTTTTAGATGATTCAACTGGAGACTCCTTGTAGGATCTATCACTTTAGGTTTAGCAGGCTTCAAAAGGATAAATTTTCCATTATGCTTAATAATATGTGTTTGGTTGCCCATAATGGATTATTTTTAAGTCATATAGCTATGGACGACCAAGAAGAATATGAGCCACATCCATGGGTAGCATATTACACCAATATGATCAGAATAATTACTCATCGATATAGGAACCAAGCGTTTTTCATAAACAGGAAGTGTAATTTTGTCTACCCATGCTACACGATATGGATGAGGATGTGGTTCAGTTTTCAAATTCAATCTGGCTATAGCTGATTTGGCAATCACATTCATGGAACTATCTCCATCTATAACAATCTTGCATATTGTATTTCCATATTTAAAAATTGATGGAATATGTTTGTATGTCTCCAATCACTATTTGAAAAAGAAGTAATTAAAATGCAACACACAACATTTATTTGCGAATCCTCATTGTGGAGAATAGCCATAGTCTCCATTAAGTTCACAATCCGATGATTCCTCAAAAGTTTCAACAACTTGATCAACGGTCACATCTTCATGATTCTCTACATGATTAATTGTGAGTGTGTTGAGGACATTGTGATGCAATATGACCTTTACCCTCACAACGAAAACATGGACTATTAACCCGCATACCAGTGACATCTAATTGAGAAACTGGATTACTCTTTTTCCTACTTGTGTATTGTTAAGGCAATGGTTTAGTTGTTCCTTGAAAAGACATTAAATTAGAATTTAATTTGGACACCTTCGTCTCTCCAGTTTTTAGAATCAAATGTTTGTTAGTAAAAGATTTTTGAAAAATTTTCAATTCTAGAGCTTTATAATATGTCTTCCACAGAAACAATTGAATGCAATTTCAACGAAGTTTTGATTTATGGTTTCAGGCCATTGATAAACTTTGTTCGTGTAACTCAAGGATCTTCCTATATTCTACATTTCATTTTTAAATCATCAAATTTATTAAGATAGTCAGTTACACTTAATGATCCTTGTCTCAAGTTAACCAGTTGTTCTAATAGTTGAATCTGATAATTCTTAGGAAGGTATTTCTCTTTCAATTTAGCTTTCATTTCAGCCCATGTCGTGATAGGTATTCCTATGCGTTGACTTTCATCTAGAACCCCTTGCCAATAGCGTTTGACAAACCCAACAAGTTTCATTTTTGTAATTCTCAATCACTGGGCATCATCCATATCATACCAACAAAAAAAAATTTCCATATCTGCCAACCAATCTAAGAAAGCATGAGGGTCTAGACGACCGTCATAACTAGGAGCATCTACCTTGACTTTTTGCCACTAAAGAATTGTTAGTTGCACACCGTTGTTGTTGTGAAAAAGGTATATTATAATTTTTTTGGTGGTTCCCATGTCTAAGATTGTTTGCAAAACCAATTTTATAAAAATTGTTGTCATCTTTATGATTTTCCGAATTTATATGCATTTCTGGAATATGTGAATGCTCTGGGTTATGATGACCTCTAGCATGCATGTTCGGATTTGGGAGAAGGCCAGTTATGATAGGAGAGCTACTAGAAGCCTGAGTATTATATGATTGACCATTTCGAAACGATTGTTCAGTCTCAATCATAGGACGATTTTCAATAATTTCAGTCAACCTGTTTACTGAAGAAATGAGAGATTGAATGGAAGATGTGGTTTCTTTTTTGAAATCTTATTGCTTTTGGGCCAAGGTATCACAAAGGGTTATTAAAGATTCAAATCGATTATCAATGGAATTAGATAAAGCTTCGAGTTCGGCATTCAATTCAACTTTAGTAGGCATGGTGACTCAAAATTCAACTATGCTGATATAGGAAAGACTAACTACTAATAATGATTTTTTTTTAAAATTTTTCTTTTTAAAGTTTCAAAAGCAAAGAATTTGATTGAAACAGATATGAATTAAGTACTTTCAACTAGAGAAAATGCACCTGTTGATGTCCAATCTTACCGAGTTTAGCAAGAGACAACTTAAAAGTGATTTTAGCAACTTCTTAGCAGTATCTTTGCGATGACCAACAGGTTGTTGTAATAGTAGCAGTAGGCAGCATCAAACAACTACAAAATGGACAACAATGATAGCACCAGTTTGTGGACAGCAAAATGACAATAGAAATTGGGTGAAAGTAGTACCAGGTTTGGCTCTGATACCAATTGATGTAGAATGAGTAAAGAAGAAAATAGAAGAAAGAGGAAGGAACTTCTAAAGAGATGAGAATAGAAGAAAGAAGACAGAATGAGGGGAAGAACAAGGAGAAAGATAAAGAAAAGAGGAGTAGAAGGGAAAAACTAAAGAGACATTCTTTATAATTCTCAAAACTGATACTTCTTTAGAGCTTACAAGGGCTGAATTTATAGGTGAACATACCACTTAATCTTAATGAATTATTAAAGATGAAATCTTTCTCGAAAACGAAATTGTATATTTTAAGTAAACTTTTTAAGGAAGTAAATCTAAAATAGATACATGCTTATTTTAAACAGATTCGAAAATATTCTAGGAATCTTCTAATATCTGTCAAAAATAGCAAAAAATATTGCAATAAAATCTTTCTAAAATATCCTAGGATTCTTTCTCTGTTACAAGATTTTTGCATCTAGAATAGAAAGATTTGAAAAATTGCATTCTATTTTCATCACTTAATAATCTCAAAAATTGGTTAGTAATCATCAAAACTTGGATAAATTTCAATTTGCAATTTTAGCTTTTTGAGTTCATAGTTTCCACTTGTGAAAATTACCATAATGACCTTATGTTTAAAGATAAAAAATGTCTAAATATATTCAAAATAGGTAAAATTTGGATTATGGATTAAATACACATAAATGAACATGTTTATTAAAAAAACAAAAAAATAAAAAAAAGTGAAATGGCTGGATGCAATTGGCAGCCCCAATCACCTTCTATTTGGAATTAACCCTATGATGTAGATGTGATAAAAAACATGAAGTTTTGAATCTACTAGAACCATGTAGGAGTTCTAAGTGAGCATATTATTTCCATATTTATTTTCTGTTGGGATGCAATAATTTTACTGCACAATTGATTACTAAAACACTGTTAGATAGAGTGGACGCTAATTGTTTTTTAGGAATGATCTTGTTAGGTCGAACTAAGCAAACTTCAAAAAATCCATTTACAAAATTTTTTTTAAACTTTATTTTTATACAATTGTTTGTCTAATATAAAGTTTTACCTTTATAGATATGTGTATATATTGTTTTGATATTTTTGAATATCTATATGTATATATGTATTTAAAATACCCCTATCTTTAAAAATCTCAAAAAAATATATACACCTAATAATAGTAGAACTTGGCTTATATATTGAATACATTTAGATAAATAAGTATGTGATCAAAAAAGTTAAAAAAAAGTGTTGTGAGTTTTTTGAGGTGAACTAAACGAGGCATTTGCTTCGCGTAGGCTAATAGTGTCATTCTTTATTGTTTTTTTTTCTCTTAAGTTGGTTGGAAGGCAAAAGATATTCCCTTTATTTCCATGTTGTGCCAATGAAGGAAAGCATTCACAAAGATTCACTTTTTCTAATGCTTTTAGCTATTATATGTAAATGTATTTTTAGAATCCATTGTTGATACTAGCTACCAACTTGACATGCCACCTTACAATAGACGTCTGGGTTTGCGAGGCAGTGAGGTGGATTGGTGGATGGGTGCAATGGTCAGAGTAGGGTGTATGGGATGAGAAGGACTTAGACAAAAGATTTTGCCAATAGGAGGGAAAGCAATGTGAAGAGGAAATAGGGTAATAGAGAACATAGAAATTTAGACAAATCTAGAGAGGAGAAGAAGAAACCAGAATAGTTGAATTGTTTAATCTCTAATATAAGTTGTAACTATTTAAAATGACAAAAGACTTAAAAATATAAAGAGATTTCAAGAAATATAAAATGGACATGCTTCTATGTAACTAGGTTACATAGAAGTGATTTTGTATAACCCCTTCCATGTTTGAGATTTTGATGTTTGATGGAAAATCCAATCTGTTCATTGTATTTTTATCATTTAAATAATCATTTATACTTTATAGAATCATTTATCTACATATTTATGATATTTTAAATGATTTAGATGTTGAAAGTACTACTTTAAATTGATATTTTAGCATTAAACTATTTTATTATGTTGATTTTATACATTTATTAATGGGACCCATATACAATGTAATTAAACAAATGAGAGAGTTTTCACAATAATATAAATGATGTTAAATATAATGGATGGAATGAATTTTCCATAACCATCTAGATGTTAAAAATGAAGGGGGTTACATGGAGAAGGGATTTTATAGAAGCGCTCCCGAATATTAAAAGACTACAACTTATACCCATATTTTTATATATGTGATCATACATTTATAAAAATGGGATAGACGACAATAAATTTTACTCCTAATTCCAAATATGACCGCCATTAAAAATGATGTGAAGCGACAATATTACCTCCGATAAAAATGAAAAAAGGTGCTCTAATTAGATATTATAAAAAAAATTCAAAGATATGATACAAAAAACTCAGTAAAAGTGGACTCAACTGCTCCAATGTGCGCGAACAATCTTTTTTAAAAGAATTGATAAGAGAAATTTTGTTATTTAAAAATTTTACCATGTTCTTTAATAAAGCTCAACTGCGCTGCCATATTTGGAATTTTGGTGTAAAATATATGGTCGTCTATTCCATTTTTATAATTGTGTGGTCATATTTGTAAATATGGTTATAAGTTGTGGTCATGTTTGGAATTCTCGCAAAGGGGAAAATGCTCATATGAAAATTCTGTGCGAGCCTCCATTATGTTTTTATAAAATGTAATTGAATTGTTATGCTGTGGGATTGTATAAATTATATTTATTGCAGTACTAAGTGACCACAACATTCATCTCATTTTGGTGTATTGCATCATTTAATTTTTTTTTCCCCTCCATTTCTGGTTAGTGAATATACATATGTTAAAATTCCTTCTGTGTTCATGGTCCATTTTGGTCCCCAAACGAGATCAGATTTTGAACCTTAGATAATGTAGCATCAAGTATGATGAATTGGTTTTAAGTTATATATAGAACCTGATATATTTTTGGACCATCTTGCAGTCAAGGATGCCCTTGCAACCTGAGCTCGTACTAGAAGATGTTAGTCAAGACCATGCACGCAAAACGGTGATGTCCTTTTACTGTATTATTTACTGGCATGTGTTTGATTCATTCTAGGTGAGTGGCCTTCTTGATGTCGTTGCTGCATGATCCCAAGTAGTACGGCTATTTCACATGTCTGTGCGCTTTGTTAACTTTTAATAAACACTCAGAAAATTATTTCTGACTCTCATTTTGTGACTCATATGACACATCTAGGTGCCTGAATCCACCATGTTGTGGGTGGGTCAAGAAGAGTCATACCTCAGACTGTCTGTAAAGTATGTAGAGGCAACAGGGGCACCGTGGAGATTATCTCCCAGTGTGCCATCTGATTTTCAACATTTATGGTATCAAAGGGAGGTCGCTACCTGGAGAATTGTGGCATTTTTCATTGCCCATTTTAACAATGTTGAGAGTGGAAGATGAAAACAAAGGATTTCTAGCTAATAATTTAATGCTCTGATTCTAGCACATTTAAGACTCCAGAAAAGTTTAATGTTCAATATACTTCGGTATATTTTATTCGATATATTTGAAAAGGTAATGATCTTGATTAATTGAATGTAACTCATATAGACAAAATTGACTAGTGAAGTGGAACAAAATGGCAAGTCAAATGTTTTCTGTGAGGATTTTGTAATTTCTATCGTTTTTCTGCATTGTTCTGATTAGTATCATGTAGATTGGGATTTTGTTACCTTTTTTTAATTGGATGTTGGATGCATGTGTGTTTAGAAGAAACTGTATCTGATTCCATTACTTAATTTGAAATCCAGGTAACCATTGAGGATCATCCTCATTTACCAGGGAAGCATGCATCTGTACATCCATGCCGACATGGAGCTGTTATGAAAAAGATCATTGATGTTCTAATGTCTCGTGGAGTTGAACCAGAAGTTGACAAGTAATTGTCTTTTATTTCAATGCTTACTTTTCTTAAAAGACTTTCTTCTGTTATGAAAGATCTTTTAAAGATCTTTTACTGCATATGCTAATCTATGCTCGACTATTTATGATCCAAAAAAACAAATATTCTCACACTGTTCAACCCAGCTCTCAACATTAGACATATGCTTCCAAGGGGTATGCGCTAAACAATTGAATGCATTGCTTAGCCAAAAGTGAATCCCATAGCCTTTTAATGTGTTCAAGAATATGCAATTCATAAGTTTCAAATCAAATTCTTAATGAAACAGTCGATGAGGTAGATCTGCAAAATAAGATGCTAACTATATAGAACACAACCCATTTTAAATGGGCCGAATTCAAAATCAGCATGTTCCAGCCAAAGTTTAATTTGGATGCAAATTCAGTTGTTTTTTTTTTTTCTTTTTTTTTCCATTTGTTGAAAACTTGAATTTCATGCTTTGATGAATCCATATCCCCCGTTACTAATATCCATCAACATGTTTTGCAGGTATCTTTTTTTGTTCTTGAAATTTGTTGCATCTGTAATTCCAACAATTGAATATGATTACACCATGGACTTTGACCTTGGTAGTTCAAGCCATTGATCAGAGGTAAACTTGAGTAGCTCCGGTTTTTCTCAATAATACTCTTTGAAGTTACTTGAAGGGTTTCTACTCAATGCTTGTACAAGCTATAACCATTTATTTTACTCTTTGTCATGGATATGTAGGCTTGTGATCTTTTGGTTGCCTATATTTTACATTTTCTAGTTTCAAAAATGAAAAAAAAAAATTAAAAATGAAAAATTTGGATAGTGAACAGATTTCACTTGAACCACCATGTTTATTAAAAAAAATTGAAAAAAAAAAAAAGGTTCCAGCTTGCACAAGCACGGATGGAACCCTTGAATGCCTTGGTTGCCACATCATCATTATTTGTTCTCAATGGAAGCATAAGAAAGTTTTAAGTGATATCAATTAATTTATATTGTAGCAATCAATGTATATTATTGACAAATTTCTTAACATGATACGGAAGATTTGTTGAAATCCACTTACTTCACAAGCGACATTTTGAAAATTGTTTTGGTAATGAAGTCTCCACAAATCATGCATATAGTGGAGCTGTTAAGAGGAAACCAATAAATTCTATTCACGGAGAACGACCTTTTTGTAAAAACAAATTTAACTTATTTTCATAGTTTTCAGCTAGCATGGAATTATTAGGCTACATCTGTTACATATATCATCTCCTAAGACAATTCAGTATCTGTTATTTTTTTCAAGGTAAGTCAGTCATTGCAACTATTAAACATTTTGTGGTTGGGGCCTAGCTGTGCAACATTTGAGCTCCTTGGATCTTTATTTTTCCCCCTCTTTCAGTGGATTTATTGCTGTCTTCCAGCAGTAGTGGAAGATCTAAACCATGATCTTCAGAGACTATTGTTATATAGTTTTAGACGAATTTTGTACAACGATGATCTCTGAAGACAGCTCATTGTTACATTTTTTTTATGCTAATTTTGCACACCAGTAAGTTTGAGTGGTTGTAGGACTATCCTATAAAAACATGTATCAAATTTTCTGTGCGCATAATTAATGTGAGTACTAATGCAGCAGAATTCAAGGTATACACTGCAATTCTGGAAATGTGTTTGTGCATGTATGCACTGCAATTCTGGAAATGTGTTTGTGCATGTATGCATGTGGATAAGGGAACTTAGTTACATGTACTCTCCTTGGAAGTATGTTTGATCCTTGCCAGACCACAGTCAATACCTGAACTCTGAGCCAGTTCAACTTATAATTCAGTGAATAATAGTTTGAGGAAACCCTTGCGAATATCTAACATCACATGCCGATTGCTAATTTTTGTGAGAACAAATGCATCATGACATGTATTCTGAGTTTAATCACATTACATGTTTTCTGCTGCCATAGGTGGTACTCATGAATCAGTGCCCTGCTGAAAAAATGCTCTCACAAATGTGTGCTGATACGGTTTTTGCAGTTCACAAATCTTTGCTCACATGTATTATTATCCACGTGATAATACATGCAATGAAAACTGAGAATGGCATTGCTGTTTTTCCTCAATTGGAATGTCGGATAAAGCGTATGCAGTTCCTCTGGTTTTCTGCTATCCACTGTACTCCTGTATATAGAAAAAGTTCCATGGGAAATCTGTTAATTACCTGCAATTATATTTGATTCATGACTAGCTGATGTTTTTGTTTCTTACGTTGAATGCTGTCGGGTTGTTCATATTGCAAAATTGGCTCCACAGTTTGGAGATTCTTAGAGTGTTCCTTGTTTTTTCATAAAATGTAAGTGCTTTTGCAAGGTTGACAATGTCTAAGCAAAAAATTACGAGAATGCTGCAAACTCACAAATCTTTGATATGCAAAAAGCCCTTTATCAAATTTGCAGATTGAATAGGGTTATGATTGAAGCCCACTAGATTGCTTGTCATCCAAGTAGAAAGAAAACCTTCTTGGCAATATATCCATATGTTGAATGCTGTCGGGGAGAGACAAGAAACAAAGGCCAGTATTTATCGGAGAACCTTGCAATCAGAACTTGCATTATTAATATGTGAGGATCGCTCCATTGTCTGAAACCCATAAACAAAACCTTGGATAAAATTAATTTTGCAAAACATCCAAATGTGCTTTTTCTCATAGTCGATTCCTTACAAAATAACCCGCATACGGAACCTTTAGAGGCTTCACAAAGTAGAGGGAAAAAAAAAAAAAAAAAAACAAGGAATGAGAATAATGCTACTAAATGCTACTTGGTTTTCCAATATGAGTGTCAGATTCAGCTCTCGAAATTCCAATAGGTTGTGCCTGTTCGTGCTTGATTTGCCTGATTTTACACACACCACCTAATATTAACATTTGCACTGAATTGGGAATTAAATCTCTTAAAATCTTGATTAAATCAATATTCAAAGCACGAAAACACTTGATATGTGAGGTATAAAATTGGCACCACATTAGAACAGTGTATAGACTACCCCAAGGGGATGCCTGCCTATACACCACGGCGATTGTCGTCAGTTGGCCGACGTGGAATAGACAAGCTGCAATGTCTTAACCAGGATTCCTTGGGAACCTATATGAACCGGTATATTCTGTTGACTAGCATCGCATTTTCATGTTTACATCATGTTCCTTGGGTCTCTTCACCATAAAACCTTCATTTCAATAGGCAGCCGGCAATCGGCAACTGTCCCCGGTAAAAGAAAATCCGGACGGAGATTTTATTCACTTAACAACAATAATTCACACGTTGATTCATCGGGTGACAGCACTGAAATTTGGAAAGCATTGCTCTGAACGCGCATTGCTACGATTTGAGTCAGCCCGTCCAAAGGTTTCAATCCATTTAGGATTGGCAATATATCTCAATTTATTGGCCCGTAATGGAATACAAAAAAGCAAACATTTGTTTTAATGATGTTAATGGAGGGGGAGCCAACAAATACGCTAAATTTTGGGTAGTTCTGCTTAGAAATGATAAATGAGAATACAGATGCAATACCCAGCAAATTATTTCATACCGATAAATACACGTGAATGAATAGAAAGTTGAGAAATTTCTTGAAACGTTTTAGTAAATTTACTTAATTTGATGTATTTTCATTGCCAAACTCGCGCAAAAGATCCACTAGGTTTCGCACAAATATCCGAAACTATGGGCACCCATGCCCGCATGCCGTTTGGCTCTTTAAAATGGGGTGTCTCCCGCTGCTTGAAGGAACAGAAAATCGCTTTACTCGCACTCTTCGATCAAGGCCTTTTGCCAACTATAACATCCGTTCCGTTATGAAACCATAGCTCAGAAAAATTCAATACAATCGTCGTATCTACACCATATAAAAGATCTTATTAAAAAAAAAATTAAATTAAAAAAGCCAAGGATAAGTAGAAAGCCTCTATACTTATTAAGCATCAAATCATTACTTGTTCGAGAATGCACATC
Organism: Annona squamosa; assembly: GCA_035584095.1. NCBI lineage: Eukaryota > Viridiplantae > Streptophyta > Magnoliopsida > Magnoliales > Annonaceae > Annona > Annona squamosa. The sequence goes on from JAXCLR010000092.1 coordinate 32,392,632, forward strand.
TATACCAAACTACTTTCCTAGATTTCACCTTAATTTTATCATTTCAAGTTTTCAACACATTTAATAAATGTTGTTAAGACTTTATAAATTAGATCATCATTTTTAACGGACAGGATCATATTAAAAGTAAGCCGTAAGAAGGGAAAAGCGATAACAGTTGTACGGAATACTTCATGTAATCGTTTGTACGCTAAAATTTTTTTAATATAATTGACCAAGGCTAAAATAGAGCCTCATCGCTCTCCCACCCGCTCGCTTTCCATTCTCGACGTCCGTTCTGATTCTCTCAAACGGACTAAGGAGAGAGATGTCAGCACTCTTCTTGGCATTTTTCCTGCTTTCCTTCATTGCCTTTGCAACTGTAAGTATCGCCATCTTCATCATCATCGTCGTGGCCATATTCCAGGTTTTGAAATTTATCTGTCCACGGATAGTTAATTTGATTGCAATGCCCTTGGTGAAAAAGTCGCGACAGTAGAGTTGTTTCTGTTCTTGAGCCTCCAACAAACACCGTTTGGAACTGATGGCATTGTCTCGATTCATCATCTCAATGCGCGATCTGCGCTGTAACTCGTGATTTCAAGAAGCCAAAATTAAAAAATGGCACCAAAACAGAAATGGGGCATTGAGATCTGTTTTATACGAATGAGGGATGACGTACTCAAGGTCAAGGGCTAATCTGAATTCTGATTATGTGTTTTTGCAGGAAGATGAGTGTGTTTACGTGCTGTACGTAAAGACTGGATCTGTAATCAAGGGAGGAACAGACTCTAGGATCAGTGCCACCATAGGGGACAAGTATGGCGGTGAAGTAAAGATCAATGATCTTGAGGAATGGGGTCTTATGGGCCCCTCCCACGACTACTATGAGAGGGGAAACCTCGACATCTTCGGCGCCCGTGGTGCCTGCTTGAATGGCCCGATTTGCCGCCTCAATGTCACGTCCGATGGCGGCGGTGCTCACCATGGCTGGTTCTGCGACTACATTGAGGTGACCGCCGCCGGGCTTCACAGATCCTGTTCGCAGACCATCTTCTATGTCCGCCAGTGGCTTGCCATGGACGTGCCACCTTATTTGCTTTACGCGGTTCTTGATGGCTGCTCTGAGATGGTTACAGGGGAATATGGGTCGCTTGTTGTTGGGAATCCTGATGAGCCAGGTGGCTTTTCCCATTTAGTGAGCCCTCAAGTTCTAGGATGGAAATGATGTTTGTATGCCTACCATGTTTGTGGAAGATGAGGAAGTAATATAAGCTTTTGGTTTTGGGCTTGTTTGGATGTTGATGTTCATCTATTTCCAGAACAACCTTGAAATTTTTGGATGAAATGAAGTTTGTTATAATAAGGAATTTTTTTCATATTTGGGATTTGTTCCCAGCATTCATTGTCTCGGTGCTGCAAATTTGTGCAGCATTCTTTTGGACAGATTGAATTGGCTTCTCTTTCAACGCCAAGTGGTGGAAGTGATTGTAGAATTTGAATGGCATCCTCTTTTCCTTGGGTTGCATTTTTATATTAATCCCGGTTGGAGCTATTCTTTTTCTCTCTCTCTCTCTTTCTTTTTTTTTTTTTTTTCCTGGTTGATGTGAGTTTTGCACAAGAATATTCTTTCCAATCCCCTTCTTTATAGCCCAGGAAATTAAAAAACCTTCAATAGTATTACCGAAAACAAAAAGGAAGGGAAATAGAACCAGTAAGGATATATTGTGAAGTGGCGTGAGGACTGCCCCTAGATTTTGGTGTAGCTTTATGAAATCGGTGTTTCTTCTGAAATTTACCTGATTCTACTTCCATCTATTGATGTTGTAACACTTGCACCGCGTTGAGAATCTGCATGCTGTGTTCAAAGGATATGAAAATGCATGAGAAAATATATATTGAGATTTTATGTGATATAAGTTAAGCATATGAAATATAATTAATGAATTTTTGTATTATGTGATATAAGTTAAGCATATGAAATATAATTAATGAATTTTGTAAGGCCCAAACTAAAACCCGAGATGACCTGTACACCACTTTAAAAATATAAAATTCAAGTATGAAGATTATGAATTGAAAACTTATAATATGTATTTGACGAATGGGAAAGGCTAAATGTGGTGTATTTAACTCATTTAAATTTTTTTATAAGTATATTTAACACGTGTATCAAGTTTTACAATTTTTTGAGATTTTTAAATATTTTTTATGTTTGAAACTCAGTGGCATTTTTAGTAATTTAAAATTACTAAAATTTCACTGATTTTTAAAAATAAAAAATATCTAAAAATATACAAAAATGAAAAAAAACTTAAAACACGTTAAATGCACTTAGATTAGCAATTGTATAAAAAAAATTTTAAAAAATTTAAAAAATAGGTTAAAGCACTGTTGGCCCCGAGTTGATGGCAAAACCCAAGAGGGGATGGGTGAATTGGGTTCTTAAAAAAATTTCTTTGGTAACTTAAAAACTTAACCCCTTGCAAAGTTTAATCCTCTTGAATGAAGAAATGAAATAGAAAGCAATGTAATGTAAAGAGTAGAAATATAAATCAAGCAGACAAGATTTTTATAGTGGTTCGGGCAACCTCCCCACTCCACTCTTCCAAGCTCACACTCCTTGTGACTTGGGTTCCATTATTGTATTCTTCCAATACAATTAGAGTCACTG
>JAXCLR010000092.1:32493145-32507635 GCA_035584095.1 Annona squamosa
ACAATCCTGAGTCACGTTTACCAATCAAAACGATCCCGGAGTAAGGCTTCGAGGCACCTCGGTTCGGGGCGCCACAATATTTTATATGATTATGACATGACCAGGTTGATAAAACTAATGATGTAAGAGAACAAAATGAAGATTATAAATAATATGTGTAGTTGATAACAAATACCAGAATATGTGGTTATGAACAGATATAAGAATAAACAGGGAACCAAGTAGTATTTTTAAAATACTAAGTGCAATGATTTACAAGTGGATCGTTGCTTATAAGTGAATGAGGTGAAATGCAAAGAAATGAAATAATAAAGGGAAAATGAATGAAACAAAGAAAAAATTTAGACAAGATCTAATTAAGAATCCACCGTATGATCAGAGCAACAATCCTGATTCACATTTACCAATCAACAACGATCTTAGAGTAAGGCTTTGTGTGACACATCGGGTTGGGGGCGCCACACCATAATCATAGGGGTTGTCCTAATAAAGGACCAAATGCCACAATTTGCCCAGGGCCTCCAATGAAGAACTCATCTTCACAAGCTTCTATGTAAACAACTCAATCATAAGATGTCACCCAGCCAATTCCTGAACCAAGACAAGCACAGCCAAATGTAGGACCAGCTACCACGACTTTTGACATTCCATCATCTTCACAAGCATTGAGGCATTGGTTGAAGAAGCTAGCATGAAAGAGGACATTTGCAAGCACACAATGACAATTGAGTTGTTGTAGAGAGTGACATTTTTTGAAAAGTTTTTGAATTGTAAAAGTTATATGCAATAGGATTTGGTTTTCCCACAAGACATCTGTAACTTCTACTGGCTTATTGGATTTGTGTAGTATTATTTGTATGTTGCTTTCAACATTAGTGGAATAATATTATGAAAGAACTTTCAGTTTCTCTACATGCATGTCAAGGTTCTGTCATCAGGTTATATAAACATATCTATGTTTTCAACAGACCTTGTGTGTTATATGTATTAACATTTCTCTTATATAATACTATGTTCTTATTCATATGAACATATGCTCTTATACACAAAATAGGTCAATATCTATATAGCTTTTGACAAAAATTATATAAATTGATATGCGGGGTGTGATATAGAAACACTACATACCTACTAATTTTTTCGGTCTATTAAATTAATGCATTGACAGTAAAGATTCTCTTGGCCTTTGTTTGTACCATCAGAGTGAAATGAAAAAAACTCTTAACAATTCAAAATTTACACCCAATAATGTGTTCTATTTTAGGAGTTGAGTTGTGGGCAACTTATGATTATGTTTGCTAATCATTTTAATAAAGATATGTAAAGAGCTACAAGTCGATAAAGCAAATAGGGGTGCAATTTGACCTGATGAAACTTGGGTGTGGCGCCCCAGCCTGAGCGTCACAACCTTACTCCAAGATATATCGATTGGTAAATGTAATCAGAATTATTGCCCTGTCATACAGTGGGCTTATTGGATATTCATCCAATTAATCTTATCCCCTTAGGAGTTTATATCATTCCACTTGTTTCAACTTTCCATCAAATGCCTTTTTAGGCCATTAAACCATACATGTCATCTTATAACCTTCATACTTAATCATATCATGATAAATCATCCTTAACAATTGACCATAATAATTTTTCACATTCTATGGTCACAAAACCATAACATAATTCATATACCACATTAATTCATAACTTAATATCATCATTCCTACATAAAGCATATACAGGTGTTCATAAGAATTCACTCATTCTTGAATCTCCACTTGTGTTCCTTGTCTCCTTCCTTTCACCCGTCTTTAGGTTTGAAAAACAAAACGTGAGTCGAAACTCAATAAGCAAGCTATGGGTTTTCAAGCAATTTATTTTGAAAGCAACATTCTTTAAAAACATTTATCTCCATTCAGTAACGACACTTAGCAAGTGATCAACTACCTGCGGAGCAGAAACTTTTTCATAAACTTTTTATAAACCATTCATGAAAATCATCCATGAAAACCATTCATGTAAGCCATTCGTAAATTATAGTTTTTGGGCATTTCATAAACATTAGATGTGCAAATTCATTATTTCCATTCATGACATTATCCTTCATGTGACAGTATGCTAGCACAGGGAACGTCCTTTCATGATATGATCCTTTCCATCCTTGGCACCGGACTTTTCGAGTTGGCAGTGTCAAAGGAGACTCCTTGTCTACTTACTACCTCGACTAGCTTGCTTTGACTTCCATTCCATGCATGACTTTTCGTTACCCCGGCATTATATACCTCTTACACATGACATCTTGTCATTCTCGTGTAGAAAATTCTTTGCACCATCCCTTTGAAACATCGTTTCAATGAAACATCATTTAAATTCATGCTTCATTACTTTTTATAAATGCTTGCGAAACAATAAGCAAATCACTTATCATAATTGAAAGAACATTTTAATACACATTGAAATAAATGAATGACCATTTTTAAATACCTTAGAAAGCATTTAAAATAAAACTCATTGAGAAAGCTACTTGCTTACCTGCTTTATCTTAACTTTCCGCATCGCTTATCTCTTTGCCTTTGCCTATATATATAAGAATGACATTGCATTCATAACATTTTCATTTGCTTGCTTAGTTTTCCAACCCATAATCCATTAGCATATATAACCCACTTGAATTTCAAGTCGGGTATACACACATCGCACTCACTTTTGCATCATACCATCCATTTCATATTGTGTTTTAAGTCCTTATTTAAGGTAAACGTATAATTATCATTCATAAATCAACATATGGGGATTTATATCACCCATTTATCATTTTTCATCTATTTTTTCATTTCCCTACATCAATGCTCATTTTAAGCATATAAGTGACATCTTAAGCTTCATAACTTGATCTCAAATTTTGAGATAATCAAAATCTAATCATACAACAATATTCTTATGCATTTCATCACATATTCATGCATATTTTTTATTTTAGCAACTTCACATAAATCATATATCATCCATTCGTGCTTAGTCTCCCACATACACCCATCTTACAACACAACTTGGGTGTTTCTTAAAATTTCTCAAATTAGCAACTTGTGACCTTATTCAGCATGATTAAACTCCTTAATCAATATTTAATTTAGGGTATAATTTTGAATTTTTAATCCATTCATCATTGGGTTCCAAAACAGCAACGTTCGGACCCATTTTTCATTCTTTCAACGCCTCTTTTGATACTTAAATCAAAAATAAATTTTTAATCAATAAATATTTAGCAATTAATCATAATTTTCTTATCCCATTTTAAGTTAAATTCCATCCTAAACATCTGGAATTTAATATTTATCTTGATTTATTCCTTAAGCTGTCCATAATGCTGAAATTATACAGGCTGAACTTTCAAAATCTTGGATTATTATCAAATCAATTAGTTTTGATCTGAAATTTCTATCATACTTTAATAAATACATAAATTAATCAAAATAAATATTTCCAGCATGAAATATTTAGTTTTTTTATTTATTTTGGTATTTTACTCTGCTGGACAGCAGCATCCCTTTTCAGACAGCCTGAATCACATAAATTATGAGGTATATTTATACCTTTAAAAAATAATTTTTACTTTGATCGTGTGATCTTAAGGATTTCTTATATATCATATAAAAGTTTTAGCTCAAAATACCTTGTAAAAAAATTATTAAAAATCATTTGGTGCAACTAATTCTGACACCTGTTCAACCCTATCCAAGTTGATTTTCCCAAAATTTTAATTTGCAACTTCCTTATCCTTTTAATTTGAAACTTTGGTCTCTCTTTAATCACACCATCATGAGTTCTCACACAAATTTTCATGCAAAAACTCGTTTATTTGTTATATCTTCCATATTTTTCTTTTCAGGTCTAGATTTACTACACATAAGTGTAGATTAGAGGATATGGGCTGATTAATCCCCAAATTAAAATTTATAAATCAAATCATTTAACTAAGAATCTTTAATTCTTGAAACATGTTAATAAATCAATAAATACTTAGATTGTTTTGAAGAGAAATCAATCCTCAAAAAGACTTCCAAGATGACCTCCTCTTCCTTCTCTTCTCCTTCTTCTCTCTCTCTTTCCTTCTCTCTTTCTCTCTCTTGCTGGAAATGGTCAACCCTTGCTGCCCCTTTTCTCTTTTTATTTGCTTCCTTTCTTGTTCCCCAAGCAATCACATGGGTACTTAAGTAATTTCCATTTAACCTTCCCAAATTACTCCTGTTTACTTAGTTATTAAGTAATCTCTTACTTGCTCTCTAAGAAAGCAACTTTCCATGATAATTAACTTAATCCAATCCATTCATCTCGTAGATTTTATAATTTTATTCAATCGTATCAAGTTTCATTTCAAACTGACTTTTTTATGTCAAGTTATGACCCTTTGAAATATCCTTAAAGTGTGAAATTAAAATAAATATTTATTATCTTAATCTCATTACATTTACATTAATCTAATCCACACATTAGGTCAAGCCCATAATCGTGAGCTTATTTTTAAAATTTTACCTCAATCTGCCTTATAGGCATCAAGTTATGAATTTTCTACATTTTCCAACATAATTTTATAATTTTTATTTTAATCTTCAGTAATTAAATCATGGAAACTAAAGTAAATATTCATGTCATATTAGCATTTCCTAATCCTCATTAAGCCCCTTTAGTCATCTTGACTCACTTTAGGCTTCGACGATTAATCTTAATCACCATTCTTAATCATAACCCTAATTGCAAAATATCATTAAAACATCCAAAAATCAATCAAATCATACATAATTCATATTTATATGCCAAATGCACATATATGAGCTCTAGTTGGGTTTGGGTATCACATTGGGTTCGAGGTTCTTCAGGCTCGGGTCATAAAAAAGCAAGTTTTAACAACATTGTAATTCGAGTTTGGCAGGACGGGTTCCGGCTCAACCCAACCCAAGTTGCACCCTTAAAAGCAAATACTTGCATGTATATGTTATAATCTTTATACGCTTGGCTCTAAAGAAATATATCATCAATTATGATATCCATGCCAATATATAGAAATTGAGAAATATCTTTTCTAATGCAATAGTCAAATTCAAACACAAATGCTTTCATAGTTAATCCATACACAAGCTAATTCATTGATTTACAACTTTCACTAAAAAGTGGAACAATAATCTAATATAGATAGACATGTTTGATTTTAAATAGATTAGTACAAATCATCCCTTCGGATCAAGGAAGAATATATATTAATATTTGTGGTCATGCTTGTCATTCCTATCTCATCCACGGAAGTTGCTTTCTTCATTTCAAACAACTCTTTTTTCAAAGCATCTAACTCCATCCTCAAGGTACCATTAGTTCTAGTAGAGCACTCTTTTAAGATCATCATCTCTATATTGGGTTTATACTCATCACACCAATGAAAAAAAATACATATCTTCACATCCTACAAAAGAATTACAATCATATGTGCTTAAGTAATCAAATGATGATATTGTACATTGTCCAATTGTGAAATGTAATAATCATATTTCATACCTCTTTAGGGCAACTATAGAATTACCTATTTGGATTCTTAGACGTTCTTGAGAGAAAAACTTTATAAATTCTCATTCTAAGTGGACATTGAATCTCCTTTATCCAACAAGGGATATTTTTGCTTCCACAAAAAATGCAACATAACGAGATAAAAAAATTTGAAAAAAAACTTTGGCAGTCTCATTTCTATATTGCTTTCTATATTGAGGGAAAAAAGTGCGTCTAGTTTTATAACATAAAAAAACCAGAACAAGGTGCAAGCATTTGAGGGAAAAAGGTGTGTCCAATTGCATTCTATACTTAACACAAAATGAATATTTATTACCAGTGACTAACAACTAATCAATGGTTTTAATTAAAACATGAAAAAAATTCAAGATTAATAGGCTGATTTTAAAATATAACATGTAGTTTATGGTTCAATCAAAACCCAAAAAAAATCAAATTTAATAGGCTGATTTTAAAATATAACTCGTAGTTTACGGTTTAATCAAAATAGAATTTTTCCTAGGTTAATAGGCTAATTTTAAAATATTACACATAGTATATGGTTTAATCAAAACTAAAATTTTTTCAAGGATAATAAGCTGATTTTAAAATATTACACATAGTTTCAGTTTAATCATAACCAAAAAAAATTCAAGGTCAATAAGCTGTTTTTAAAATTTACACATAATTTAGACCTGTTTTCATAAATCATATTTCTCATTCATATATCGCTACAGCTCTTATAGATAAGACATTGCACATGAATGGAAAAATTCAAGATTTATAACTCGCAGATATATAAAATTATGGGTGTGTTTGGCATTTGCTAAAACTCAATTAGGAGTGTAAAACTTTTCAAAGTGAAGGGGTGAGTGTGAGAAGTTGTCATTTCAAGAGGTATAGTTGCAGAGGGAGAGGAGGCTCCATACCTAAGCATGGCAGGTGTATGCGTCGTGGCTCGCATGCGTTACACTGCATGTTCCATTTTGATGCAATCTAGTGCCAAGAAATTCCCAACATATCACAGCAAGTAACGACCTTTTCCAGCCACGTGTACCATGTGTAATTTTAAAATGGGGTGCATTAATTAAGGGGATTGGATGACTGCATTACGTCCTGGCCTCATTGACGTTTTTTTAACCCAAAAACTCGTTTAAAATGCTAATACACAAACTTATTCGGGGTATTCAAATTTTCTATAGTATTCCTATGTGGCAGTACTTTTATTTATGGTATACACTATAGTATGGTTGCACAGTCAAATGCACTTCAAAATATGTGTCGTGCCCATCAAATGCTGATAAGCTATGCTTTGGCTGCCGTCCAGCCATAATAAATGTTGGTAACTGACAACATTAATATAATGGTAGCAACACTGTTTACCATGCTTTACTGCGTTACCATGATTTTAGTGATTACCAAATAAGACCGTACTTTATTCAAATGAAATTTCTTAGTTTTTTACTGACAAGGAAAGTTTGAGGGAGGGGGATGGAGTTGGAAGTTTGCCGGCAAATAATATTAAATGCAATAAATAAATTAAATTTCATATTAATTATCAATATCTTAAAAAATTGAAGGAGTTGTTATATATGATTATTTCTATGTAACCTTAATTATATTGAGACCGAGCCTTCAAAACTTTTCATTTTCTATACCTATACTATTCTTAATTAATTTTTCATATAGGAATATATAAACATTTTAATCATTTTTATATACAAATAATTTATCTATTTTAACCTAATTCTCTTTACTTTTTATTATTATTTCTGTCATTTGTATTATTTTCTTTCATTAAAAGAAACTTCTACACTAAAAATTTTTAAAAATTTTATCTCTTCCTGAAAATACCAACATTATAGTTTTATATTTTTTAATGGACATTTTTTAAATGAACACAAGTTTTTAAACTAAACTTTTCAATAAAAAATTCACATTTTAAAACTATCTTATTTTTAATTATTTTTCACATCATTATACAACTACTCTTTCAATCATTTCTACACAGTCATCTATACAACTAATTTATTAATTTTAACTTTATTTTTTTACTTTTTATTATTATCTCTTTTATATTACATCATTTTATTTTTTCTCAAAAAGATTTACACCAAAAATTTTTTAATTTAAAAATTTTTCACTGTTCAAACACACTAATTTAGAACAAGTTCACCGAATCCAATTTGGTTCCTCACTCGCATCCAATTACATTTCCCATCATACTTCGGAAAACGCCATTAAAAAAAAAAAAAAAAGTGTGAGGTGATACGATCATTTCCCATCAACCTCTTCAGAAGATAACAAACCAGTACGGCGTGCAGTCGGGGCACCTCCCTACAGCAATTATTCTCTCCAAACCCATGCCCGCTATAAAACCCGAAATAATTCCTAGTTAGAACAGAAAAAAAAAAAAAAAAATCTTTGGCACTTGACCAAACGCACAAAATATTTCTTTTCCCATTTATCATCGTGCAGCGTTCCATAAGTCAGCCGAGCATTTTCTATTCATTCTGCCATCATGCTTTCGCATTATTCAATCTCCCAATCCATCCCTCACCTCCTCCACCCGCCCCCATGCTCCATGCTTCTGATTCTATCCATCCAGCCGTCCACGCGGCGACGATCGCTTCCGGTGGGGAGGCTCCAGAAGTGGACCATCCAAACGCCAGCGATGTTGGCCTCGATCTGTCCATCGCGACGGACAAGATAGAAATAAAAAAACGTCCCTCGTAAGTCGAGTTATTATGTGAGCTGGCGAGCAGCAGGGTAAAATGCAGACAGACGAAGTACTGCCCCCACTCTTCCTATTTCAGTCTTCTCTCTCTCCATCGCTACTTCTCTGCTCCGCTCTGCTCCCCTCGCTGCTCTGCGATTCTACTCCAGGTCGTGAGACGAATCTGAGATTTCTTCAGGAATGATGAGATACCACAGAAATGCCGTCGGATCTCTCGCCCTCGACCGCTCCGGCTCTGCCAGCAGCTTCCGCCTCTGGCCCGCGTTCTCCACCGCCACATTCCGTCGGAAGCTTGTCGACACCATGCGTTGCGGCGTCTCCTGCCACCGTCGCGAGGAGGAGGAGGAGGCTTTTTCGGCCGCCATGTCTCCCGAGCAGCAGCCGCAGCAGGAGGCTCAGAAGAGGACGGATTCTTCTTCCAAGCGTAATGTAGGCGGATCGGAGCGCTTATCCGAGCTGCTAAACTCGGAGGCGCGCGAGTCCGGGCTCGACGAGGCGTCCGAGACCGAGTTGAAGCGAAAAATTATGGTTTTTGAGGAAATGCGGGGCTTGGTTAGAAGGTTTCAGGGTGAGGAGCAGAACAGGGAGGTGGCGATGGAGGTGAGGAGGCTGGCGAAGGAAGATGCTGAGGCTAGGGTCACGCTTGCAATGCTGGGAGCGATTCCGCCGCTGGTGGGGATGCTTGATTCGGAGGACGCTGAGATTCAGATCGCCGCATTGTACGGGCTTCTGAATCTGGGAATTGGTAACGACATGTAAGGTTGCCGATTTTCCTTTCTCAATGTAGGTTTTTCCTCTTGTTTTATCAGGAAAGAAGTTTTCGGGAAAGATTATTGGAAAAACTGAGGTTGTCGTTCTCGTTTCTCTGAAAATCCATGATATTTACTTCGGAGACGTGTCTCGTCCATTTTAGGTTCGGAACGTCCGTCTTTTAGTCTATCACCATGGTTTTGTGATCGGATCCGTGCTCTTAGCTTCTTGAAGTGGCTTTCTACCAAGTAATTTCTTGTACTCGAGCAAAATTTTCCATTGCCAAAGAATTTTCTATTGGAAAATGCTCTGACAGTTTATCAAATTTTTTTTTAATTTTTTTTACGTACAGTGTTGACCGTTTCTGTTTGGCATTGACACCCCTCTTTCGACAGATGATAACGTGGAGTTTAGGTACTAGGAAACGTAGCTCTATCAAAAGCCTGATTCTCTACCTTGTAAAACTTGCTGAAATTCCACCATTTTTTCTGGTCGGAATTGTCCAATTTATGTGATTTCTGTGATTGGATCATGGGATTAACAGTCGTGATCAATCCTTTGGTTATTTTACTTTGAAACTGATGGATGTGATCTATTGCTGGTTAGGTTTCCTGTAACCATTTCCTGCTTCATTCCTCTGTTTCTGTGTTGAGCTTTGCTTTATGAGTGCGCTCCTCTGCCTTTAGAGATGGAATGTGCTTGCTCTGATTCTCATTGCTTTTACTGCATGCTTGTGCTCACCCGTGGCTCAATGCTCACCCTGTTTATACTCCATCTTGTTGCTAATGTTCAATTGGCTTTTCACAGGAACAAAGCGGCCATTGTGAAAGCCGGTGCTCTCCACAGGATGCTTAAGCTCATGGAAAACCCTTCCAAAAACCCTGCAGTTACTGAAGCAATTGTTGCCAATTTCCTAGGCCTGAGTGCACTTGATTCGAACAAGCCAATAATTGGTGCATCTGGCGCTGTTCGCATCCTAGCCAATGTCCTTAGAAGCTGTGATTGCTCTGGCAACTCCCAACTAAAGGACGACAGCCTGAGAGCGCTTTTCAACCTCTCCATCCCCCCCGCCAACACTGTACACGTAGTAGAGACTGATATTGTCCCTTTCCTGGTCAATGCTGTGGGCGACATGGATGTCAGTGAACGGATCCTGTCAATTCTCAGCAATCTAGTAGCTGTTCCTGAGGGCCGAAAATCCATCAGTAACTGTCATGATGCGCATCTGATCCTAATTGATGTACTGAATTGGACAGATTCGCCTGGGTGCCAAGAGAAGGCAGCTTATGTGCTTATGGTGTTAGCCCATAAGGTGTATGGTGATCGGCCAGCAATGATTGAGGCAGGGATTGTGTCATCGCTCCTTGAATTAACACTGCTGGGAAGCACACTGGCACAGAAGCGGGCATCAAGGATTTTGGAGTGCTTGAGAATAGACAAAGGGAAACAGGTTTTGGATGGGCATGGAGGGTCAGGACTGGCTGCCGTTTCAGCACCAATATGTGGGACATCATCCTCGTTGACTGCCGTGGCAATGAAAGGAGAATTATTGAAAGAAGGAGCAGCAGAGGAGGAGACAATGAGTGAAGAGAGGAGAGCTGTGAAGCAGCTGGTGCAGCAAAGCTTGGAGAATAACATGAAGAGGATAGTGAAACGAGCCAATCTTCCTCAGGATTTTGCACCATCAGATCATTTCAAGTCTCTAACCACCAGCTCCACCTCCAAGAGCTTGCCATTCTGAGAACGACAGAGACGATGGGATGGTTTGAGCTTGCTGTTCCTTTTTAAAATTACACTGCCTGGACAGAGCCATGCTCACAGCCGTCCTGAGGGCTTGAACACAGATACTTAGAGAGCATACAAATATTTTCTTTGGTGGGAGCTGTCAGTGCTGCTGGCCATGCCCCACGAAATGCTCAGCACTGTTTCCACGGTTGCTTTTGCACCTCAACTGGATGGCAAGCTCGATCATGTCATTTAGCTGTATGAATTCGCTTATTTTGATGATATTTTGCGTTGGACATACATAAGCCAGCTGTGGTTATTATATATGGGAATAATGTTCATCAAGCCAAAAATGCCAGATGAATACTCATAGTCATCGGGCACATAGGGTCGGGAGAGGGGAGGGGACTGGAGCGAGGTGGGGGCCGAGGGAAGGGAATGCATCCATCCAAGAAGATTTTGGACAAGATTCAGTTGGTCATGGCAGTCGTACAATAATCTTGGCATGGCTTTTGCAAAGTAGCATGCTGTTAGGATCTTGGGTGGTCACTGAATGGACCAACTCCTCATCAAGGCTGGAATGTGGACAGCTACTTAAGATCTGTTTGCAGGAACTGCTGTTATCTTGGGAAAGGTCCATCTTTCTTCATTTCCTTTGCGTACTGTTTTGTTGGTTTCTTGCAGGCTATTTCTGGATTTCTGTATCTCGTTGGATTTATGGTACATAGACTGGTTAGTTGGAGAATCGGGGCCCATGACTGTTGGACAGCTAGTAGTCGATGCTAGTGATTCAGGCTGCAGTGATTGAGCCCTCAATGAATGGGCACATATGGTTTAAGCCCATCTAATGTTGGGCTTTTCTTGGGGCTACATTACATGTAGAGGCTGTGCTTTTGTGTGGGTGCTGCTCCGTGAAGCCCAACCGATATACAGATGCAATTTTTGGGTCCTTGCGTTTCTTCATCATCCCATGATCCCATCTCTCGCGTAGCGTTGGAAGCCAATTCCATTTTCGTTCTTCAGGTCTGGCTTTTGCTATAGCTTTGTTTTGTGCATAATTGTATTGTATATGGCAGATATTTTTGTAATCTTTTTGCTGCCTGGCCTTGGTTGTTTAGAGTCTGCTCTCTCTCTCTCTCTCTCGTTTCTTTCTTTTGTTTTTTTAATGGAATCTCTCTCTCTTGTTTATTATTATTATTAGTATTGGAATTTACTCTAATGGGAGTCCTTCAATCCCAATCTCCAACAAAATGCTGAGACTGCTGAAGAGAGGGTTGCCCATTAGACCTTTCATTAAAAACATAAGAATCAAAATACAAGGTTTCTGCTATACAGGCTGGTGGGTTTTCCCACCAAACATTTACAGGTGTCTCCCGCCATAGCTATTTCTGCTAATTTGTGGGCCGTTTTGTTACTTACATGCATGGCATGCACAAAATGGATGTTTACATTGTCTGCAAGACCCTTAAATCCTGTGAACAAAATGTCACAGAGGAATGAATAGCGCCACTATCATTTAACAAGGAGGAGTGAGTCGTTTTCCATCTGTAGGGTCTGGTAGTGAAGATCCTGCACGCATTCAAGCCTCAATAAGATTGCCCGAGCTTCCATAACTATGAATCCACCATTCCGTGTTTCATTCATGTTTTTGCTGCAACGAATTCACCATTTCACTCTCGAATTACAGCACCAAAATCCATTCTCATGTTTTGCAAATTGAGACAGGCATCCACGTTGAGTTTCATCGTTCCACTTATTGGTTTTTGCCATTTTATTGCACTTGGCTATATGGAAAAGTGTTGCATATTTTTAATTGCCTAGCCGAGCTAATCATTTGCAAATGATTTGCTGTACATTTTAAGATATTCAAAAGAGGAAGTTTGAGGTGTTTCATATAAAACTTGTTCCTTAGATGCCAAATCCTCCAACAAGTGCACAAAAAAAAAAAAAAAAAAAAAAGATCAGAAGGCGTTCCCCAAACCTGAATCTGTTGGAAGACTTCCCACATACGATTGAAAACCTTTGTCGACGTGAGTCTTAAAAGATGTGGGTGAAATGCAGGTCTAGTTGCAGTGTAGTAAAGGAACAGATGGTGCGAATCTTCATCAACAGCATTGCCGAAAGAACAACTGATAGGTGTCGGAATTCCCCTTCTTGCAGTCTTAACACGGGTTGATAGCAATCCCAATAAAAGCCTCTAGCCAAAAATGATGATTTTCCTGGGAGTTTTGAGTTTCCGAAGGGTTTTGAGTAGTATCCTCGAATCATTGTATCACAGGTTTCTTCGTCTATCTACCAAGAAGAAGACAGCCAGATTATATGCTGATTTAACCCTTTACCCTATCATGCTCCAGAGCCCAGAATCTGGCATCATCTTCATTAGCATTAGGTACAGTAGGTACAGTACGGCCGACAACTGTCCACCCACTACCCCCCATGGCTGAAAGCAAAAGTTCTTCTTTCCATCTTCTATGCTCTTAGTTGATAAAGTCTGCCATTTTGCTATCATCACTAATTTCAGAGTAAGAGACCAGCTAAGGCTTTCCTTACTTAGTTGAGGCCCAATTATCCCTAAAAAATCGAGTATGGGTTTTTTTTTTCCTTCCCTCTCAGGCCTAGTTGATCTCTTGCTTCAGAGCTGCGTATGATTGTCATGCGTGTTAAGTTCTTTTTATGATTGTCATGGTATTGTCCGTGAAAATTAATTTTTTTTGTATAATTTAGTTATAGTATTGTCAATTTAATGAATAAACTAAATGCAATGTATAATTTTTTTTAGGATCCAGAAACATTATTATTATTTTTTATCGTTCGCAGTCCTCGCCAACTCAAAAGAAAATATTTGCATATGTGTGAACCATTTTTTATCTTCACTGACACTAATTATTTTTAGGTATTTGATTCCATGCACTTGGGTGCACTAAGCTTTGGTACACCTCGGTGCAAAAACTCATTTTTTAATTATTTTTTTGAAAAAATTCTATATACCTATTAATCTAAGTGTATTTTATATGTGTAGCAAATTTTACCATTTTTCTGAAACTTGTAGATTTTTTTTTTAGATTTTTCAAAATTAGTGGCATTTTCGTTATTTTGAATTATAAAAATGCCATTGATTTTGAAAAATCTAAAAAAATCTTTAAATATTCAAAAATAGTAAAACTTAATATACATGTTAAATACACTTAGATTAACAGTTGTATAAATTTTTTTCAGAAAATAATAAAAAAAAACGAGTTTTTACACCCGATTGCATAAGCTTGGTGCACTCGAGTGCACCAAATAAAGTCCCTTATTTTTAGTATTTTGCATTCAATGCAAATGTAGTTAGTTTCCATCCAACTACTATTATTTTTTCATTGGTCATCCAACTTCTATTATTAAATATGGTTTAAAGATTTTTATAAAAAAATGGTTTAATGAGTTTGCTTTCTATGATGAGTATGCTCTCCACCGAAGGTTTTTAATATATAATATAACGGGTGCTGCTTTCATGTTACTGGTCTCATGTAATGTTTTAATTTTTAAGATGTTGATAATTGATGCAAAATATAATTTATTTATTATATTTAACATTAATTGTTTAGCTAAAAGACTAAGTTTTATCTAAATCAGATATGTGCACAGGTCACATTTGCTTAAAAAAAGATATAAATTGTGGAACCCCGACCGTATACGCGTCATTTCGACATTTGTAATTTTGAAGATTATTTTATGAATAAATGAATATTTATGAATTTTATTAATGG
>JAXCLR010000092.1:32507735-32559727 GCA_035584095.1 Annona squamosa
ACAATCCTGAGTCACGTTTACCAATCAAAACGATCCCGGAGTAAGGCTTCTAGGCACCTCGGTTCGGGGCGCCACATAAATATATATATATATATACGTATGTAAATTATAAAAAATGATTATATATATTTATATATATATATATATATTAAAATACGATAATATTTTATAGAAGTATTTTTCCACATACTGTTGATAGTTTAGATGATTTAGATCTTGAAAATACTATTTTAAAATTTAGCATTAAACCATTTTATTACGTCGATTTTACAAATTTATAGATAAGACACATATAGTTATACTAGACAAATGAAAGAGTTTCCATGATAATGTGATGTTAAATATAATAGATGACATAAAGTTTTTATCAACCATTCAGATATTAAAAATGAAGGAGATTACATAGAAAATTTTTTTTTATGTAAGTGAGCCCATAACATAAATTTATTAAAATAAAAATATATCAGGGTTTTGCTTCCACGTAATTTTTTCTATTGTTGGTATCTTGATGTTGAATGGAAAATCTATTTTATTTATTGTATTTAACTTTATTTATATTATCATTATCTTGAAAGCTATTTCCTTTGCCTAATATCATTGTGTGTAGGCACTGCCACTAAATAATTTTTATTATATTCTAATATATATAATGATCTAAGTATTTTTCATAATTTGTACAAATTTAGCATCATGCATATATTTGATTTGGATGAAATCTAGTCTCATGGCTAAACAAATGATGTTAAATACAATAAATAAAGTAAAATTTTTTCAAGTTATAAAATATAAAAAATGAAAGGGGCTATATCCTCATGCATATGTAAATGGATTTGAGTAGTATTAGATTTTTAATATATATGTAAATAGATCTGAGTATTTTTTATTACTATATATGAATATATAATTTTAGCAAACCTAACCTATGCACATATTTTCTTCGGATGGAACTAAGGATATGTTAAGATATTAAAAATGTAAAGAGTTGCATATGAGAATATCTAGTAAGGTTATAACAGTTAGGCTATTGGGACAACATTATTGCACACTACGCCATGCTTCACAGGAGCTTGACAACAGGAATTTGAACCCACAATAGAGTTGATCAACTACGAGAAAGGATGGGAAATGAAGTTCAAGATCCTCCAACCTAGCCCGAAGCCGAGGGTGCTCATCCTGAGGGGGAGGAACTACCCCGACACTAGCCTATTCTATCTCCACCTCCGGCACTTGCTACTCCAGCATCACTGCAATCTCATGGCGCTTGTTCACCCCATCGATCGCGAACTATAGACCACTTTGCCCTCTCCCCAGACCGACCATCTACCTCCAAGGCTATCTTGGACTATCTAAATCAAATGGAGAGTAAATATCACAGGAATTGGAGAACATCAACATTGCCCTAATGGAAATGTAATGGCGCCGGGACAAATTGCATTAGGAGTTGACTGCTATCAAGTATCAACTTGCTTTAGGTAGTTGCCGTGGCTAACCAATTCCGAGTCTTCTTGATTTTGATCTGTACTGGGGCGAGTCAGTGAGAGCTGAACCCACCGTTCAGCCTCATTTATCTCCATTTTCATCTGTCTGTACTTGACCCATTCCTCTGGCATTTCCCACTACCTATTCTATATCGGCTTTCCAGTTCCATAAGTCCTGATTCCCTATCCCATTTTGACTCCTTTACAAAAAGGGGGAGAGATAGAGTACGACTGAATTTTGTTTTGGGATTGGATAACATGTAATTTTTGGAATCATTTTTGTATGAATGACATGAATTCGAATGATATGAACTTATTTTTTTATGCAAATTGTTGATTTGGATTGAATATGTTACCTTGTATGCCATGTTATGTCATTTTTGTGTAAACAATATAATATGTCATTTCAAAACGTCAACTGAAATAAGACATCAAAATGAAAAGATTATCTCAAATTGATTTTGTCAATCATAAAAAAGAAGGAGATTGTTGGAATACAAGGCAAATTAAGCACAATCCATATTTTGATGATTAATAACTCAATTCGAGAAATATTTAAATACTAATGAGGTTGCTAAGTGTTGCCAATGTATATAAAATCAAAGTTCAAAAGATAGCAGTTAAGTCGCAACCCTAAGTCGACTTAATCATCCACTTAGGTCAAGTCAATACCCAAGTCCACTTCAAACGACATAAAATTGACAAAACAGAAATTGAGACTCAGAGACAGGTGAAGTTGTAACCGAAGTCGACCTGCGACTTGGGTGAGCCCTAGTTGCAGACTTAAAAAATGTCAGAGTTAAGTCACATTTCAACTCGACTCCGTCATGCGACTTAGGTGAAGTTGCATCTCAAGTCGATCCAAGTATGTGACTTAGGTGAAGTCGAACTCTAAGTCGACCCAGACCTGTGACTTAAGTATGTGGAAACCTTATATTGTTTCAAAGACATCTTATTAGAGAATAGAGATCAAAACCAAGAAGAAATAACAATCATGAATCAAGGCCACAAGAAGGATCTTTCAAGAGACTAGTGCATTGCTCAACTTAGGCATCATAATACATATCGAGGACATCTAATGAAGTCCAAGAGCTTGAAAAGAGAGAAAAGAATATAATACACAACACGAAGATCACAAGCAAAGCATTAAAGTTCCGACAATACATATGGTTGGTGAAGTTGCACCTGAAGTTGACTCCACCTACGGCTTAGGTCAAGTCCAAGACCAAGTCAACCTGAGCCTGGAACTTGAGTTAGAAGCTAAAGACCGAAGTCGACTCCAATCTGCAACTTGAGTAAAGTCGCCCCCGAAGTCGACTCCACCTTGCAACTTGAACGAAGTCTCATACCAAGTCGATTTCAAATGCAACTTGGCTCACGATGGTTAGAAAAATTTGAACGTTGGTGCATTACATGTGCGCCACTTACTACCAAACGTTCAAATTTACCACTCATTATTTAAAGAGCATCAAGTGAACATAAATGGAATTGGAAAAATATTGAATGAACTCACCTTCCACTCTCTTTCATCTGCTTACACAATCTGTAATGTGTATATCTTTGTTATTTATTTTTTTTATTTTGTTTGATATTGGAGACTGAAACCAAGTGAAGACAAAGTAGTATGTGATTTGAGTGGAACTCGTCACCTATTTGTTCCGAGATTGTACAAGCCCCCACAAGATAAAATCTAGAAGAGAGCGGTTGTTATAAGTTGTATTGATAATACAATAGTGAAACCCAAGCTACAACGGGTGTGCTTGGAAGAGTGGCGTAGGGGAGGTTGCTTGAATTACCATATATCGTTGTCTCTTGACGTGGGTTGACTGCTTGTGTTTTATACTTTTACTACACATTTTCATTCTAACTCATTGGTCGTTTCATTGAGGGGATCAAATTTACAATGGGAGAAATTTTGTTAATTAAGTAAAGAATTTTCAAATGCTCAATTCACTATTCTTCTCTTGGGTATTGTCATAAACTCGGGATTAACATTTTTCATATAAGATTATTCATTTTTATAAGTTTATTTTCTTATTATTTTTTAGATAAAAATTATGTATTTCTTTAATCATAGCCTAAACAGAATTTAGCCTCTAACTAAATCATATTTTAATAAAAAATAATGTAAATAGGAAATTAACTTACTTAGTCATTACATTCTCTTCCTCCTCGTTCCTTCTCTTCTCCTCATCTTCTTTTTTTTCTTTTCTTTTCTTCTCCTCCTCCTCCCATTTTTCTAAGATCATTTAATTGCTATTAATTAATCTAATATTCTTTGTTATTATTCCATTCAATAATAGTACTTATCACTATTTATTTATTAATTATCTCTTTCATTACTTTATAAATTTAGGATATGATAAAATTTAAATTTTTAATATTTTAGTGGGGCAAAATTTTCCTTTTCTATGTATTACATGTTCAACATTGCAATTTGAAAATTATGAGTGCTACAGGATATGTCTTTCATGCCTTGAGAGAGGATACAAGATCACCTTAGGTTTCATTCTCTTTTAATATGAATCATTTAGATTAAACAAGTAACCGAATTATCCATTACATAAATGACACACATGATATCTTAGATACTAGATCTCCAATATCCCTTGCTCCTAAATCTTATTTATGTCACTAAATTAGTATTTTTTTCTATTTTAGATTAATCATAAGTTTTATTATATTTCTCTACTTTCTATTGTCTAAGATGATTAAATTCACTATAATTTAGCTTTCAACCTAATCCACATGGGAATGATTTTTTATATACTACAGGCTACTACCGTGTACTTATGAAATAGCACAAAAGAATGTTTCGGAGAGGAAAAAGCTATACATAAGTATTTTTAAAGGATAATGATCCATACAATGAGTTTTTACATAGCTAAATAATGACCTTTAGTACTTTATATATTTTTATCATTTTTATATGAGTGCATGTGTATCAAGTTTATATACCTTATTTCACCATTTTTGAATTCTTATTTTACCTTTTTTGCTATTAAAATCTTATGAAAACCTTAGTGCCTCCTAAAATGAATTTTCAAAAAAAGCATATCATGCTTATTTCAATTTAATTTTTACACATGTAGGCAAGGAAGCCATAAATAATACATATCTTGTTATGTTATTTCTTGAATAAGTCCAATTATGATCATATCCTTACAATTTTCAAACCATGTGCAATTTTCTTTATATCTCTTATTGCTTAATCTTTTTATTAATCATATAGAGAAAATAGATTATTTTAATTAAAGTAGTGAACTTGAATTGCACTTAGCCACTCCTAATGAACCAAAAGTGAAGAGGTCTGCAAGTAGTATATATGCATGGAATGGATTCCATTCCATGAGCATTACCTTTGGAATTGCATCCAATCCAAGTGCATGGACTTGTGGAAGCATCCTTTTGCTTTATTTTGTATCATCATAAGTTATTTTTCACCTAAGTGAGGTCGACTTCATAGATTCTATTAGAGATTAAAATTTTAATAGTCTTTAAATTTTCATATATTATTCAATTATTTTCATCCATATTTTTTGTATCTTCTTCTCACTCTCCTACCATCTTTTACTTGGACAGACTCAACCCTCTTAAAGAATGTTATTTCAAGCCTTCGTTTAACATGACCCAATATGTTTCCTCTCATTTTATCACCTATTGAACTCACTTTGAGATTTTATCCAATTACTTCATTTTTAAAATTTTATCTTTTCTTGTTTTACTATTCATCTACCTTAACATTTTCATTTCCACCATGTTTATTCTATATATAGTTATTCTTTAACTACCCAATACTCTGCCCCAAAAAGTATAATTGGTCTAATCACAATCTATTAAATTTTTTCTTTAATTTCTTTAGGATTAAAATATAAAATCATATCCCAAGTCGACTCCAGTTATGACTTGGGTCAAGTCTAATGTGAAGTCAACCAAGATTTAAGACTTGATAGGAGGAAGGCTTAAAGAGGATAGGTTTAACTTTTTACAACCCCAAAACACACTAAAGTCTCAGGCCAAGTTGACTTTAGCATATAGCTTAGGTGAAGTCGTAAGCCAAGTTGACTCTAAGAGCAACTTGGATCATAACAGTCATAAATTTTTTATTGTTAGTGCATGTAATAGACGCCACCAACCATATAACATTCAAAATTTTTTCTCATCTATTTAAGAGACATGGAGTAGCATTTAAGGGGTTAGCTAGAGAATTGAATGAGCTTCTACTTTCCCCTTTTCAAGCACTGAAGTCTTCATCAAGTAATTTTCAAGCAAGTCCTTTATGGATACTAAAAAAGCTTCAACTCTATCAATTTCCAAGTCTCTCAGAGCTTATTGTTGCACCACATTGTTCTATACATCTTTGAAATGTGTAGATTCATCTCTTTTACAAATTATTGTATTTAGCTAGTTGGCTTCATGTTGGAGACCGAGGTGAAAGAGAGCAACAAGTAATGATCAGTTGGAGTGAAACTCATCAACTATTTGGGACATTATTGTAAAAGTCCCCTAAATCTAGAATTTAGCAAACAGTTATGGCTCTAGATATATTGTCATTGTGATAGTGAGATCCAAGATACAAAAGAGTGTATGCTTGAAAGAGTAGAGTGGGAGTGTTGCCTAAATCGCTATAATTTTTTATGTTCTTTATGTGATAGTTTTATTTCTTGCTCTCTCCCTATCTCTTTTTGTTTAATTCAAGGGGATTAAACTTATCTAGGTTTAAGTTTTAATTTGTCAAGAAATTTTTTTGATTACTCAATTCACCCCTTCTCTTAGGTTAATCCGCTAACTCGAAACTAACACTATTGATCCTACAAACTGGAAGCGACTAGTTCTTGTTATTACTTATCTGAGATCTTAATTGATTTCTCATTTAGGTGCTCACTATTATTAAATGTATTTCATAGATTCAGCTTTTATGTGACCAATTCTAAAATCATTAAATTCTAAGTCATCTATCCACTTATTCAATTTCAAATTTCTTCTCTAATTTCATCTACTAAAATAATGTTATTTGCAAATAACATGCAAATAATGTTATCTATCACTAAAGTAAAAAAGTAAGGATTCAAAGCTGAGCCCTGATGTAAACCTATTTTAACTAAAAATATTAGTATCTTCACTTATGGTCCCCACATTTGTTAGAATCTCCTCATACCTATCTTTAATAACATCAATGTTTCTATTATTAATTCCTTTCTTTTTCATCTTTTTTCATATTAACTTTTTTGAACTCAATTATATGCTTTTTAAAATCAATAAAATTCAGTTTAAGTTCTTTTTTCCTTCATATAATTCTCAAGTAGTTGTTTAAGCAAGAAAATAGCTTTAGTGGTTGATATTCTTAGATTAAACCAACCTACTATCAGAGGCATTAGTTTTTCATCTTAATTTATGTCCAATTACTTTCTCCTGTAGCTTCATAGTATGAATTATCAGTTTTATTCTACAATAATTTGCATAATTTTGAGTATCTCCTTTATTTTTATAAATTGGGACTATAGTGATTTTCTCCATTCACTTGGTATTAACTTTATCTTTATAACATATTAAAGAAGTTTGTTCACTTGTTACACCTATATTCTCATGTACATCCATGCCTCAATTGGTATATTATTTGGGCGTACACCTTTTCTTATTTTCAATTTTTTAAGATCTTCCTTTACTTCAAATGTTCAAATTTTTGAGAAATAACTATTATTCCTTTCTTCTTCTATATTTGAACTGGTATCTAATGTTAAATGTTTTAGAGGGATATCATTCAATAGCCTATAGAAATAAGTTTTTTTTATCTTTCTTTAATTTCATCACCTTTAACCAAAACTCTTTCATCCTCACTTCTAGTGAAAAATATGCACTAAATCTTTGTCTTTATTTTATAATAATTTCGCTAACTTAAAGATATCCTTGTCTAGTTCCTAATTTATTATAAGTTGTTATAAGTTTTATATTTAGCATCACTAATAATTTTTTAGTAGCTTTTTTTATGGTTTGTATTATTATAAAATTGTATTATTTTTGTTAGTTTAATATTTTTCAAACTTTTCTTATTTATCATTTATAACTTTTTAAGCATCCTCATTCCACCACCGAATTTTTCTACGTAAGTATTTACTGTTTTTATATATTCCTATAATATTTTGTCCAACTTCTTTTATGCTAGTTGTTATTTTATTCCATATTAATTCTACTCCAACTTCTTATATGTCTCATTTTTGTTATACTATATTCTTTTCTTAAAAAATTTCATGCTATTACCCTTTAAATTCCACTATTTAATTTTTATAATTATATTATTTTTAGTTTTTATCAACTATTTTTGTATATATATACCCATTACTAATATTCATCAAAAAAATTCATTGCTAATAATTTATATTATATGGTTAAACTCTCATCTGGGATAACCTTATAATTAACACAAAAAGATATATCAAATTTTCTTATAAGAAAGAAATCTATTTATTAAAATTAGTCTCGTTCTTGAAAGTTATTAAGTATTTATCCCTTTTTTTAAATAAAGTATCTTCTATAATCAAATCTATGCTAAAGCAAAATTTAAAGTAACATTTCCTATTTCATTCCTTATTCCAAAGCTAAAACCTTCATGAATTCTCTCATCCTACATGTCCATTTAAATCTTCTTCTATCATAATGTTTTCTTAGTTAGGTATCCTTTGCATTATATTATCTGTCTTTCCAAAATTATTATTATTTTTATTATCTAATTCTACATTTCCAAAATTATATTATCTAATCCTACATGTCCAACTTTATATATGAATTTATTTTTCACTATTGTCCCTATACCATTTCTATTTTCATCATTTTTTAGATGTTATAATTTGAATCCATTAACCTCCATAGCCTTTTTTTCTTTCCATCAATCTCTTGAAGATAAGCTACATTGATTATTTTTTCTCATAGTATCTACGACTTTCATATTTTTTTACTAAAAGAGTCTCAATAAAAAAAACATTCTATTAGACAAAGTGGACTTTCTGTTTCAATACCACCTTCTTCACTAAACCATGTGCACAAAGGCATGAAGAACTTTATCTACTTCTCACCACAATTAGACATTGTTGTGGCACATCACTTTCGAAAAAATACCCTAGAAACCCTTGCCCATTTCTGACTACATCTAGGCTTAGATACAATATGTCGCTTATGAGGAAATGCCTAGCAACCTTACTAATTTCTCACTACAACTAGGTTTACTACAACATGTCACTAACAGGGAATGCCCTAGCACTAACCACTTCTAATATATTTTCATAATCCATAAGAGATGTGGTGGTGAGTTTTATAGCACCGACTACTAGTCTAACATGCCTACTCTCACTTTTTATCTAGGCTTGGTGTCAAGCTATGTATATATGTAATTATTTTTGTCAGTTCAATGCAAGTATATGTGTCAAACAAGTAATATATGATGAGTTGAATATCATTCCCACGAGGAGAGAATTTAAATGTAGTAGCACTTAAATTTCAATTGTCTTTATGTGTTGTAAAATTATGGGAATAATATTGAAAGGATTGAAAATTAAACTAAGTAACTCAAGCAATGAAATGGCTAGTAGTTGAACAACAACAAATTGGGATTCTTAAAATTGATCAAGGTAGATGGGAAATAGAGAATCATTGATCCTAAACTATGTTATTTTGTTTCCATTTCAATTAACTGTACAGGAAATTACTAATCTAAGTTCATTTATATTTATATATGTTTTCTTATGCTTATAAACTTAATCGTACTTTGACCTATTGCTATGTTCCCATGCGAATAAGTGAAGAAAGATTTATTAGTAAATAACCTACTCAAGATTACACAGGGTTAATATGTATATTTTTGTCTATATTAAATTCAACACTACAAGAGTTGAAAACTTATGCCCTATCGATGGATCTAAATTGAACTTTGCTTTTCCACGGATAAATCTCGATATTAAATTAATTGACAAGACAACTAGGCTTGCGAATGCTTTAAACACAATATATAAAGTCAATTCCACACAACACAAATTTTTGCAAAGATAGATCATAGATATTAATTTCATCACAAAGAAGCCAAATCCAATATAGTTTAGGGATCAATTCATCTTAATCTCCTAATATAGGAAGTTTAGCCCAAAAACATGATAACAAGTTCTATCCAATCCAAGTTTGAATACATCCTAGCAATGGACAATAAGAAAAATAAGTGGGGAAATGGAAAGAGAAGATAAAATTTGTTGATTTTCATGAAAAAAGATGAAATCTCCACTTGAACTTCTCCTAGACTTGAATTCCTTTCGTTTCTCCCCTTGTTCTTTGTTACCACAAGTTGCTCTCTATCTATTCTCAAACTCTAAGAGAATAATTATACCCCCACACAGTTGGAGCTTCTCGTGTGCAAAATTTGTGCATGTTGCATCTGGCTTCATGGCACCCATAGGCTAGCACAAGAGTGCCAACTCTCTGGAATGTCCTATTGTATGGGAGTCTCCTATAGATTTTGGTATGGCTGTTGGTGCGCCAAGACGCCAACTCTTGGGACAAATTTTGTTAGGTTTTAGCTTGCTTTGATTTCTTCTTACTCCCATCCTCTCTTAACCTTTGATTTTCAATAGGAATGCTTTTCTTTTCCTACAAGGAGGAATAAAAATAAATAAATGTACTCCTACATGACTGAATGAAATTAAAACAATCTAAATGATGCGGATCTTACTAAAAATGCACAAACTCTAAAAACTACACACAAAAAACGCAACTAATGGAACTTGATGCAATTTTTATGTAGTATGTATTGCTTCTCAAACCGCCATCCAAAATTAGTGCAAAATGAGCATTAATAACTCTATTTTTATAGAATGATCACTTGGAACTAGCAATAAGATGGAAATTCTTACTGACAAGGTGACCTGTTGCTTTACTTTTAAAATTTTACAAAATCTAAACCATTAATTATCTTCATTAATGACTATTTATTTATGATTCAAAATTTTATTTTAATTGGAAACTTTTGTTTTTGATGTATTAATTGGAAACTTACTTGTCTTATTTACAACTCAACCCAAGTAGGTATTATCCAAGTGTAAATCTAATAATGTTGCAAACAAAGTAGCTATGGAGATATTGCGTTGGAAAATGAGAGAAAAACTTCCCACACAGGGACACAAAGCTTGAATCTCCTACACTAGAGGGGGATCACTTTGCCACGCGCTACTAGTGCAGCTAACAAATTTATCACCTCTTGGATTAAACATTCATTTCTAAATATTAAAAGGATGTTGAGGTGGAGATGACTCCTCTGTGATCATTATTACTTTAACAAACAATATGGTAATTCACTCTTACTTGGTTTTCGAGTAAAAGAAATTAAATTCATCTCATTGAAATTTGAAAATATTCAGTTCAAACATGAGATACGGGTGAAAACCAATCTGCCCACGATCTAGCTATCATATCACTAACTGTCGCGAATGAGATTATGAATGGTGGTGTAAACCTCCTTATTGTATTATTCATTTACTATTGATGATTTGGGTTTAAATGAATTTTTTGGGTTACTATTTTTCCATTACTTACCAATATGTTATTTTCTAAGGAGTAATTTTTTACCGATATGAGGGCTTGTCTTATTAAGAAAATATATGGAGCTTTCTCCAAATATACCTATTATGTTTGGCTCAATTCCAAATATACTTACTACATTGTTAAAGTCTCAAATATACCTATTATGTTTGTATTTAATTCTAAAAATATTCATTTCGTCAAAAACTGTCAGTTAAATTTTCATAAATATCCAAAATACCCATATTATAAAATAATAAATGATGAAATCGAATAGAAAGGAAATGAAATTAGCCTTTCTAAATTTAGATCTCATGTGCAATGACGCATTGGTGAGTCATAACATTCATTTTTTCTAATTTGATATTAAACTTGAATGGCATATCAGTAATTTTACATATTTAGTAACTGTGTTAACTCATGGAATAGGCAATTTTAGTATTAAATATAAAACAGTGGATATATTTGAAATTTTGAAAATGTTAATATAACGTCAAATGTAGTGTGTATATTTGAAAAAAAAAATCCGAAAATGTAATATGAAATAACTTTTAATACATGTGATTTTTTGCACCATAAACAAATAAACATTGATAGATGTTATAAATAGTTTAATTCTTAAAAAAGCTTATAAAAATTTTTCATCAAAAAAAAGTATATAAAATTTTAAAAAGCAAGAAAGTGCACGGACATACAGGTTGCATTACACCGGTACCATTATATAATAGGTAGGTCTCCTGTGTAGCCACTTATGGGCACATTACGAGGGTCAAAAAAAGTAGTAGACTTTTGTTACATCGATATTTGATTTTTTTAAAAAATTTGTTTGATATTTTATTTTGATTTTTGAAAATCAATAAAACGGACAAATATATCATTTTTATTGATTTTTCCAAAAATTCAAAAATTACGAAATTTCATAAAAAAAAAAAAGATCTAGAGAAGAACACAGATGTATAAAAGAATAATATTAAAGAAATAGAAATTGGTCCGTTAGCAATGTTGGTGTTCTTTGTCCATATTAAACGGCCAGTATTTGGGCTTTCTGCGAGCAGGCTTCTTCATGCGTACAAGGAATCGAAGATGGATGGTGATGGTCCACTCAGTTTGTTGTTGTTGATGCAACTTCACCCCACCACGAATTTAAGCTCCACTACCCACGTCCAATATTCCTATATTTCTTCTCGATCGTTTCATCACTTGCCATGTTGCAGAAATAACTAATAATATTATCATGGGGTGGTTTTCTTTTCCTTCCATTAAAATGCGATCTTTACCAGACACGGCGGGGCCTACCAACATGGAGGTGGGGAGCACTCCGCGCGCACGTCGGCGTCACTGCCGGCTGCGACAGCGACGCGTGAGATGCTGGGGCGATGCCTTCGCACGTGCGGCATGCAAAGCCCAGTCTCCTTCCCCAACTCAATCACCAGCGTGGCGGGGCCCACCAAATGGGTGACCGAGATACTTGTATAACCGGCTGGGATTTATTTTCCAAGTAACAGAGTTATTTGCATCGTTTCCGACTCAAAAGTCAAATACATACTAACCTGGTCATGCATCTCGACTATGTTTTTAAAATATTTTGCACCAACTTTAATCTCTATCATTTTTTTATTTAAATATATGCGATGAGAATTTACAACGATTCATCTATTTGATGTAAGGAATAAGTAAATTTGTAAAAATTCTTCTATTTGATGTAAGGAATAAATGAATTTTTAATTTTGTAAATTTGTACTATGCAACTTAACAACATTGACATCGATGCAAAATATTTTAAAATTTAATGAAAAGTTTTTGAAAAAAAATAATATAATATGACAAAGGTAACAATAAATAATAAAAAAAATAAAGTTAAAATAAATAAGTTGAATAGTTGTGTTGAAATGATTAAAAAATAGCTTAATTGTATCAGAAGATATAAACAAATAATTAAAAAAATATAATAGTTGATGAGAGTAAAAAGTTTTAGATTAAAAATTTTTTATTTAAAAAGTTTCACTTATTGCTAAGCATTCCGACTAGTTTCAAATTTATTGATATGGATCCAATCTTTTACTTTTCGTTTGGCATCTATACAAGTTTTCGTAGCCACAAAACTAAATCACTCATAAGTTAAAATCAGTTTCTTTCAAAAAAATTTTTTTTATCAGTTTCGTAGTCCACTAAAACTTTTAAAAACCTGATAAACGCATTCTTATTTAAATAAATACTTTTAAAATCAGATCATCGACAGTTTGAATCTCTAAATTAATTCATTAAACCAGAGAATCATCGGATTCCTTTAAATCAATTTTTAACTGCAAATACTCCTTTATTTGCGCTTTTGTTCTGCCCGGTCCTTGATATCTCTCTTCAAGTAAAAGAGGATGGTAGATATCGCCATTTCGACACCGATTTAATTCACACGATGCGCAGAACTAATTTTTTTTAATATATGTCTAATTTTGACGCCAATATGTTGGCCCAAGCATATGCTTCTTATGTGTATGTTTGTGATTTTATAAAATTTTTACTTTTATTCAATATTTATTTTTGAAATTGAAAGATCAATAAAAAAAAAACAAGCCCAATGCGAGGGAATGATGAAATCTTTTTAATTTTTAAAATTAAAAAATAAAGTTCAGTATAAATGATATATGCAATTTTATAATTTAAAAATTATAAATTTATAATATGAAATCTTCATTCTTAGGCTCGCATATCCTTGTCAAAAATAAAAAAGAATTAAAAATAGATCAGCACCCTAAGTGCAATGAAGTTTGAGTACGGAATCATCTTGGTATCCAAGAAAAAAGTTTTGTAAAATTTTTCATATAATTATCTTACTATGTAATTATTTCTTATCATCTTCTTGCATAAGCACCTAATGGGGATTAAAGTTTCAAGGTCCAATTATGTATAATATGTCATATATATGTTTAAGTTACAATATTTATTTTTATTTTATGTTTAAATTTTTCTTCACAAATATATATTTTTATGTATATTCAATTCATATACCCAGTTTCATCATTTTATAATACTTTTATATATTTATTTTTTAGTCTTAAAAAGTAAGTTTTTAAGGGGCAAAAAATGACCTATTTACCTCTGAAATTAACCATTTCTAAATAAAAATAAGTATATAAAAATGTTATAAGATGACAAAACTTCGTATATGCATTAAATTCACTTACGGAAACAAATTTATGAAGTGAAATCAAAAATAAAATAAAATAAAATAAAATAAAACTAAATATTGCAACATTATGGTATTTTATATAGTTAAGCCTCCAGAGTTTTTATATCATTAATACTTTTGACTTTCTTTTGCAATAATGTCAATGTCAAATGAGGTGATCTTCCACTCATATTACTACAACGTACTGGCGGAGACCTTTTTGACCAAATGATGGTGATGTCAATTCAGTGGTAAGAACTTCTCAAAAACAGAAATTCAGTGGAGAGAATCAGATGAACGGCCCAGATTGCCAAATCATTCGCCGAGAAGGACGCACGAATGGGATGTTGCGTATTCGCCGAGAAATTCTGGTGTTTGGCTGACTTGGCCTTCTCCTAACTTAGAATCCTTTGTTACCTACAGATATTCCATTAGAAATATGCATTGAATAAACAAAAATAGTGGAAATAAATGACCAAATGCGTGAGGATGACGCCCATAGATTCCATCCACACAATGAACGGCCAAAGAAGGGCTAATACCCCACTTTGTCATTTTCCCAGCAGCATCCCAACAACCACCTTGGTATCTCAATGCCATAATCATTATTTCTTCCTCTCCTCTTGCATTACTATATTTTTTTATACTTGGTGTTTGCCACCAAGAAAATGAAGGGCTGTTTTCACATGGAATCGGTTCCACTCGGCTCAACCCCCCAATTGTTTTTTTATTTTTAATGGGATACCATTCAATACGAGCCCATCCCATCCATTCAATCACCATGATTTTTGATTTCCTAACTGAAAAATAGTTAATAGATATAATAAGATGGGTTGGATTTTAAAAACCAATCATCTGAGGATGAAAACCTAGTGGAGCTAATCCGTGTGAAAATCTTCAATGTGAAGGGAAAAACAATAGTGAAAGAGGAGAAAATTAACTATTGGAAATGGATTACAAGATATGAAGAATTCTCAAAAGAAAACCCTTAAATTCAATATACCAGATAAAAAAACTCTCACAAAAATCCAAACTTTACAAAGAGTATATACAAGAGGTTTTTACAAAACTATGAACTCACCAAATGCTTGAGCAAACCCCTCTAATATATGACGGAGTTTAGGTTTAAGCAAACCAAAACTATGTAGGACATCGTTACATTGCTATTTTCTAAAGAATGTGGCATATTCTAATGCAAATAAAGTATTGCAAAGTCCTGCATATATAAGGTAACTTAAAATAAAAGTCACCACCCAATACATTTCTTTGAAATCAATTGTGACTCACCCATGTATCATAATGATTTTTTATATATGATAACTAAAAACAAGTAATAAATATGTGAAGTGATTCCCTATAACAATTTACATGAAGTGGTTTGTACAAATGGTTGCCCTTTCGAATTTTCATATAATTTTTAATATCCAAGCACTTTTTGATATTTATCTAAATACATTTCATCATGACGCCAAAAATCAAATATTTTAAAAACTTCTGGATATTATATATTTATTTTGGATTTTTTTTTTCAAAATTTAAAAGTTTCACATATATCCACAAATGTTGTTAAATATTTATAACATAGAAGTTTCCAATTTAAGTCGTGTCAAGCATCGTAAATATATATATAGATTAATTTTTATTTTAAATAGTTCATATGAAAAATTTCTTAAAAATTCAAAAAGCAATCATTCATATAAACCATTGTATGTACATATTTATAGGAATCATTCCCTATTAAATAATAAATAGGTTAGATTTCTTTTTTTAAAAAAAATTTCAAAGGTGAAAAACCAAATGGTTCCATATATGAATGCCCATCATTGAATAAAGAATTAACCATTTTTATTTTTTAATTTTCTTAATGATAACACAATAGTTCAGTTTTAGGCGAATTGAAGAAGGGAGATGTTATAAACACCTTAGAATTACATTTTTTGTTTAATAAGTTTTTATTTTGCATATTTTTTCATGAAAGTCATAGAACCCTCTGATTTATCTTTTTCATATAGAAATTACATATCTAGTCACTCTCTTACACATTGTGACAACCTAGCCTCATTCGACCAAGTCAAGCTTAGATAACATCTCGTAAGATCAATCAAATGAAAGATGAAGAAATTTCTTTAATAATATGAGAGTGAGAGAGAGAAATTATATATTTTTAGATGAATACTTTGTTTTTTAAGAATATATCTTCCAAGAGAATCTCTTCTTTAGGTTTCTTAGTCCGCATCACCTGTGGGACAACAAACACAAAAATAAGTATAAAAAAAGAAGCAAGTAGGATAAATATGTTTTGTACATTTAACTTCTTTCCACATAATATTTATAAAATACTTCCTAGGTAGCATGTGAAATAAATACATTACTTCTATTTCTAGCACATGTAAACTTCATGTATCAAAACTTCAAACGTCATTCTTTTCAACCTAGCATATCAAAATTCACTAAATTCTTCATATAAAATACTTTGGGATATGTTAATGGGCTACACTCATTAAAATTCAAAGATTTATTTATCATTTACGTTGTTGTCCTTACATATCTCATGATCCAAACTTCAAATGGTTAATTTAACCGTTCTATTGGACTTAGAATGTCCAAAAACATAGTATTTAACTACTTAATTGTCCAAATTGGACCTTTTCAGGCTAAGATCTTATCAAAAGAAGATAAATTATTTATAAGTCATTGTACATAATCTTATCACTACCAGCTTCTACCGATAGTTAATTTAGGTTATGTGAGACCCACTAAGAGTGGATCTCATCCTAATAATGATATTATTCTTTATTTTTATTTTATTACAAATTCCCACACATACATAATATCTTCAAAACAAAATCATCTAATACATATAACTTTTATGCATTTTAGTTTATAGGATTAAATAAAATATTATCCTTTTCAATTATCTAATCTTAAACAAAAACTTCATATATCAAATCTTTTGTATCTAAATAAATTTATCATGCATTAACTTACATCTTAGAAATTAAATTAAATAACCATCATCAATTTTAATCCCAAAATAAGACTTCGAAAAATAATTCTAGATGAATTTTCTTCTTTAAATTGTTTCCTTATTTAGCTATATATAAATCGTGACTTCTAGAAAATTGTAGGGACTTAAACTAAAATAGTCTTGTTATAATTTCAATCCAAATAAATTCATGTTTAATGGAATCCATATTTGAATCCCTTGTTACTAAATAATATCGAACTACTTCACATTTAAATCCCTTGTTAATAAATAATATCTAACTCTAAATTGCCTTTTAAGGATTTAACAACTTCTTATACATAAATATGGCTATTTATGATCTCTTCACATTTAAATTCTTATTTAGCATGCAATCATAATTCTAAATAAAATATATTAGGGATTTAATTAATTTCATTTTAGTTTAATGGATCATCATATTTAAATTCCTCTTCAGTATTCAACATAATGAGATATCTTAGAGATTTAAAATAAATACATAATCTTTTTAAAAATTTTAATCTAATAAATCAATAATCAATTTAATGATAACTTCATGGGAAATAAAATAGCATCCCTATATACTAAACAGATATTTAAATACACTAATTTCATAAAATTTAGTCACAAACCTTCATTAGGATTTAATTAAAATAAAAATCCTACAACACTTACTTGGATTTTTGAAATTCGAAAATAAAAAGAATATTCAAAATTCATTTTCACTACTTTGTCTCCTCTTTCCCACAAGTACCCTCCCCAAACTATCTTAAAGTTTTGAGATTAATCTTATGGAAAAATAAAAAGAAAATAAAGAGGTTAACCCTTCTTCTAAAGTACCCTAACATAAACTACATCCCTTTCTTATTTATGGATGATATCTTAATGGGACCCACTACCAAAGATGTTAAACATTTTCTTCTTATGTGGGACCCATAGCAAAAATTAATTTTTTTTAAAAAAATCTTCCTTTATTTCTTTTAAACAATGCAAAAATGTATGGATAATGAGGCACTCTTTGGACATGTGTCATCGTAGGATTGATTTGGACAAAAGGGAAAGTCAACCCATTTAATGTTGTATGACCCACTTTTGAGGTGTCGTGAGATGAGAATTTTGAGCATTTTATGATTTTTTAGAAAATGCAAAATGCACGGATAATAATGATGATAATGTGGACGAAAATTAGACACATATATGGAGGGGATGAATGGACACTTGGACAATCCATATTGTGACACCAAATCAAGGCCAATTTAATGCCTCTAACTATGGTTAAAATGTTGCAAACCAAGGGTAGATTTTATCCTTTATAAAAGGGGCAAATGGGAAGCCCTTGGACGTGTTTTGCAAGACATCAAAGTGAAGAGAAAATCTTCAAAAAAGGGATAGCAAGTGGGGGACGTCCAAGGAAGCCCTATTTATGAGAGAGAAAGGGGCACTTCAAATCCCATTTAGTGGACATTTTGGGAGAAAAAATAAAGAAAAAAATCCAACAAGGTGGATGGCCAAGCAAGGAGGAAAAGGAAGAAAAAGGAAGAAAAAAAGAGGAGGAAAAGAGGAGAAGAAAGGTGTGAAACCCTAGCTTGCATAGAAGTCATGTAAATAATATTAAATGAACTATGCATGAATGATGTATTTATATTGAGGTGTTTATAATATTTTAAAGATTTTTGTAGCTAGGCTATCTATGTGAATGGTTGTTTAAATTTATCAATTAAAGATAATGTAGATTATTATGATTGAAATATTATATTAAGGATAAATAAATAATGAGTATGCTAAGGAAAATTTGATTTCATTTTTAAATGTGATCAATGGCTATTAGGAGGTTAATTATGGAAACAAATTAAGAAAATATTGAAAAATTCATAACTTGGTGATCTTAAATCGGATTGAGGTGAAATTCGAAGGGGAAGCATATAATTATATGCTTAATTTTATGGAAAAATTAGATTATGAAAATTTTGAAGAAAAACGATCATCACTGTTCAAAGCTTAAAATGATCATAACTTGGGCTAAAAAGATCGGATGAAAGTGAAATTTGAAATGAACGGATAAATTATGAAACTAAGATTTTGGAAGGATTTGATCATGCAAATGATTAAGGGACTAAGCTTGCACGAAATTAGTATGAGATATTTGACTTTTCTAATTTTAAAGTAAATAGCATTTATGATGAAATGAAATAAAATAAAATAAATGAAAAAGATAAATTTGAGGTGTCAAGATAGGGTAAATTGTAGAGTATTATGTGAATTATCAAAAATAAGAAAATCCCTGTAATTATTTTCTAATTAAATGCATAATTAATGGGTTAAAATAAAAAAAATGGATAAAGGGCTGCTATGGACGTCCAAACAGCTATATGGGTGGATATTTGGAATTCTTTTATCAATAAATGTGTACCCAAAGTCAACCTTGAGTTAATATAGGAAATTTAGCATTAAATAAAAGTAATATTCGGATTTTTAGGTGCTGATTTGGACCATCAAATGGATGGGGAATAAATGGACAACAACATGAAATCAGATTGATGTGGACGGTTTGGCAGCTCGATGAATTATTTATAATTTTTTTGAAGCCTAAATTGACCCTAATTATCCTACACTACTAGATAATTAATTGGGTAATTAAATGGAGCTGTAAAAAAATTAATTATGATAAGAACAATTGCTGAAAAGTGAATGTATTGTAGAGATAAAAAAGTAGACAACAACATTGAGTCCGATCACATGGCCAGAAAAAGTGATTTTTGTATTTTTAAAAATTGAAAAATGCATAGATATTTAGCCTAGGTAATAGGGTATGTAAGTATGCATTTAATTGATAAGAAATTTGTGAAAAAAATTGAAAAAGTGGTTGATGAAGGATGTGCAACAGATGGACAGATTTGCGTTAATTAAATGCTTTAGATAATTAGTGGATTTATATATGAGATAAAAATAATTTTAATGGCTCACAAGTTGCCATGTCAGCAAAGGGGATAGGAATGCATTGGAAATTGCAAAAATGATGTGGCATGTGGGGCCCATTTGCTGGAAAATTCCAACTCAATGCATGAAAGGGGAGAGGACATCCAAGCTATGGGTTGAACACTTAGAAAAAATTTGGAATTTTGAGCTCCCATCTAAACCAGCAACTCACAACCCCTTTTTCATTTTTTAACACTTTAAACTAAATTGAAGAAAAGAAGGAAGAAAAGTAAGAAGTAAAGTGAAGAAATTGCTCGAGGAGGAGAAGTGAAGTTGTAAACAACACAAGTAAGTAGTCGGTTTAAGTTTAAGTGATTCTAGTTTAATTTTTCTAAATTAAATTATGAACTATGAACATGATTTGTTGCTGGAATTTAGATTTTGAGTTATGAGGTTTTCATTTGGAAATTTAATAGAATTTTATAGCAAGAGATCTAGTTAAGAGTATGTAGAGAGTGAATTGTGTGTTGTTTAAGCTTATATATACTAGCTTAATCATGTTGAAATTTTGCGTTTAAGTTGCTGTTTAAATTTGTGAATATATTCACATGATAAATCATGATTTAATGATGATTATATCTGAAATTTAGCATTGTTGTGAAATATAGAAGGTAAATGAATTATGGTATCATTTAAGACCCAAAATTCACTTCTAAATTATGAAAATGATAAAGGAAATGATTTAAATAAATTATGGATGACATATAGGGTAAAATACTCTAAATATAAGATGCTTTGGATGTGAATAAAGGCATCATATAAACTGCCTAAATTCGGATTTTAACAGATGCAAAAAGTGGACGTCCAAATGGTGTAAACGGGTACCCTATACATGAAGGAAATGTTGCTGTTTTGCAACTAATTTTATATGGATATTAAATATGTGAAAATACATTGAATTTAGATTAAGAAAGCTTGGAAAAAAATCGTTGGAATTATGTAGACAAAAATCTATTTATGTTGGAAGATCAAAAGAGATGTGTTAAGTATGGAAAATTGACGTCAAAATGGCTGTTTTTGTAAATTCGAAAATGGTAAATTAAAAATTCATGAAAATGCATTAATTTGGTGATTAATGAAGGAAATAAACTTGCTGAATTAGTGGTTGAGTTGTTGATTTGAAAAAGTTTAAGAAAAGTATGAATTAGACGCGGTTAGACGTATATATATGTGAAGCAAAATACATGATATGAGAAAAAATACAATATGTACAATATAGAAATGTAAAAATAGGATAAAATGTCATGGAAAAACATGAAATGCATTGCTGAAATTATAATCTCAAATATTGAGATTAATATATGGAAAATAAATATGAAGCATAATGCATAGCTGAGATACGTAAGGGCTCAAAAGAAGCATACCTGACCTAAAGATTTAATGGGTCATAAATAATTATAAAAATGGGATTGAAAAACTAAATGAATGCAAACAAATAGAATTTATATGGAATTTATGTTATGCTGTCTTAGGCAAAGGAAAGGAAAAAGTTGATCCGGGAAGCTCCCACGAACAAGGTAAGCAAGCAAAAATTTCTAAATGAATTTTTATTTATTAAAATTTCTTTGAAATATTTGTAAATGATGTTTAATTTTTTTTCTTGACTTGGTAAATTTTATTTGAAATTTATTTCTAAATTTTTAAAGATGACCATTCTTTTGCTCACTAAATATTTTTAAATTGATTTATATAATTGCTTTATAATACATGAAAATTGTTGCTCTATGAAATTATGTGTGAAAAATTATACTAGTATGTCATAGATAATTCATGTGCACAATGTATAAGGTTCACCTTAAAGGAATAAGTGGACAGATTGTCCCCTTGTGGTGTTACCAAGTCGCTAATATAGGCCAAGGGCCGGCGGTGTCTCCTTGTGTGGAAGGAGATGAAGACGGGTGGTTGCCTAGCTGACTTCCATCCTAAGGGAGCATAATGCATGCACCGCATTATCATTATATATCCCTGAGGGGGTATAAAGTTGCTTACCATAATGATTAAAATGAAAAGATTTCTGCTTCGCAGGTAGTTGATCACTTGATAAGTGTCTCTACCAAATGGAGGAAAATATTTTTAGAAAATGTTAATTTTTGCAAAATACTTTGCCTAAAAACATATAAATAATGCTTGTTTATTGAGTTTGCCACTTGTGTTTTTATTTTTCAAACCCATAGACAGGTGATTGAAGAAGCTCAACAAAAGAGCAAATAAAACATCACTTAAGCAAGAGAAAAACTTTTGCAGTCATGATGACGTAGTAGAACTTTTACTGAGTGGATGTAATTAAGTTGTTGTTTTCATATGGATTACTATGATTTTAACATGCAATGACATCTGATTTAGGAGAATATTTGAAATATTTTTGGTTTATTAGCATTCCTTGTGTGTCGAATGGATGGAAATGATACAGTTGCTATTTGACATATAAATATAAGGAAATAACCTTCCATAAAAGTACAAATTAAAATGGGTAATTATCCGTTAAAAAAACCCGCTGTGTAACAGGGCAGCAATCCTGATCACGTTTATCAGTCAATACCGATCTCGAGGTAAGGCTCAAGATGTGACGCTCGGGTTGAGGGCGCCACAAAAGGGAAGCAACTAAGTTAGGAAAGTTGGAGCAAAGTCTCTCCAATTCAAGTAAGTATTGAATCAAATTTAATTAATTTAATTCTACATTTTTTTAGCTTTTTCATGGGTCATAAATTTGATTCATTATGAACTTTAAATGATGATTTATGAATCCTTTGATTAGCGTACTAAATGCTAAATGAATGAAAGGATTGGATTCAAGGGTTCAAGGAAAATATACATGATGTATGATTGATTACAACCCATGTACCTAGCTGGAATTTTTGAAAAATTCCCAAATATGTTACTGTTTTAAGCATATTTAATTGTTTCAATTATGATAATTATTTCTATGATTTATATATGTTGAATGGAGCATGATTTAAGTACCTCAGAAAGGTAAAACCTAGGGTTAACAATGTGGACAAGATTCCACTCTTTTAAGATGGAATTTGTACATGGACCAAACCAATTAATACATGGATAAAGTAAAGGGTAAAATACCCTAAATCTAGGGCACACGCGACGTCCAATATGGCGATGGAAGAAAATGTAAAAATCTAATTTTTTGGGACTTTATATGTGGATGTCCAAGGGTGGCTAAGATGTGCTTGGAAAGTTGCTGTTTTGAAAAACTTAAATTATAGACTTTAAATTCATATAAATACCCTAAATATTGGATAAGAAAAGTATGTTTAAGGGCTGAAATTAAGAAGATAAAAATCTGTTCGAAACATATGTCCATATGGACGTTGAATGTGAGAAAAAATGGTAACAAAGTTGCTGTTTTGGAACCATATGATTAAAGGATTTTAATCCTATGAAAATACCCTAAATTATGTGTTAATTAAGTGTTTGAATTATACCAAAATAGAGGGAAAGTTGTTGTTTTAAAAAAAATTAGAAAACACATAATATATGTGTAACAAGAAGGGTGCACATAAAGGGTATGTATGACAAAGATGAGAAATAATTAAATATAGTTTGCTAAAATACAAAAATGGATGGAAATGTAGCAAAATGTGTAATTACGGTATTGTTTAGATAATATTATAAAATCTCAAAATTTGATATTAATATGTGAAGTCTAGACTATTAAGTATGTTTCTAAAGTAAGCACTGATGTGAGAAATGTGAAAAATAAGTGATAAATGATAAATGGGGAGGTAATGAATCTCCATATATGGACTAAATGAAAAGTTATGATATGTTGAAATGTTTATCCTAAATAAGGATATTAAGAATAGAATGAATGGATGATGTGATGAACAAGTTATGTTGTTACGTATGAACACTTGACTTGAAAGACAAGTGGGTTAAGCTGGTTTAATGTAAATCTAAATGGATTCATGTAGATTGGAAAACTCTAAGGGATGCAAGCATTTGAAATGGATGCATATAAATGAAATGTCATTTTCATTTATCTAGGCAAAGGTAAGGAAAAGTACGGAAAAAAGGAATTAAGGCTATTTCAAGTAAGTAAGCGAACTTTCCAAAATATTGATTCCTCCTATGTGTTAAAATGATTTAAGATGTTTATCTTAATACTCTTATGAATTTCTTATAAGTGGCAAGCATAGGTTTTAAAAATGATGGCTTTAATGCAATGCCTTAAGGATTGCTTCATTGGAAGCAAGCAACACCTTTTAAGATAATTATCTTATCACAAGTGTTGCAAAGATTAAGAATGGTTTATATTGATGGTTTTAAGAATTTTATTATAAATAAGTAAGTTCTTTATGATGCTATTTTCAAAAGAATTTATAAAGATAAAGGGAGTTTAGACCTTTTAACAAAAAAACTTACAAACAAGTTTTGAGCCTACTCCCACGAGGTCTTATGAAAAATAAGTGTATTTATGAAAGAAAATGAAAAAAGGAATTTGATTTGTAGAAAAAGATGAGTTTTTCTATGCCATGATACTTAAACATAAACGATAACACTTAAACGTAAATAATGAATTGGATATGGTCCATCGGTTTGAAATGGTATTAGAAAAGTTTTCATTTCCTTTAAAGATGGAAATACTTTGAAAATATCTTGAAAAACAGTTATACTGATATTGTTAAAAGGGGTTTAAGGATAGCCAATCTAATAAGTTGATTTCATAAAATAATTTGATTTTGGATTGCCAAAATAGCATATGAAAGGCTATGAAAGCCTCTTTTTATGTAAAATAACAAGAATGATATGTGGACAAGGATATGATATTGGGATGGATAAAAGAGAATGATGCAATTGCAAATTCTTATCAAAATGTTTTACTTAAAATATTTTTAAAAGTATTTAAGGGTGGTCATCTTAAAATTAGATTTCAAATGATAACTTATTTAAAGTGGGTGCTCACTTTACAAGTTGACATGAACTGCGGTCTATGATGTTTCAAAAGATCATGATAGTACATGAACATCTACAATGATGATGTATGGTGCACTAGAATATTGAATAGGTTGGTTATAGAGCAAAGTTGGAGATGGATCGGGGCCCACTCTATATATGGCCAAGTCGCTAAGGGATGACAGTCAGTAGCGCCCTCCCTGAGATGGGAGAAGCATTAAGAAATAGCCTCCTGACTTGCATGCTATTAATGATGGATTTTCTTCCAAAAGGTAGAATGATCACTTGCTAAGTGTCACTACTGGATGAAGAGAAATGCATTTGTATATATTTTTCTTTTAAAAAACCCAAAGATTGGAATATAAAAGCATTTATACGAAAAGTTACCCTGAATGAGATTTTATGAGCTAACATGAACAAGTTTACCCTAAAAAATAGAGTATTTTATACAAAAAGTGTAAATATCAAGGATGAGACAAAATATTTTCTATGCAAATGCTTTCATGAAAAATGATTATGTATTTTCATCTTGTTTACTATAAACAAATCCTAAAATGAAAATTACCAAAAAGGTCTATATCTTGTTTGCTATAAATAAGCCCAAGATGGGGATTATGAAAAAAGAGATTTATATGGAAAAATATATTTTTATTGGACATAAAAATGTTCATTGCTAAAATAGGCCTAAGTCAAAAATATTTTAGGACATATGAATGTCTGTTACCAAAAAGGACTCATATCAAAAGATATTTCAGACATAAAAATGCTTGTTGCCAAGACGGTTTATGTCAAAAATGTTTTAAGACATAAAAATGTTCACGGGATAAAAAGGATTTATGAGAAAAATTTTCGGCAAAAGAAGGTTTTATGTAAAATGTCTTGGAATATTTAAAATATTCATACAAGACAAAAAAGAATTACCTAAAAAGGGTAAAACGTATATGTTTTGCTTTGAAAGCCCAAACATGACATTCAAAAGGTTTTAAAGATGTTTATGAAAATATTTTAAAGGAAAGTGCTTGCCTA
The DNA here is from genome assembly GCA_035584095.1 of Annona squamosa. NCBI lineage: Eukaryota > Viridiplantae > Streptophyta > Magnoliopsida > Magnoliales > Annonaceae > Annona > Annona squamosa. The sequence continues at coordinate 32,533,831 of JAXCLR010000092.1, forward strand.
GAAATAAAATATTTGCTTACTAAGTTATCGCTCACGTTTTATTTTTCCAAACCTTAGATAGGGATAAAAAAGCTCAAGAGGTCAAGAACCAGAGCATTGAGGAAAGATATGACATGTATAAGATAGTTTTCATGCGTGCTAAAATGACTAGCCATGATGAATGGGATAGTATGATTTAAAGTTTTAGAGTATGTTGATGTATGCGAACCTATTTAAAGTTCTAAGTTCTATGTAAATTGATGGTTGAATGTATGGATGTATGGAATGAAAATATTATGATTAGGTCAAGAAGACCTTTAATGTAGAAGAGCAACTTGAGATGTTATGAATGATATGCGTAGTTGATGTCAATTGCCAAGTTATAAGATTATGAACAGGAATAAGGATGAAAGGGGAGTCAAAGGGTATTTTTAAATACTGAGTGCGATGATTTATAAATGTATCGTTGCTTATGATATAAATGAAGTGAAATGTAGAGAAATGAAATGATGAAAGAAAAGAAATGAAAAAGATAAAAAAGTTGGACAAGATCTAATTAAGAACCCGCCGCGTGATTAGAGCAACAATCCTGATTCACATTTACTAATCGATAAGATCTTAAAGTAAGGCTCAGAATACGACGCTCGATTTGATGCGCCACTGATTCAAATCTTCTATTTGGCATTTTAAAATCAAAGTAAAATCAATATCATCTTAGGTTTCGTGTTGAGATTGATTTAGTCTTAAATTTTACACTTTGAAGAAGCTTAGCCATCTTGAAATATATTTCAGAAGAGGTTCGGGTTGAGCTTGATCTCATGAGTGACATTAATTTCTAACTTGGACTATTCTTTAGATTTCATATTTGATCTTCTTTGCTTGATTAAGATTGATACAAAACTTGGATTTCACTTTTCAATCTTTAAAATATTTTGCTTTCTAATGTCTTAAAACTTTAACAACTACTTGAGATTGCAATTCACCTTGAATCTTGCTTGAGATGGATCTTACACTTGTAGATTTTTTTCAAATATCTTCCTTTCAAGCTATCTCTAACAACAGATTAATGTTGACATCGATCTCATCTTAATTCTCACTTATAGATCAATATTGCTTTCTAATCATCAAAACTATAATAAAAGTGTTACTAATCATTACCACATGTTCACAACATCACTTTTTGATCCCTTAGTTCAAAGAGTTACTAATACTGTGATGACATTGGATTGATTGGTGAATTTTCCTTAGAAGATCAAAACTCTCATTCTCGACCACCCACGAGGGATGTACACTTGGAATATGAAAGTCTAGCTCCTTCTATGACACAATAGGATGAAATTGATATCATGATACCATTCTTTTGTAACTAGTTTCTCACCTAAAAAAGTTCATCAATGTCGTAGCCCTCAAATAAAACATCATCGACTAACATTAATAATGACTCTGATGACTATAAGAGGTGGAGTCAGCTTGATCATCGTATGCCCTTCATTGTATAAGACCCACTTCATTTTTAACACCTTAATGTTTGATGAAAAATTTACTGTATTCATTATATTTAATATCATTTATATTATCATAAAATTTATTTTATTATCTAATATAATTATTTATGAACTTTATTTATAAATATGTAAAATTAATATAATAAAATTAAATATCAATTTATAGCTGTATTTTCAACATTTAAACCATCTAAAATGTCATCGTTATGTGGAAAAATGATTCTATAAAGAATAATTATATTTTTATACATAAGTAAATGAATTTAAGCATCTTTTATAATTTATATATGACTATATATTTTTGGAAAATATGGCCTACATACATACGTATATGATTTAAATAAAACTTAGGCTTGCAATTAAACAAATAATATTAAATATAAATGAATAAAGGGATAACAATCAAGCATTAAGAAATAAAAATTGAAAGAAGTTACATGAAATTGCTTCTGAGCATATTAAGAGAACACGCAACGGTGCGTTGCAACTTGCGAGTGAAGAACCCGGCGGATTAAATTCCAAAGTCTACGACTAAACGAAGCAATATGCAAACATGGCCCTTCTCGGCCCCTCCCAATTCCCATCAACGTCGGGTATATTCGCAGCGGACGAGCCGTGGCCGATGCTACAGCACCACCAAAGATTCCCCACAAGGCGACAATAGCGCCCTTTCCGTTGGCAGGGTCCATCTCGCACATCAAAGCGAGGCCCAATTCAGCGAAAATCCACACCTTCCATTCCATCCGTCCGACGTCAAAATCAGCTGAGGTAGCCGACGTACTCCCAAAATTTTCTTTTATTCCCAAGCAAAAGACCATCGACGGTCGTAATAGTTCTCGTTCCCTCTCGTACCGATGCTTTCCACGTGGTTCCGCATCGAATGGCAATTTCAGTAAATACGGCCAACTGCCAGGACAAAGCGACTAATGCCCGCCGGTGCAGTTATATATACAGGCACAAGTGGCTTCGTCGTGGTGAACCACGCACGTTCGGAGAACGGGACGAAAATGCAAGCAGCGGCCGCGCCCTGCCGTTTCTTCCGCAGACCCATAAGGGCACAAGTAAACCCGCCGCCACCGTCGCACCGCCCCCTGCCCCCAGTTAAAATACGCCCCAAGGCTCTGACAAGTGCCGCCGAGGTCATCCACGTGGATGACCGATCCCGCGACGACGACATCCTCGACGATGATGCCATCGCCGCCTTCTGGGACTACCAGTTCCTATTCGTTTCACAGCGGGCTGAGACGGCCAACCCCGTCATGCTACGTGCGGTCGAGGGCGCAATTCCGGCGAACTTCCCGACCGGCACATACTACCTTGCCGGTCCAGGCCTCTTCGTGGACGACCACGGCTCTTCAGTCCACCCGCTCGATGGCCACGGGTACCTCCGGGCCTTCGAGGTAGACGGCCGGAGTGGGGAGGTACGGTTTTCAGCGAGGTACGTGGGAACGGAGGCGCAGGCGGAGGAGCACGATCGGGAGACGGGCAGGTGGCGGTTCACTCACCGTGGCCCGTTCTCGGTCCTCCGGGGAGGGAAGAAGGTGGGGAACACGAAGGTGATGAAGAACGTGGCGAACACCAGCGTCTTGAAGTGGGGGGCCCACCTGCTGTGCCTGTGGGAGGGCGGAGATCCTTACGAGGTGGAATCCCGGACGTTGGATACTGTGGGCCCGTTCAGCGTCGTCGAAGAGGGCGATGATGCGTCGCGGCTGACCGTGGGAGGAGGCCTGCTGGGGCTCGGGTTGAACGCTGCTACTGCAGTTCTCAAGCCCATCCTTCAGGGTAAGCGCTAACGGATGGCTGATATCAGTATAGGAGAGAGAATGATTATTAATTGATTGATTATAATATTAATATTTGCTTGCAATGCCGACGTGCGAAGGTGTTTTTAAGATGCCGGCCAAGCGGCTGTTGTCGCATTACAAGATCGACGCGCGAAGAAACCGGCTGCTCGTGATGGCTTGTAACTCGGAGGATATGCTGCTTCCACTCAGCAACTTCACCTTCTATGGTGAGTCTGTCCCTCCGTTAAAGTCTAAACCGATGGTCGCTCTTTCGCATGCCAATTTCGAGTTTAAGGAGATCATCTGATTCTTCGTTGCAGAATTCGATGCGAATTTCAAGCTGCTGCAGAAGCACGACTACAGCATTCCCGACCATCTCATGATCCATGATTGGGCTTTCACCGACAGGCATTACGTCGTTCTCAGCAACCGCATCAAGCTCGACGTCCCTAGTAAGTTCATCTTGGATCCTCGCGCGCGTGGGTTTTTTGCACGTTCTCTGCTTAGAGGGCCCGTAGGTGGGGCTTAAGCCCATTCATGGGAAGAATTTCAACGCGTAGGGCCCATTTTGGAGATGAAATAAGGAGAGTACCCTCATTATCTAGGTTCGATGATGGCCATGTCCGGGCTGTCTCCCATGATATCGGCGCTCTCGGTGAACGCGAATAGGTCGACAACGCCGGTGTACCTGCTGCCCCGGTTCCCGGAAGAAAGGAAAGGAGGGAGAGACTGGAGGTTGCCGGTGGAGGCTCCGTCGCAGCTGTGGCTACTGCACGTAGGCAACGCGTTCGAGCGGCGGGACGAGGAGGGCAATTTGGAGATGGAAATATACGCCAGCGCTTGCTCGTACCAGTGGTTCAATTTCCAGAAAATGTTTGGTAATCTCTGTTTCTCAGTGCCTAAAAATATGAGCCCAAGCAAATCCACATTTTAACTCTTTGCAAAGTATGCGCCTCGAAAGTTGTAAAATTTTTTAATGAAAATATTTTTTATATAAAAATTTTCGAATTCGGAGAATGATATAATATGACAAAGTTAAAGATGAAAAGTAAAAAAAAAATGAAATAGAAAAAATAATTGTTTGGGTATACATACATAACTAATTGAAAATTAGTGGAGTTATATAATAGAATGTAAAAAAATAATTAAAATTTAGATAATTTTGGACAGTTTAAAATTTTAAATTAAAATTTTTTATTGTGGACACGCCAGTAATATTCTCATTAAAAATACTTTTATTTTGAAAATTAAAATATAAAAAATGTAAAAATTGGACGGTAAACCAATCTAATTTACACCCGTGTTAACATGATTAAAATTTGAAAAAATAAAAAAGCACAGCAGACCGGAAGCGTGAAATCCGGTAATAAACTATTGTATCTTTGTCGTTGATATTTGGATGGTGCGAGTGCGACTGACTCCTGTTACGCGCAACGAAAATTCGGAGACACACAAAAGCCTTGTGATTCGGAAAGAAGATGCGTGCACGAGATGACCGAAACGGCCAAGTGGGACTGATGTTTGACATTGTATTTATCATTTTTTTTTTTTTAAAAAAACCTTCTTGATATAGGTTAGAAATAACTAGTGAAAGAATTTTTTCATGCAACTATCATAAAAAAATTGCGGATTTTAAAAATAAATACCAAAAAATAATATACGATCCACTTTTATGTGTGTCAAAATTCCTCTATCGATTCAGAAAATACATATTTAATTATTCAGGCGACAGACGTAATATGATGATATGATCTATGATATTTATAGATCAAAATGAATTTAACAATGGAAAATTTAACTCGATTCCTTAGCCTTTGACCCATTTAAATATTTACTTCAATTAAATAGATTCTTAAATCAAAAATCCATTTAGCCTTCGACGTTATTATGCTTTCCACCATGAGGTGGTAATTACAGTGAATACACTCTTATACATTCTCCCGCACGGACAATAACACCTACACGATCCGCACTTGATATATGGGCCGAAAATTCCAAAACGTTGAATTCTATACAAAATTATTACCTATTCAAATATATACATTTTTTAAAAAAGTTACGGCTTTAACAAAAGCATTGCCGTTGTTTTGACAGGATATAATTGGCAAAGCGGGAGGCTGGACCCTTCTTTCATGAACCCAAGGAATGTTGAACACACAAAACTACCTCACCTTGTTCGGGTATGTATGGTATTCTTTTTTTAATGGGCAGTATTAGTCCTTTTTGGTTTGTTTGGGCCCCATCATTATGTACATTTCAATTTAAATAAAATTCATTCATTCATTGTGTGCTAGCATTGCTTATTTAATTAAATTTTTTTATATCTACATAGTTATTTTAAAAATCGAGCGGGTCATCAGACCGCATGGAGAGGGAAAGCTCTTCCAATCATTGTCTTTCCATTCACAAGACTCAAACTCGAAATTTTATTTAAGAGAAATCGAACTCCTTACACTCACAACAATAAATACCAGTCTTATTTGTTTAAGATTAAAATGGATATCTCATACGTAAAAAAAAATGGATATCTTAAAATTTCTTTTTCTTAAAAAATATTCACAAATATGTCTACTTCTTTTAAGATCTTTTGTGTATGTTAGACCTTATATGTTTACACTTTTTTTTTATGAGAACAGATTTTTTTGTTTTTGATCTTGAAGTTTTCATATTTATATTTTGAACTTTCAAAGTTTGATTTTTGTTTTGTATATTTTAGACCACGTTGTTAATGCGGATAAAGTCTAAAATGCAATGGAAAAAAAAAAACTTAGAGTTTGAATGCAAATAAAAAGCTTCATAGCCTAAAAAGAAATTTTTAAAATTTCAGGGTCCAAGTGCAAAAAAATCCCTTCTTTTAGTTATAAATATATTTTACCACTTCCCAAATATTGGAAGGTGTTTTTGTGCAAGTACACCTTATTAAGAGTGTGTTTATTAATAAGTAAAAATTGTCAAGTTAAAAACTTTTCAATATAAAGTTTTTCACTCTCCATAACTACCCTGTTTTTTAATCATTTCTTCACTTTTTTTAATATAACTGTCCTACTTTTTAATCATTTCTATACAACTACCCATACAACTAACCTATCTATTTTAACTTTATCCTATTTACTCTTTATTATTACCCTTATCATATCACATCATTTGACAACTTCTATTCTCTACCACTTTTTATCAAAAGTTTTATTCATTTCTAAACATACTTTAAGTGTTGTTAAAAGGATAAATATGAGGAGTTGTCTAGAACAAAGCATTTTGACCACTAGGTTGTTTTTTATAATTAAATCTTTTACATGTAAACCAGTTAAAATATAAATTAATATATATTTATGATATCAAAAATAATTTTAATTGAAAACTTATATATTATAAATGTTAACGTTATCTGATGGTGAATATGAAACTGTTAAAGATTTGAAAATTAAAGCATAATAAATAAAATTTCTCAAACCATTTGATTTTTAATTTGCGTTACAACTACAAACGCATGGATGCATATTTTTAATGGTTTAGATATTAAAATACCATACGGCGGATAAATATTCGGCCAATATCTTTTTTTAAACTGCAGGTTGGAATTGAGCTGAATGCAGATGGAGTTTGCCGGAGGTGTTCCGTGGAAACATTGAATGAATGGAGAACACCATCCGATTTTCCTGCAATTAATCCCTCCTTCTCTGGCATGGAAAGCGAATTCATCTATGCAGCATGCTCTTCAGGGTCTCGTCCATCCTTGCCCCATTTTCCTTTCGACAGCATTGCAAAGCTCAACGTCTCGGATGGATCTGTTTCCAAGTGGTCTGCTAGAAGTCGGCGGTTTCTTGGAGAGCCGGTCTTTGTACCTAGAGGGGTCGAAGAGGATGATGGATACCTTCTTGTTGTAGAGGTGAGTACAACCTTGATTTCAGTAGTGCTAAACGCAATTGCTTTCTCTGCATATTCTTTAGCTTTCGCTTGCTTAAATTACAGGTTAATCTCCCATCCATACTACCTAATTTGGGGATGTCCACGTAATTAACTGCATTCGCAATCATATCCTTCAATTTTGTGTGTAGTTTAACGGACATATGCGCTAATATTGTGACATTATTATGTATTTGGGAAGCGGCTAAATTGTGACATAATTGTATATTTGAGAAGTCATAAAACTTTCAGATAAATAGTTGTTGATATAAAAAAAATTTAAAATGAAAAAAATGAAGTAATATGATAAGGATGATAATAAGAGATAAATTGAATAAAGTTAAAATAAATGGGTTGATTTGATAGACAATTATGTAAAAATAATTAAAAAATATGGTAATTATATAGCGAGATGTGAGAAAATTAAATAATTAAATAATTAAATAATATGATAGTTGTGGAGAATGAAGATGCTTAAACTGAAAAGTTTTATGTGTAGCCATACATGCCCATAATTTTTTTTAATAAAAATACATGCCCATAATTTATTTTATTTTTTTAGAAAAGAGGCAAGATCGGTTGTAGTTTTTATGGGAAATAAAACCAGTCACTTTTCATGTTTTAAGAATATTTTATTAAAGTTTAAGTTATATAAACCAATGAGGGTTGGTTCTATGGATACGACACAATTTAAATATTTCAAGGGAGTCGCTCACATTGGGCCCATTTTAATGAATAAGTTAAAATACGATTTGCCCATTATATTTGAAATTATTTGTTAATTGAGTAATCAAGTTTCATTTAGTATTTACATGGACCCTAACAAATCAAATGTTTAATTTATATTTTAAGGGGGTGTTTGTTAATAATAAAAACTTTTTAAACTAAAACTTTTTAATCAAAAACTTGGTTTCCATAACTACTCTATTTTTAATTATTTTTCACTTCTTCTTATACAAATACCTTACTTTTCAATCATTTCTATGCACTATTTATAATTTAACTATTTATTTTAACTTTATTCTTTTTACTTTTCATCATTATTTTTATCATATCACATCATTTTCTCTCATTTCAAAAACTTTTATACTGAAAATTTTTCATCAAAAGTTTTATCACTGTCCAAAACTATCCTAAAGTTGTTAATTCAACATCTATTTTGTTTAAAACATTATTTACATATAGATAAATAATTATATCAATTATCATAATATTTTAATGAACTAATGACTAGATCTAACTGATTTTCATATTTTATATATAATTATAAATATTTTTAAGAAGTAGGGTCCACTAAACATTTTGATGGATATGATTTTTGTTACCATTACAAAACAAAGAATGTTAAACAAGATTAGCGAAGTAGATTTTAATTCAACCATCAAAATAGGCCCAAAATTAATAACATTATTGAAATATTTTAAGAATCCCACTTCTATATAATCAAGTTCTATAAAAAGTCATTTCATATAACCTCATCCATATTTTTCACATTAACAATTAATGGGAAATTCATTCCACTAATTGTATTTAACATCCTTTTTCAATGGCATCTCATGTTGACACCATAGAATTAGCCCTCTAAGTTAATATATGTTTATGATGCGAAAAATCAAAGAGTAATGATTCAAACTAGTTAGGCTTAGGGTTGTAATCTACCCATCTAATCTACTTATAAATGGGTTAGGATTAGATTATTTTGAGTAAAGAAGTTTGATGTCAACAGGTTTTCCTATTTAATTAAATAAATTGTATGTGTTGGACGTTTATAACTTGCCAACTTGTTTGATAATCCATCGACCTTGTCCAACTCGTTAATCCATTAATAACCCATTAAAACCAAAAAGTGTATGACAATATATGATTTTTATAATGAATTTGCACGAGTTTACTTGATAATAGAAAGTCTTATTTAGTTTATCTTTATATTATGTACGTGTTTAGGAGATTTTTTTTATGAAAACATTTTTAGGAGTTTTGTGCATGTATATGTGTGTGTGTTGAATTGAGTTATTCTATCGAAACAAAGTAAAATGTTATCCATATCTTCTAATGAAAATAAGTACTAAATTACCCAAAGAATTATTAAATAGATGTTGATATTGAAGCATTTGTTTCCAAGTTAATCAAGTATATTTCTAAGTTGTCAACATATTTTTTTCAATTAACAAATTAATTATTTCATATAATAGTAATAGGACTTTTAAATTAGCTTATTTTGGGCCTACTTATAACATATATAGGCAACTCATTCACAATTTGTTTATTAAAGGTTAATTTATAAATTTATCCACTTAGTTTGATCAAATTACAAATATACCAATATAGTTTTAAAAATTATAAATAATCCTCACTTAGTTTAACCGTAATTACAAATAACTCCCACACCGTTGTGATGTTGTTACTGTAATGTTATGAAATTAGGGTTATTTGTAATTACTGTTAAATTATGTGGGGTTATTTGCAAAAATTAAATATATCACTTAATTTTTGAAATTGCAAATTCATCCATATAGTTTGCATATTTTTGCAAATATACCCACACTACGATGATATTATAATAGCCTAGGGGATATTTGTAACTATGGATACATGATGTGGGGGTTATTTACAATTTCTAAAACTATATGAGTATATTTACAATTTTGATAAAAGTAAGTGGGTTTATTTGCAAATTATCCTTTATTAGATGGCTAACAAATACGTTAGAGTTGAGATTTTTTTAAAATCGATTCATCAACATATTAAGACTTAGATTTTTAAATGGTTAGGATTATAATTAGAGTCTAACATGCTTAATTCATCAATAACTCCTGTAATTGGGCTACAGGAGACTTCATTAAACCTTTTTTTTTGTTTTTCTGAACTTTTTTTCAAATCTAATAATTTCTTTTATTTGACATCACTTGTCTAATCATGCTACCGGAAATATTTTAACTACAAACTTATATTTTGTAGAAAAAAATTAGTAATTTTCGAGAATGAATATATATATATATATTAATTTTTGAAAACATGGATAGTATATATAGTAGATAAAAGGTTTAAATATATGTATTTTTATAATTATAGATAAATGTTTGAGGAAAAAACATGATAAATAATTTAAATTTTGAAAAAAATTAAAATGAAAATTAGAAGGTTGTGCTCAACCCTGACCCTACATTTTAAAAAATCATATTTGGTTTCAAATTTTATATCAAGTTGGGACAAGGTCAATATGACTCTCATATTTATTTAAGAGGTTTTAGGAAAAACTTTAGATTAGTAGTGGGACAATGGACTGTATGAAAAGTAGGTCAAAGTTTAAAAATTTATATACATATCAATATAAACTCATATTTATGATAAATTTAAAGGTTAAATGCTTCAATATTTTACTATTTAATAAGTAAAACAATTTTCATAACAAAGAATCAATAATTTTTTTAAAATAATTTTATATACAACTTAACCTTGATAAATATATAGATATATATTAACCTTCGAAAAAGACATTAATGTAATTTTAAATTATGGGTGTGCTTTTTAACATTTAAAACTTTTAAAACTAAAATTTTTCTCTTCATAACTATCATGTTTACTTTTTTTTTTTTTTATATAACTATCCTACTTTTCAATCATTTCTATACATACTTGTAGAACTAATATATCTATTATAAACTTTATTCTCTTTACTTCTTAATTTTCATACATTTCAAATACTTTTTCATCAATACTTTTTTTCAAAAGTTTTATCACTTTCTAAATACACACTATAATTAAAACGACTAAATTGCAAAATAATAATCCATTCTTGTAAGATATAAAGAACATAGATAATATATTTTATTTCATTGATAAATTATATGAATGACATAACTTGATAACATATATGCAATTAAAAAAAAATTAGCCATATAAAGAGGTTACAAAGTTAAACGTACATTAATGTAAATCATATTCATATCAATAAGTCATAAAGCTAAATATATTTACCAAACAAAATAGCATTCACATAACAAAGTCATATTATTTATAAAAATAACTTACACATTATGAGGCGGGGTGGGATGGGACGAGTCAAGGCAGATTAGAACATGGTCACCTAGCCCCTGCTCCTAAAATTGAAACATGAGTTTAAAATCTTAACCTGCCCCATCCCATCATGTCAAAATCTCTGCTTCAACTTTTTGTAAATTCGGAGTAATTCGGGAAAGGTCGAGGGTCGACCCGACTCTATTTTCACCCTAACTTCTTGGATTACCAAACAAATTATCCCATGACAAACAAGAAATGAATGCGCGAACATGATATGTTTTTGATGTGCCATGCCTCGTAATTCCTGCAGTTTTCTTCGCTGCGAAAAGAAAGATTTTCTAATGCACGAGGTAATGTTTGTTTTTGCAGTATGCAGTCTCAATACAGAGGTGTTACCTTGTTATTTTGGATGCCAAACGCATAGGAAAACCTAATGCAGTTGTTGCAAAGCTGGAGGTTCCTAAACAGTTGAATTTTCCTCTTGGCTTCCATGGCTTTTGGGCACCATCTACAGCAGCTGATTCATTAAAAAGATAGTTGTAACAAATACCCTGATTTGTGTAAAATCAAGAAAGACAAGCTTGTATATGTTTCTGATCTACTATTATTTCATTTATTTTAATGGTGAAGTCAGCGCAACCGAAACAATCATGTTGGTCATCATACATGACAATTTGGTTGTCCAGCAAGCAAAAAGACAACATAATTAACTCCAGTCATCGTAAATTTACGTTTCCAATCATTAACTATTTTTTGCACTAACGTTGGTTTGTTAAAAATTATCACTCCTTTCTACACATCTTTTAATATGATTTGATATGATAGCTACCTAGTTATTCTACTTTTTCTATTATTACTTCTATGTTCTTATCATTTTTTTTTTATATTTTTCTATATAACTATTATATATATTCCTAATTATTGAACTTATCATATTATATCACTCAATTTTTCAAAAAATTTCCCAAATTTTTTCTTGCTACTTTTTAAATCTAATACCAAAATGATATCAAATTTATAACTGCCATGATTTCGTATGCTAAAATCATTTTCTTTCACACTTCTTCCTTTGCGCCCAACCAAGAAAATGAAGATTGGGGAATTGTGAAGTTAAATCCACTTGAGCCTAACCAATCAGATATCAGAGATGATCAAAGTGAAAGAAAATTAAAATAAAATAAATTTCAAACCAAAATGAATATCAGAATATTGAAAAAATAATGGGCCGTGCAAAGTCCTATTATTCAACATTTTCTTCAGCTAGGAAGTGTAAGATGCGGCCTGGTGGAGTTGAACAATGACACATGCTGTTTGATTCCATGATGATAAGAGATCAGTATTTTAATCCATGCATAAGCTCTTATATCTTACCACGAAACCAATTTCATTGAAGATATTAGATTGAATACGCAGACAATTAGCCTATTAGTTAGGCCTACTGAATAAATGGGAGGAAAACGTGGGGCAGATCGAACATTCTCCGCAAAAAAGTCAATTCAATGCATCCAAGTGTCAGAATAAGTCCAGATTTGTAGGGCATGCGGATTGCGGTTTTGACTAAAAGCATTGTTGTTGAGAAATGTCATAGACAGGCATATGGAGGTGATGAAAAGACCATTGTCAGCTGTGTGGGGAACCAAGTGGTCTTCGAGGCAAGTTGGCAGAGAGAAGAGAATGAAGAAGTCATGCCAAGATTCCTTTCCGTAGTACAGCTTGTGATGGTGGTAAGAAAATGCAGGACTTTGTCACTATAAAGGAATGGAAGCAATAATTCAGGTGGCCACAGCATCAAAATCTCTTTGCTGTCATCTCACAGGAGAAAAGAAACAAGCAAGTGGAAACAGAAATAATCTCAAACTGAAGGGGATTGCCCCACGGTCACACTTTGTTGCTGGATTACAAGGAAAAGATCAATTCTAGTGTGGCCTGAAACATAAAGAAAAGACACAAATCACTCAATCATCTGTTCATGTACCTCGGCATGATTCTAGAGTCCGGTACTCTTCAAAGGAGTACTCAGAAAAGAAGATGCGATTATATTTCTAGGAAACAATATTGTTTTTACAAGGATATATGGAAAATAGAAAAATTACATACCAATATTCAAGACTATATGTACAAACTTAATAAGTTCGACATAAGTTAATAGATAAACACATAAACAAAACATACTAGATACACATTATCAACATTTTTCAGAACAAATGGGGATTTTCACACTCAACAATGTACTTACCAAAATTGCCAATAAATTCAAAAATTATGGATGATACCTCTAAAAAATTAATATATCTAATATACGCTAAATGAATTAGTATCAATAATATCTCAAATATGAATAAAATTTAACATAGACGAAAACTAATTTCTTAATACAATATTAGTAGGTATTCTAGGTTGATACTATTGACATGTGAATTGCTCACCTACAGGAAAAGAAAGAAGGATGAATAAAATGTCCATATATTTAATCCCATCAAAAGTAACAATGACTACAACATTACTTCTAAAGAACAGGTAGTTCCGCATAATCTGATGATATGTAATCATTACTTTCTCCCTCCTTTCCTTTTTATGTTTGTCATCAACCACAATGCTGTTACTGTTGGAATGGAGGATCACAATGCATTGATAACACGACAAGCATGGAAGTTATTGGGCACGCTTCCCTCAGCTTCAGTGCTCTTGCATTTGCAGCCGCCTGTACTGGAACTTGCCCCGGCAATCGATGCTCTTGTGTCGGTAAACACTAGCACTGCAACCTAAGACCAAAGATTTTTTTTGGTTCTATAAATCATATTTTTTCTCACCAATTGATATACTAAGTTTGTAGGAGAACTGTTTTAAAAATTATTCAAGAAAGAGGGTTAAGGGTTCAAGGGTGAACAGGATGCATTCAATACTGCCGGCTATGGACTAGAAAAGGTGTCACAAATATGCACAAGCCATTTTCATATTAGTAACTAACAGCTGATGAAGTTCATTAGTACTCAATAAACAGCACCCAAAAAACCATATCTTTTCTTGGGTTGTGATCCATTGACGCTACCAAAATGCCTTGATCAATTTCAGAGTGAGGAAACAAAAACAATGATACAACAACCAGCAGAATAAAACAGTTACATCCATCTCTGCGCAGCTCTTTAGGAGGCCATATAGCAATTTGTATTTCCTATGGCAGCATTCATATTTTTTCCTCCTAGTTAAGTTTTTCATAGGCCATGCATCAAGTGTGTCAACCACTGTGGTAACCAGCACTTGAAACCTTTGATCGATTTCGTCAGAGGCTAGAGCACTAGAGAAAATCACGAGATGATCTAAACACTTCCAAAACAATGACCAAAGATCACTTTGCTGTTATGAGACCTTTCATGAGTCCTGAATTGCAAGGCCAGCACGTGCTACTTCTCCCCATTCCTCCATCTGTTTATATACAGAGGAAATTCACTGCGGTCATGTACTCTCTTCCATTACTCCTACATCTCCCATCTCCCTCTTATCTTCAAAGCTGAGAGTCACATGATTTCAGGGAAGGACTGCAAAAAGGAAAAAAATATATATATACATAGGAGCAGCTTTGTAGATTATTTCTCCGAATGATGATCCAGTTCACTACTGTTTGTATCCTATTCAATGTGCCAAAATGCAATCTGATCACTTTGAGGAGATAATGGTTATTCATTATTCAATTTTCAACCAACTCCATACCTCAGAAAGGAAAAATGTGTCACAGCTTCTTCAGTGGCAACTACAGGTAAAAATCTTTCTCCAAATCCGACATGAAGCCCTCAACAGAATGGTTTCACTTTCCTAAATGGGGTTTTCATCAAGTAAATCCACGACTATAAATTCCACCTCCGAAAAGCAGGCAGGAACTCTACATCATGCCTTACAGAGTCTCGATTTGGATCTGGTTCAGCCTACTGAACCAAATAGAATGTAAAATCATATAAAATACATCATATTTAATTGGTTGGCTATGCCATAGGAAATGCTTCTGCACACTTTTTACATTTGCTAGCATAGAGAGATATCGTCTCAAGGGAATCGACAAAAGAATTTCCTTCAAATTTGGAATATCCTTCTCATCCATGATCACAGAAAAAGCACTCCAATTCAGCACCTCATTGAAGGGAGGGACAAAATTATCAGCAATAATCACAGGAACACATTCAGCATAAATTGCCTCAACAATCCTTGGGCTGTTTACTTCATAGCCCATCGGGCAGAGGCAGAATTTGCTGGATTGCATGTGTTGAACATACGACATGTTTCTTGAGACCCTATTTGGAAGGGGACCATAGATTTTCATGTCTTCATCCTTTCCATCCCAATATTTGCGTAGAATGGGTCTCACCCTCCCATGATTGTTTCCAGCATAAAAAGCAAGAAATGGCCGTTGTGACACACGCTTCCCACCACCAACATATTTAAGAGGCCTCTTTGGAGTCCTAATGGTCGTTTCAGGCAAGGAGACATCCCTTCCTTTGATGAAGATCCCTTCAGAGGTGTCAGCATTGCATAGTGCTTTGATAGTGTTCTTGCGAAGTTCATTGTGTGCTGTTGTTGTGTATGGGCCCTGAACATATGACCCAAAAAAAATGGAGGTATAAGAGGACCAAGAAAATTTGCATTTTAAATTTTATGTACAAACAAAAAACTGTTTAATGGTGAGTTTGGATGTAGTCAGTTGCTGAATCATGATAATCATTATTAAATTTCAAACAGCCTTCCAACATTTCCTTCTCATAAACTTTGCTTCAAACCACACTGAACACTACTTTCAGCATCCTAATAATGGATACTTGAGTTGCACAAAGAAACTACTAGTTCTAAACCTCCTCTCGATTAAAAGCCTAATGGATTCATCCATGTGTCAAATGACGGCTTAAGATGCAAATGCATTTTATTCGAAGCTTAGACTTGCATGATATGGTAAAGAAACATGTTCCAAGATAAAAGCAGACCCATGTGTGGACAGACAGTAAATATCAAAAACAAAGGTAAATTATAATAGTATATATATCGAAGTCAATTTTTTTACTTCAAATTTAGATACTCACTCCCTATTTTCTTAATTAAAGATGACACCAGCAAGCATGATTATGTCTAAGCTACTTAATCTCACAAGTTAACAGTATAGATTCTTGTTAATGCTAAACCAGAAAGCCTTCCTAGTGTTTACATTAGCCACAACTAACCACACTAACAAAAACGAAATTGTTCCGATCAACAGGAAGAAAGTAAAATACCCAGTCATGACAAGCAACAAGAAAGTGATCTGCTCCTTGTCTGCGATTCCAGAATGGGTATTTAGCAGCAATCATGTTCACGTAATCCTTCAGAAAGACAGACAATGGTCTTAGATTATGCGAACCAGGAATGTAGAGAGCAAGTTCCAACTGACGCGCACTGTATGGCAGATAGAACAAATGTGCCTTGTTTGGGTCCCTTACAACAAACTGCTTGCTTTCTTCAAGTAACTTCATGAACCATCCTTCAGAAGCATAGATTCCTTGGAGTTGTGGTTCATGGAAAATTGGTCTTTCGCCATCCTGGTAAATGTAAACTTTAACTATTCTTTCCATCATTTCATAGCTCCTGTATGTTTAACAGTTTTAAACATCCAAACATACTAATTTCAATGTCATATCTAAAATTATACAAAATGTAACTTGGAAAACATCCACATACCACAGTAAGTAGATTCAGAAATACCAAAAGCATAGTGCATGTACAGTAACGATATAAGTGGGTGGAAATGTTTCCCTTTTTTATATATTTGAACAAAAACAATTTAGGAAATAAAAAAAGGAAACTGGAGCACAGAAGTCCAGTTCATTCCACAATTATCAACTTGCATTTCAAGTTCCATATAATAAATCTCAAGGTTAGCTACCTAAATCCCATTGTACATGATACCATATAATGAATTATGAACCACGTCCTCAGTTAAAACATGGATACAAGTGGCTGACATAAGTGGGTATAGGGTATCAGGATAGGGAGGTTCAGGATTTGAAGTTAGGTAAAGAGTGTGGCCTCATTACCCCTCCCCTAGAGCACACCTCCATCAGGTACATGATCATCAAAGGCAGGTTGCTTGATTAAAAAAAAAAAAAAAAAGTTTCTTCTTATCTTCAACTACATCCATAGGGGCATTCCCCTAAACCACTTTCACATTCTGTCCAATCCTACTAGTGCATGTCTTGGTCTTTGATACTAGCGGTGAATCCATGCATATGATTCTACTAATCTTGTTACCAATTGATGTTATGTTATGCATAAAACTTCAACACAATACATGTAGGTTGCATGGAGCCTCCAAGCAGTCCCTTGCCCCTTGTATTTTACTAAACCATTTATCATGCTATATATATTTATTTATTATTCCAAAAATTACATATATTTTAAACTTTCATATACTACATATATGGTACACATTATTCAAAAATTTTAATACTTTATATATTCACTTTCAAAAGATAACAAATGAAACAAGTGGAGTAAACTTGATAGTACACAAGTGGAAATACGCTCCAAAATCTATTGATATAGAATTAGTCAAACAAAAACTAAATATATAAAATGTAACTTTAATAATAACAAGAACCTAGATGAGGAACCAATTAAGATTTCAAACCAAATAATACAAAGAACTAATCATTTTTGGTATTTAGGATTAATAGTTCAAGAAAATGGAGAAATTGAACAATACTTTATAAATAGAATCCAATTAGGATGGAAGAAATAGTGAACTGCTTCAGGAATTTTATATGACCATTGAGTTATGATTAAACTAAAGGAAAATTTTTATTAGATAGCTATTAGACTAGCTATGTTATATGAGATGAAATGTTTGATAGTTAAAGAACAACATGCACATAGAATAAGTGTAGTAAAAACGAGAACGCTAAGGCAGATGAGTGCCAAAATAAGAAAAAATAAAATTAAAAATGAAATAATTCGAGAAAATCTAAAGGTGAAGCCAATAGCTGATATAATGAGAGAAAGTAGAATGAGGTAGTTTGGGTATGTTAAATGGAGGCCTAAATTAATATTGGTTAGGGGAGTCGAGTTTATTTAATTAGAAGACAGTAAAAGAATCACAGGAAGACTTTGAAACCGCATGGATAGAGTAATTAAACATGATATTAAAAAGTTAAAGACTAATTCAAAAGCATAGTGATATTTACTCTCAGAAGATGCTATTTTTTTACAAAATAAAAGTTTCCAATGAAAATTATTTTTAGTAGTATGGTAAAAATGATGTGCTAAACATGATAAATGGTTTAGATTTGAAAATAATATATCTTAAAATTAAAAAAGGAATCATTTCTAAAATTTATTTAGGCCCACTGGGGAAATTGAAAAGATGAATAAATTATGAACAAAACTTTTTGCACACTCCAGCCCTCTAATGTATGACCTTGAGGAAAAACAGGACATCAAACACCTTCAGCAAATAGTTACCATCAGTCACATGGTTCATATATCATGGGAGTATCGCTGCTCGCTTGCCTTAATAATGCACAGAAAAACTGAAAGCCAGAAGCATTCTTATCGATCTATACATTCAGAGGACCGTAAAAGGCCTCAAACTTAGATTGATCTATGATCTAAACTAATATAAACTCTGTTCTGTAACAAGTCTACAAATGAGGACTACATGCCTGCATGTAATTATTGAGGTGCCCTAGACCATTTCATGACTTATGCAGTTGATGCCTCAAACAAAACCCAAATGTCAGGGGAATGTAAAATGGTTGATGCTGCTTCGTGGAGCAAAGAAATCTTGAAGCTGTGTGGCTGCTTCCATAAAAACTTAAGAGTTGTCCTATTTGGCCTCCATTAAGGAAGCTTACATTGAGAGTTGAATCCAGGAATACAAGGTTTACCGAGTTTCAAAACGATAACTCTCATAATCATTCTAGTGCCAACCCAGTTCTTCATGAAAACATGTAGTACATATCAACAATAATCATTCTAGAAAGTTGAGCACACACAATCTAACCATTGTGACCTTTTTTTGTCTTTTACTTTTTTATCCACTTGTTATAATTCCCATGGATTTGATGATCAAAATTGATTTACAAAAGAATTGAACAAGCCCACTTGATAAGCTGCTAAAGAAGTGAGGGAAATGAGAATGCGGTGATAGAATATATTGAAAGTTTACATAAGCTTTTTCTTTTCTTGGACGTGTGCTAAGTAGAGCTCTTGGGAACAATGGTCTTAAAATTAAACAACCATACACTCAAATTATATTCTAACAAAGTATTTCTGAAAAAATTTTATATGAAATATTTCAATAAAGTTATAACATTTGAGAAGTCTTAGCAAACAGATAATGGATGCATGATTTTCAATAAATTTTCCTCAGTAAAAAGTACACAACGCATTGTTATTATGGCTTAAGAACTAGAAACGGAAATACTTCTTGTCATTGATAGCAATTCTTCATTCCTCATTTCCAAATGTGAAAATTAACAATGTCAGACTCACCTTTTGAAAACTGAAACATTCCAAAATATTGGAGCATCCAGGTCAGGATCATCAGCAATTATAGAAGCATTATTAATCTCTTTTTTGGCATATACAAGTGCTTGGTCAGGTGTCAAGGATGAAATGTATCTCTGTGCATCCATTTTCAAACAACACAAGGATCTCGTGTAAGAAGCTTCATCTAGAAACAATCACTAGAAAAGAGCCATCGGACAAATATCTACCTCCCAACGAGGAGAATGATTGCTACTTCCTGACTGGGAGACAGTTTCAGCTAGTCTAGGAGGGACCTTGACCTCATCAACTTTCTGTTTTTTGGGAGTGTGACTGCCTCTTTGATGAGCTGACCTTCCCTTTCGACGAACTCTCTTTACTGATCTTGAGGAGGGCATATTTGTTGTAGATTTCACTGAACTAGAAGAGAAAACTTCAATAGGCTGAAAATCCTTGAGCCTTGCGTGCTGTGATGAAGAATCCTTAAATTCAATTCTACTGTTCAAGGCTTCGTATGATGAAACACTCAGATCCGGGAAAAACAGCAATCTAGTCAATGAATATGGAATCATAAAGTTCTGAAGCATGGCATAGACTGATGTTAATATGCAAGTTGCCAAAATCAATTTCCTCCAGTTAAATCTACAGTGTCTGCAACAGCGTTTCACTTTCATTCCCAAATTGTGCGAGGATTTACCAGATAAGTTCCTCATCCAATCACTTAATGGTTATCAACCCTTGTACTTGAACTTTGCTGGGAAACAGAATACACCCCTATAATAATAATAATAATAATAATAATAATGCAAATCTCTTTGTAAACTGCAATCTGACAGAATGAGATTCTAAATCAGCCAGCTGCATTGCAATCCAGAAGAGAAAATCTTTGTTCCTCTTACATGAACCTCTTCATCTGATAGTTTTGGCATGCAAGAAAAAATTAGTCCCAAAAACATAAAAGCAAACAAGAGGAAAATATATTTGTTTAATATTTCAAAGAATCACATTTTTCTGAAACCGCTTCCTTATCTTTGATCATCTTTTTTGCCGACTAGGCCATGATTGGACAATTCCACTACTTTTCATCTAAAATTTTTTTTTCCCTAAATAACAAAGACAAAGAATACAATTTTTTTTTTTTGTTTATAAAAACCAGATTAATGGAGAAATATTTAAAACAACCTGAGCATGAGATCAGAAAAGGGCCAATAGAAGGAGAAAAGCATTGAAGAGAGTGATAATACAAGAAGGAAGAATTAGAAATATCTTCCAAACCGATAACGAGAAGGGCAAAATAAAATCAAAAGAAGATGGAAGAATTCGTTGGAAACAGCAACAACCGGTCTAACAACTGTAGTAGCAAGACAGATGACGACGCCTAGAATCCAATAGAGAAACAGATAGGATGTGCTCACGCCGGCAAGCATTCGAAAAATTTTCTTTCTGTTTCTCTAAAACAAGTGGTGGGGGTCGGGTTGGGTTCTGCAACCCGAATTAATTCCATAGAAACGAATGAGATGATCCGGATAAGAGACAGTTGATATTGGGGAAGGAATTGGAATAAACAAGAGGGAGTCGAAAGCAGGAAATTTAGGAAGGTTGGTTGGTGGGGTGGGAGCTGAACGAGGTTGGAGAAAATTAAGACTCGAAATGGATCCATGGTAGAGCGGGAGGGAATGAGAGAAGACTTGACTTTTATCGTTGAATGGAGGTGGGAAAAGACGACGTCCGCGAAAGAGATGCAACGGTTTGTAAGAAATCTCTCTCTCTCTCTCTCGCTCGCTCACGCGAGTAATGACAAGCAGAGCAGCCGAAGGGGAGATAAACGGGCGCCGGGCGGTTGGATTTTATTTATTCATTTTTCCCACATCTGTTTATCATGCGGACCTTCGTTGAATAAGAAAGAATCCCATTCGCTGACCGTGACTCGTGCTCCTGCACCCATCCAAACCCAAATCAATCCACGCAAATGTTCAATTGGGCTTGTTTGTATTAATTTAGCCATGAGAAATTTTCATTGAATGATTAACCATTTTATGTTTTTTTTTTTTTTTTTTTTTGTTGTTATTTGTGGGAAGTGACATGGCGAAAACGCTTCCCAATTTCCCTACATTATTTCCGCACACCAATTTGAGTTTTTAAGATCTTAATCATCCATCCTTCTACATGATGTTTCACATATTTCATATAGACAATTTATTATTGAGATTAATTTTATGAAATATTTTGATTATTTTATTGTGAAAAGTTTTTATTTCCTAACGCTATACTTTAAACATGCTAAGGCGTTTAGAATTTTTTTTTATTCGCCCATGGGCATATAAGAAAGAGAAATGATAGGCTAAGTAAATGTTCCTTTTAGCTCATATTAAAAATTACATTTATAAATATTTTTTTTGTTTTTTCTCCATGGACTTGTTTATCTAAATGTATTTAACATATAAACAAAAATTCACCATTTTTGGATATGTGTATATATTTTTTAAATAAAAAAGTATTTTAAATGTTTAAAATTTTTTAAAAAAAAATATACGCATATCCAAAAAATGATAAAACTTGATTTATATGTTAAATACACTTAGACAAACAAATGTGTAAAGAAAAAACAAAAAAATTACTTATAAATAGATTTCTTGAAGTGAGCTAAGCGGAGTATTAATTTAGCCCAGACTAATATGATCACTTCTCTGTAGGAAATTTTTCCACAGAAACATTGGCCATTATTTATAAACTAATGAATCAATACTTTGTAAGTAAAAAGTCTTCATGCTTATCTTGGGTTTTTTTAATTTCAAATTTAAATTATATATCATGTTTATCTATATGTAGTTATTTATAATTACGAAAATTGTATGTATTTTATACTTTTATTAGGCGCTATTTTATACGAATGTTTATAACCTACGATGTTCCAATTTGGTCTACTCCCAATCCATTACATGAGGACTTTTGGGCTGACGTTGCCGGTGGAGTAATGGCTGTGACAAGGCTCTAAGACATTTAACTGCAATAGCAGTAAATAGGAGCTCTTATTCATGGCCTTCCTGGAGCAAACAAAGAGGAAGGGGTATACCACGGACGCAACGCCTCACTGGTAGAGACCTTCGCCAAATCAGTCATGAGATGTCTTGTCGATTCACGACAGAAGCAGATTTCAAGGATTTAATGGTGTCTTTCTCTCGTGTGTGGGAGCGCCCACTAATTTCTCCCCTGCATGAGAGCTAAGAAAAATTTAGAATATGTGAGATATTTGTTTAATACTATTTAGATAAATTATAAGAATATCTTAAAATTTTATTATGATACCAATTGAGATGATGTAATATATGATTATCCATCCAAAAAAAAGAAGGGTTACGAAGTCTTCTTAATGATCAATGTCATTAAAGAGTACTTGGTGGGATGGTGGAAGAAGTATGGTGGGAAGAAGCTAGTGACGATGACTAAGGAAGGTTTGAAGCTAGAGGAAGATGAGGAGGAGAAGAAGATGACATTCAAGGTTCTGTGCAAGACGATGAAAGAGACATGGGGGGAGATGATGGAGAAGGTGGTGCTGTCGGATAGGATCGTGGACTTGCGTGCTTTTTCATATACAGGTGGACAATGAATATGGAGAGTATCATGAAGGCACTAGCTTGAGGGACAATAGCATGAGTGCATACACATCTAGTAAGAAGACGATGGAGATCAACCCAAAGAATGAGATCATAGAGAAGTTAAGGAGGAGGGCAAAGGTGGACAAGAACGACAAGTCAGTGAATGTCCTGGCGCTACTATTGTACGAGATGACCCCGCTCACTTCTAGCTTCAACTTGGACAATCCCAACACGTTTGTTAGGAGGATACACAGGATGTTGAAGTTGGGTCTTAACATCAAGGACGATGATGAAACGGAGGTAATTAGAGACACTAATTTACCATCTTTAAAAGAGGAAGGAAGTGAGGAGAAGAAGTGTAATAGTCAACCTAAATATGTTGACCTGATGTGACATGTTAAAAATTTGACCATTTGATGTGTTAGTAAGAATAATTGATGTGATCAGTTGACTTGTTGACTGAGACATGATATTATGGGGGTGTTTGGTAATGACAAAAAGTTTTTACCTAAAACTTTTCAATCTAAAACTTGTTATTCTCTACAACTCTTCTATTTTTTAATTATTTTTTTACATCTTCCAACACAAACCACCCTACTTTTCAATCATTTCTACACAATTACCTATACAACTAACCTATCTATTTTAACTTTATCCTATTTACTCATCATCATTACCCTTATCATATCACATCATTTGACAACTTTTATTCTTCAAAACTTTTCATCAAAAGTTTTATTCATTCCCAAACACACCTTATAATTTAGGAAAGAATAAAGCTTTAAAATATAATTTAATTTATTTGTAATTTAAATTAACAAATTGTTGAAAAGTTAAGATATTTAGAAATTATGGCATGTAATTTGGAGGTAGTGTATTTGAAATACATCTTAGTAGAATTAGATAATTATTTTTTTTAGTAATTAATGCATGCGAGGCCCACAATGAGAGAAGATTTTTTTAAAAAATTTTAAAGTTAAAACTAATAGGGAAGAGAAAATCTTGGGAGGATGCGTATGACGCTCCCAACCCGAGACGTCACATACTAAGCCTTACTCCAAGATCTTATTGATCGGTAAATGTGAATCAGGATTGTTGCCCTAATCATGCGGCGGGTTCTTAATTGGATCTCGTCCAAAATTTTTTTTCGTTTCCTTCCTTTTCCTTTATTTTGTTATCTCTTTCCATTTCACTTCATTCATATCATAAATAACAATACATTTATGAATTGTCACACTTGGTATTTTTTAAAAATACCCTTCGATTCCCCTTTCATCCATATTCCTATTCATGATTGTACGACCTGACAGTTGTCATCAACTATATATATTATTAATAACATCTCAACTTGCTCTTCTACATTAAAGGTCTTCTTGACCTAATCATAGTATTTTCATTCCATACATACATACATTCAACTATCAGTTCTCATAGAACTTAGAACTTTAAATAAGTTCACATACGTTAACATACTTTAAAATCTTCAATTATACCATCCCATACATCATGGCTAATCATTTTAGCTCATATGATTACAATCTCATACCCTTCTTTAATGCTCAGGTTCTTGACCTCTTGAGCTTCCCTGTACTTGTTTAAGGTTTGGGAAAACAAAACATGAGTGATTGCTCAGTAAGCAAGCATTTTATCTCTAGGCAAGCACTTTCCTTTAAAATGTTTTCATAAATATCTTCAAAACCTTTTTGAATGCCACATCTAGGCTTTCAAAGGCAAAACATGTGTGTTTTATCCTTTTTAGGTAATTCTCTTTGGTCTTGTATGAACATTTTTAATGTTCTAAAACATTTTACATAAAACTTTCATTTGTCAATGGATGTTTTACGTCAAAAATATTTTTCTCATAAATCCCTTTAGCCAGTGGACATTTTATGTTCTAAAACATTTTTGACATAAACCTTATTTGGCAATGGATATTTTTATGTCATAAAATATTTTTCACATAAGTCCTTTTGGAAATGGACATTCGTATATTCTAAAACATTTTTCCACATAAATCCTTTTGGAAACAGCATTCATACGTCATAAAATATTTTTCCACATAATCCTTTTTGGCAACGGACATTGTTATGTCCAAAAACATTTTTGTCACATAAATCCTTTTTCCTAATCCCCATTTTGGGGCTTTTTATAGCAGCAAAATGAAAGCACATAATCCTTTTTTATGAAAGCATTTGCATAACAAACATTTTATCTCATCTTTGATATTTACACTTTTTGTGTAAAATACCCTGTTTTTAGGGTAAACTTGTTCATAATGGCTCATAAAATCCCATTTAGGATGACTTTTCGTATAAATGCTTTTATGTTACAATCTTTGAAATTTTTTTAAAAGCGAAATATATGCAAATGCATTTCTCCCCATCCAATAGTGACACTTAGTAAGTGTGTTGGAAACGATGTTTCAAAACAAAACAAATTGAACAAAGCTTGAGTTTTGATGATTAACAAGAACTAATTTGTGAATAAGAAGTGAACTAATGAGTTTGCCAAGTGTTTAAGGAAACAAGATAAGTCAAGTCGATCACCAAGTCGACTTGGACTTTGACTTGGTGCGAAGTCGATACCCAAGTCGACTTCACTAGAGACTTGA
>JAXCLR010000092.1:32582200-32593333 GCA_035584095.1 Annona squamosa
CTCAAGTTAGTTTTTGTTAATCATCAAAACTCAATCTTTGATCAATTTATTTTGTTTTGAAGCATTGTTTCCAACAAGTTGGAATTTCTTAAGAAGGGTTTAAGTTAACCCACATTAGCATGGGAGGTATTAAGTTTTGTGCCCTTTAATTTAAATGAATGGGATTACGGTAACCAATTTAGCAAGGTAATTAAGTTGATCACTTTTGCTTAAGTATGCACAAGTGAAACTTAATAAAAATGAGCATATGTGAGGTTGCTGTGGAGGGAGAAAATGAAATTCCAAGAACCCTAATCTGCAAGCGGCCAGAGACTCGGTGCCTAGGCAAGGCCAAGTGGCGCCACAGCACCGACCCTCACACAAGTGAGTTTTAGCATATGTCTTGTGTTATGTTTAGGGGGGTAAATTGCAATTATTTAATGGGCACTACAAGACAAAAATGATGACATGCACAAAATGACAAAAATAGATGTAGAGAATGAAATGAGGTGGCAATGCAATTAAAGCTAGGTGATGAGGTGACATGATAAAGATGATGAGGTGGCATGAATAATCATTGTTATCTATTTTAATTATTTTAAGCAAGTGATCAAATATATCAATACCTTGATATATATATATATGTAATGAATTGACATGAAAGTTTAAGGACAAGCCTAATTTAATATGCTTTATATGATGAACAGATTGGATCATGAAAAATGTAATTGGAAATATCTTAAGCAATTGGAAACTTCATGATTTTTCATGAATGACTTTCAAGTGTCAATATCTTAGCCTATGTTCATCATTTCGGGATGAAAAATTTTTTAGAAGGGTAAGTGTATGTGCCCTAAGTTATGAATGAATTTGATTATATCAAACCTCATTAGGAAACCCTCAACAACATTGGATTAGGGCTGATTACATGATAATGATGAAATGATGAATGTTTTAAAAGTCATTGACTTACAAGCATAAAAGGTGATTTGTCATAATTGAGAATAAAGTAAAAATTGACATTTTGAGATACATATCGACAAGTGGTATGAGAGGGACGTTTCTTGGGGAGGAATTAAGTGAGAGTTGACATTTGCACTATCACATGAGACACGTGTCAAACAAGGATTCATTTGGAAGAAATTCAAGTCAACTCAATTAATGCAAGAGTTGACAAATTTCTAACTTAAGTGAACATGTGGCAAGCCTAGATATTTTAGGGCATTTTGATAAAAGAAAAAAGAGAAAAGTGGGCAGAAAAGGGATGTTCAAAGAGGTGGAAAAGGTGAAGAAAAGAAAAAGAAAAAAAAGAAAAAAAAAAAGAAAAAGAAAGGAAAGAAGGGAGAGGAGTTTATGTCCAAACCAAGAGAAGAAAGAAGAGAAAGGAAGGAAAGGAGAAGGAGGAGAAGAGAGGCTTGGATATTTTCAAGTGGAGGAAAATTCATCTCCAAAATCAAAGAAGTATTGGCCTTTAATGATACATAATATGGGGTAACACCTAGCAAAAAATGAAACATGTATACATGCTCATTTGTATGGAACGTCCACACTTGAGTATATGAAATTTTTTTTTTGTTAATATATATTAATTTCATGATTAAAACGGATGATATATATTGAGTTTAAGAATTAAGAAACTAAGGATTTGGGGTTTTGCACATGTGTTAAGTTTAAATGCAAATAAGGGAAAAACCCTAGTAAAAAAGTGATTTGAAGGGGCTATTTTAATGAGGAACGAAAATTCCAGAAATTTCATATGAAATTTAGTGTATTATAGATCATAAACAAGCCCTTAAAATGACCACAAGAATGGTTAATAGGTAACACCCCGCGTTTGTGTCATTAAGGTGCAATTACAATAGTGAAATTTAGCAAAATGAGGCCATAAGGATCTGTTTGGAAATGGATGATTAATTTCAAAAATTTTGAGGGAAGAATAACTTATTATAAATTATAAACAAGTGCTTGAAATGAGAACAAGGGTCATTGGTTGATAACCTTGCATGTATACATGCTAAGACAGCAATTGTAAGACCAAAATGTAATGAAATTATATTTGTACAGGGCTGTTTGATAAATGGGAATTAAATTTTCAGAAATTTTGTGAATTTAACATATTCTTAGTTGGGAAAGACCATTGAAATGATCCCAAGATTTATTGATTTAAAGGTAGCATGTATGCATGATTAAAATGGAGGTATAAGATTGATACAAGATGAATATATGCATGTATGGAGACGTTTTAAAAAGGAAAGTAAGGGTATGTTTGGCGATTAGTAAAAGTTGTCAAGTTAAAACTTTTCACTCTCCATAGCTACTTTTTTTAATTATTTTTTATACATATTTCTATACAACAACCCTACTTTTCAAACATTTCTACACAACTACCAAGACTACTAACCTATTTATTTTAAATTTATTCTCTTTACACCTCATCATTACCCCTTCAATATCACATCATTTTCTACTAATTTAATAACTTTTACATAAAAAATTTTTCATTAAAAGTTTTATAACTTCCTACATACACCTTAATTACAGAAATTTGGAATAAATTTAGCTTGTTATTAGCGTACATATAAGCCCTTGAAATAAGTACAAGGGTTATTGATTTATAATTCTACTTATGTATATGTTGACAAGTGCAATTGTAGAATGAAATGAAAATGGGGCTGTTTTAGAAAAAGATGGTTAATTCCAAAAATGAATTGAGTTGTAATAGACCCTAAGTAAGCCCCTTGAATGATTACAAAAAAGTTTAATATCCTAGATTTGGGTATTGAACAAAATGAATGAAGAAAACGCTAAGAATGATGGGTATTTATTTTAAAGAAAGAAATTATGTAAATTAACTTGTTAAAAGTTAAAAATAAGCATTTGAAATGATTTCA
The DNA here is from genome assembly GCA_035584095.1 of Annona squamosa. NCBI lineage: Eukaryota > Viridiplantae > Streptophyta > Magnoliopsida > Magnoliales > Annonaceae > Annona > Annona squamosa. The sequence goes on from JAXCLR010000092.1 coordinate 32,585,071, forward strand.
AAAGGTTTAGGACTCTAAACATAAGGATTGAATGAAATGATGAACAATCACAAGGATTATATAAATATATGATTGTTAGAAAGATAAATGTAAATTCAAAAGAATTGAATATAAGCAAGTCTCTCGAAAGTTTCAAGTGATTGAATACCTTAGACTTGGATATTTAATAGAATAAATGAATATTTACTAAGTTTAAAAAGCTAAACATATATATATGTAATCATTAAGAAAGGTAAATATTAATGGTTACTAAGAAGGGTAAATAGTACTTGCTACAAGTAAACTTGCTATAATAAATGGAAAAGATTAAAAACCCTATGGTATATATATGCCTATGTTATTTGAGATATATGGATGAAATGAAGAAAATGAATCACTAACTAAGATTATATAGTTATGTGGTTATCAAAAGACTTATGAGTAAGTCAAAAAATATATATGTGACTATTATTAAATGCGAATATGGATATTCATTCCAAAGAAAGGATTGATTAAAAAACTAAGCTTGTTATAGAATATGAATGAATATCTTGAATAATTTTGAGAGATCCATACACTAGACATGGGTATCGAAGGAAAGAAACGAACCATTTATTAAGATTATATGGGTGTGGGGGTTGCTAAGAAATATACGTGTTAACCATAAAGAAAAATTAACTTGTGATGAACCATATGGGAATTGAAAATAGTATGACATGTATATATGAATTGATGAAAAACAAGGCATGCAAAAACAAGATATTATGGATATATATAACGAAATCATTTTTACTTGTCTAGGAAAAGGCAAGGAAAGGATGAAAGGTGCAAAAGGATTGCCACAGGTAAGCAAGTAAGACTTCTGAAAATGATATTTTATTTTTAAAAGCTAAAATGCTTTCAAGTTGTTTCACTTGAATGTTTCTAAAGTTATTTAAGGATGGTCATCCCTTCATCCCTTTATTTCATAAAGGATTTGATTACTCCTCTTATTGAATTGATTGATTAAATTCTTCTCTATTTGGAAATGGCATGCCAGCATGGATTTAAATGATATTTCATTACAACGATGTTCAAAAGAATGGTGTAAAATAATTCTCTACATGAGAATAACATTTTGTCATGGGAAGGAGGTATATAATGCCGGGGTGAATGAGAGTAATGCATGAAATGGAAGTCAAGTAGGCAAGTCGAGGCAGAAGCAAGACACGAGGTCCGCCCTTGACGTTGCCAAGTCGGAAGGTCCAGCATTATGGATGAAAAAGATCATGCAATAAAAAGATATTCCCTTAGCTATCATACCCTCACATGAAGGATTATGTTATGAATGGAAAGAATACATTTGCACATCCAATGTTATGAAATGCTCAGAAATTGGGCTTGAAAAGGTTTACATGAATGGTTTATATGAATGGTTTACATGAATGGTTTATATGAAAAGGTTTCTGCTTTATTGGTAGTTGATTACTTCATAAGTGTCTCATACCAAATGGAGAGAAATACATTTACATGAAAATGAAAAATACTTGCTTATTGAGTTTCAACTCATATTTTCTTTTTCGATCCTTAGATAAGTGAAGGGAAATTCAAGTGATAGAAAACATGTTCTCGCTGAGAAAAGGGAAAATGAATTTTTGAAAGTTTGAAGTCCTTTTTATGCAAAATATGAATAAATGTCCTATTGGGATATGATATAAGTAGTACATATGTTCAGGATACCTTGCATAGGTATTATATAATTGAGAAAGTAAAAAGATTAGATTGTAAATCCCTTGTATTGATATGATATGACTGGGACAAGAAATGGGTTAAATGGTAAGTGCTTGTATGCTAAAAATAGATGGATACTTGGCAATGACATGAAATTATCAGGTAATGAATGATATGTAGGGGTGCAACTTGGTACCAGGTCGAACCAAACCCGCCCAACCCGACCCAGTACCAAAACCAAAAATGGATTTTATGTTTTTAGATTTTTTTTTCAAAATAGACCCAGTTTCAACCCGACCTGTAGAAACCCGAAACCAAAACTGGGTCCACAACAATCCGGTACCAAAACCCGACTCGGTCCAAACCCGGTGTAATTTATATAATTTTTCATAAATTATACATGTTTTTTTTGTAATATTAATATATAAGTGGCCAGTGTATCAGTAGATGTACAACTTGAGGTAACTTAATTTCTAAGATGATTTTTTATAATTATTATCTTCTTATTGTTAACAGTTGCATGCATTTTTTTTGTCTAAGTTGATGCATATTATTTTCGAAGATATAAATCGAGAAGGAAGAATTTGACATCAGTTTTTTTGGAAACTTTGGATACATGAACTCATTTGAATTTTGAATTTGTTTAAAAGTGGATGTAAACTTATTTAAACTTGAGATTTGTTTATATTGTCATTTTAAATTTGAATTTCACTTAAATTAGATTGGAATGTTGAATAATTATGCTTAGTGTATTTAGATTTAGTTGCTTTGAGTAACTGTTATATGGATTATGTTTGAATTTGAGGTAACTTATCATTTTTCACTTATTTTTCACAATTCACATATTGTGCTTATTCTTAAGCACTTAGTTAATGTCATAATCCCCATATATTAATCTCAAATTTTTAGATTACCCAAACAGAAACATAATTCACATGTTTCAATCATATTTTTATGCATTTTTACATTTTTAACATTTCACTTAAACCATTTATCATTTTCTCATACTCATCTCTACAAATATGTTCATTTCATAACATATAATTCATGTGTTTCTTAAAACTTTTCAAATCAGCAACTTGGTCTCTAATTCAGTGTGATTATAAACCTTAATTAACACTTCATTTACTGTATTTTTTTAGAATTTTAATCCACTAATCCGAGGGTTCCAAAACAGCAACTTTGGGACCCGTTTTATACACTTTCAATGTCCTTTTTGATACTCAAATCTAAAAAGATTTTTAATCAATTAATTCCAAAAATTAATCACACTTTTCTTAACCCAAATTCAGGGTATTATCATATATTTAAAGTCCACATATTGGTTGCTTACAAAATAGCAACTTTTCATGCATGTAGGTTACCCTTCCTACCCTTCTTTGGACGTCCACATACGAGCTCCCTAAAAATCTAATTTAGGCAGTCCTTGCTAAGACCTTTTTAACATCCAAAGTACCCTAAGTTTAGGGTATTTTACCCTCTAAATCATCCATAATCCATTTAAGCTAATTCATGTATCATTTTTAACATCATAACATGGAAACGTGGTCTTAAGAGTAACCTCAATTTATCTTCTTTCTAAAATTCATAACTCATACTTAAATCATCATATATCATACATCTAAACATGAATTATCATATAATCATATCAACCCAACAACGCAGCAACATCACATGTAAATTAAAGCAAGTTTCAGCTAGTTTATGAACTCATAATCAACACTAATCACCATTTTCTTCCACTTGAATCGTTAATTATATACTTGTCATGAAATCTCCATTTAATATCCTAATTAAAGGCATCATAAATCCTCTTTTAAGGGTTCATTATGAATCATATTCATGACTTATGAATTGAGTTAGAGAAACTAGATTCAAATGCTTCAAATTTAAGGATACACTTATTTGAATTAAGTAACACTTAAGCTTAACTTCTCTAGTTTATTTCCTTGGCTTCTTTTCTCTTTTTCTCTCCTTTTTCTTGGCTTTTCCCTTGCTAGAAATGGTGGAGTGCAGCTGCTGGAAGGAGAGCTTCAACTCCTTGAAATTTTCTATCTCAAAGTCACCTATAGATAAGGATGCCCCCCCTTGTAGTGGCTAGATTTTCAAGTTTTGTGGGCCCATTTTTGCACATGATTTGAGGGTATTTTAATATATATTAATCCCTCTTTCTAACATGGCAAAATGTGTTCCATGTAATTCATAATTTTCTTAAATAAAAATTCATCAATTATCCACAAAATCAACTCCATTAACTACTCATGACGTTGTCCACCTAACCACGTCCAATTTAGCTGCTTTTTGCCATTTTTTCAACAAATTAGCAGCCTTAATTAATGGGTATTTATGTACCCTAACATATAGACTACTTGGCATGTATTTAGCATTTTAAAAAATTTTAAAAATAAAATGATCAGCCCTTTAGACGGTCCATTTTGGAACTCATGTTGCTGTCCATTTTCAATGCCCCTTTTTAGCTGCCCTTTTTGCATTTTTTCACCATTTTGCAGCTTTAATTTAATGTTCATTTAATCACCTAGTAATGTAGCTCAATTAGGGGTCATTTTAGCATATATAAAAAATCACAAAAAATTCAAAAGCCACCATAACCGTCCACGTCTCCTCTGCATCATGTTGCTATCCATTTAATGATAATATCTCAATGGTCCTGATTTGATGCTTTTAACCACTACTTTCCACCCTAATTAAATGAACATTTATTCAACTTAATCCATAGTTGACTTTGGCATATATTTTATGTGAAAAAAATCGCAAAAATCCAAGTAATAGCTGCCTTGGATGTCCCATGTGTGCCACCCCAGCTATCCTTTCTTGAGCTAGTGTATTAGCTCATTAATCAGCATTTATTCCTCAGATAATTGCATAAATTTTTTTATTTTTAATAATTCATAAAACACCCTACAATTGACCTCCTTTTGACACCTCATTTTTGTCTTTATTCATTGAATTATTTTATTATCTTTAACATAAATGCTAATCACTTTATAGTGCAAAAGTTAAAAGAGTTAATCCCAATTTTGTGCATGCCTTATCCCCTCATTAGTAGCTTGATCAAATCTTTTCATAGCCTTGATCTCATAATTTTAACCATCCATTTCAAATTTCATCTCAATTTGACTTTTCTAGCTCAAGTTATGATCATCAAAATTTTCATAATCTAACTTTCCCATGTGATTAAGCACGAAATTATGTACTTCCATCAAAATTTTCATCTTAATTTTCCTTATAGGCATCAAGTTATTAATTTTTCAACATTTTTCAACTTAGCTCTATAATTAGCCTCATAATTTCCATTAATCCTATTATGGAAATTATTTAATTATTCATGGCACACTAATACCTTTTAATCTTCATCAGGCCACTTTAATCATGTTGGCCCATTTCAACTTAGAGTAATTGATTTTTATCATCATTCATAACCACTTACCTAACTGTAACAAATCATCAATATTGCAAATAAATCATTCATAATTTAATCAAATCATACTTAAATCATACTTGCGTGTCAAATGCATAGACATGAATTCCTATGTAGGTCAGGGTTTCACAATTGCATATCTATTTTTCTTAGTCGATCACTACATTTTTTCCTTTTCACCTTGCTGCGGCAACCCTTAGATATGCACAATAATTCATCTCTTTTATCCCACAAAGATGAAGTTGAATCTACTGGTTATAGTGAAGGTATTAGCTCATTGAGAAGAGAAGTCTTCATCCTCTTTTATGGAATTTATTTTCTCAAATTTTATGAGATTCGTCGTTTTTATTTCCCTTGAAATCTATCCTTATGGTGATGATAAAATCTTCCAGTTTACTAGGAAAGACATTGTCATGTAATCCCTTTATTTTATAGTGGAAGTTGCTTAGACTAGGTCTTGTGATTTTTTTCCCTTTCTCAACAAGGGATTTTCCATGAAAAATTATATGGTATTTTTTTTATGAATTTGACTCTTGATCATCTACAATATTTATTTTTTGAAAATTAGATAGCTTATTTAATTTGAACAAAAGGGAATAGTCCAAAAATCTCAACAAGTGGTATCAAAGCAATGGTTCGTTTTTACATAATTTTTCTTCTATAGATTAAATGGAAGAAACTTTATTCATAATGCTCAAACTCACATCATTAAATTATTCAATATAGAAAAAAGGGATTGTTGATATTTTATATTGTAAAAAGCTTTATTTGTTTATTGAAGTGAAAGGGGTGAGGTCCATAGATAAAGTTCATGATGATTAGGATGTCCTAAATAGAAAATTAGTTGAGCATATCCGGCAATGGGTTGATCAAAGTATTTTCCACCATTTAGCCAAGAAAACTAAGGCATTTGAATTATGAAAAAAATTAAAAACCCTATATGAGTGTAACTCAGCCATAAATAAGGCCTTTTTTAATTAAAAGACTTGTTAATATGAAGCACAAAGATGGGCAAAAAGTAGCAGAGCATTTGACTAATTTTCAAGAAGCCTTAAATGATTTATCCAGCATTAAAATTGAACTTGTTAATGAAGTGAAGACATTACTTTTATTGAGTTCCAGATAGTTAGAAAATCTTAGTTATTTCACTCAGTAGTTCTAATAAACAATATTGTATTGACGGATGTGGCGGAAGACAACATGTTTAATGAAAAGGTGAAATGGAAAGAGCAAGGTGAAAGATCTAATTTTGAAGCACATATATTCTCTCAACAATAATGATCATGATAAGTTTAAATGGAATCATGATAAATCAAGAGAGAGATTAAAATCAAGAGTGTTGGTCCTAAAAGAGTGGCTTTACCTAAGAGGGGAAGGTGATTGGACAATTTAAAATTTATTTTTAGTTCAAAACTTAACCCTCTTTGAGATTAATTCCCCTTAAATGAAACATATAGAAGTAATGCAAGAAAGTAAGAGAATGAAAAATGCATACACAAGAAGACATAGATTTTACAGCGGGTTGGGAAATATTATGAGTAAAATGGTGAAGCTTAATTGAATCACAGGGGAGAGTGTGTGTGATTCTTTCTAAATCACATGGAAGCACTTGGTTCTTTTTGAATGACTTGGACAGATCAACACACGAGGCCATGTTGTTATAATCCCTATGATTTTTGGTGAGTATATAATGCGAGGATGCATCCATGTTGCCCATTTTTCACATAATTCTTCTTGTTCCTTCCCTTTCTATTTCTCCACCTTTCTAATCTATAAAATCACTTCTAAAATCTGCATAAAATGCATTTAGATAACCCATCTAACATCGCTAAGCATGGATTACATGGATTTAAGCTAGGGTATGAAGAGATTTTGGAGGTTTTTGCTAGAAAATTGAATTTAAGGTAAGTAGGTTAATTTCTTTTGAATCGAAGTGTGGATTTGGGTTACAAATGATATGTTTTTATGTTAATTTATAAGCACTGACTTTTTTTGCATGATTTAGATGAATTTTATTATGTGGCGTTTGTGTAGAGATTGTTGGGAGGTTGAAAATTTGAGGTTTTGTGGAAAATTGTATAAATGATGGACTGATGTGATGAGAACTGATCTTTCATGAGATTAATAATGTGTTTGGTAGAATTTCATGGATTTTGTGTGATTTTTGTCTGATTTTTGTATGATTTTTCGATGCCTATGTAGTATTTGATTAAAGCCTAATTGAGGATTAATATGAGAATCTATATATAAATAATTATGTAGAACTTTTCTAATGTAAATGAATTATTGCACATGCTTGGAACATGTAAGAATGAGTTTTATATGGAATGGGATGTATATCGGCTTGATGTGTGATAATTGCAAATTAATAATATATTTTGTAGGCATTTTATACCAATTTGGTGGGTAATTAATTGAGTTTAATGTGAAATTTGCTATAAAACATGTTTTTGTAACATTTGGGGTATTAAATATTAATTTCAAGTTATTTAAATAAATTTTATAATCTTTTGGCTTGAAATTACATTTTAATTGTTGCTATGAAATTAAATGGGCTTGAAATAAATTTTTTATAGTAATAACCCGCTAATGATTTTGATGAATTAATGATTTAAATATTCTTTTATGTAGGTTTGTATTAAACAGTAGTGGACCGCACATGATGGATTGTCCAAATTAATCAAGCATCTGAAAATTGGAACCGTCCAATTTTTTTTCAAGCATTCATTTAATCTTTTCTTTAAAGATCAATGGTCAGAAAATTCAGTTGATCGTCCATTCTAAAATCCTAGCCGTCCATCTGATTTTGGACGTCCAATCAGTCATCCACCATCCAGAGTTTTGGGCCATCTAGTTGTACAAATTTTTTAAATTGATCCTAGCATCTAATACTGATGTGTGGTCCACCAGATCACGTTTCTTGCAAGTAGAAACAAACCCACCACCCAGTTTAATCCAAGCCATCCAAAATTATGCAGTCCTTCAAATTACCATCCAAGTGCCGCATAGATTTATCAATCCTAGCCATTTATTTATGTGAAACCCTAACCCAAGTAAACCATATGTATGCATTGAACATGTATTTGATGATTATTTATGAATTATGAAATTATGAAGGTATTTTATGATTTTTGC
>JAXCLR010000092.1:32619230-32655895 GCA_035584095.1 Annona squamosa
CTTGTATAATCCTTTGAACATTACTCAAATCATTTTTCAAATTAATTTATCGTGTTGGCCTTCCTTAAATCCTTCTCAAAATAATAGATTTTGGAAATTCCAAAATAATCCAATATTTAGATAACCTTTGAAACATATCTTTAAAATACTTCAAAACCTTGTAATAAAACTATTCTAAAATATTTATTTCAAATATCATTTTCCTTTCAACACAACCTTTTTAACATTTGTGTTTCAATATGTTTCAATATTAAAAGGATTTGCTTTTAATGAAGCAATTTCCAAGACAATTTAAGATTATAGAATAAGGTCATATAAAATTGTATTTTCAAAAGATTTGCTTGCTTACTTGCGTAGTTAACTTGTATCTTTCACTTGTACTCATTTCTTTTTCTATACAAATAAAAAGAACCATTTTTCTCATATAGACATAAATTCCATGCTTGCACATTTCTACTATTAAATTTGAATTCATCTTAGGGCTTCTAACCCATGCTTATGTCATAATCATTTTATTTTCCTTCATAACTCTCATAGAGGTTAATCTGGTCTCTATTTTCACATATAAATTTTTATCCCAAAAATCTTTAAAAATTCCATTCATACATCCTTATAAATATCAATTTTATTTCTGCCCAAATCACTCTGTTTACTATTCATGATCACTGTTCCTAATTACTATTCACGCGGGTTATTGTTCACAGTGTGTTTGGCACTGTTCATGGGTTTCAAAATTTGGTATTTTTTTAAAATAAAAAAAATCATGACATAACTCTTATTCGGTACATCATGAGATAATTTATGCATTTTGAATAAATCATGATTATCTGGGCTAAATAAATCATTTTAGCAATTCATGTTTTAAGCATAAATTTAACTTAACAAAATTATTTTAATTCCTATAATATATTCCATAACATACCATGATCAACATAATCGTAATTCTCATTCAAAAATTTTGAAACTTTTTATTAAATTCCAAAACAGCCCTTCTCTTTTCACTATGTTCCATCTTCTTATTTATCTATTAATTCCGTATACATATAATAACATTAATTTGCTATTCATAATCCTTTATTACACTCTTTCATAACATATATATTAATTTGGATCACTTTCACTTAGTTTTCGTATTTATTTTTGATTATTTCTTAAATTGTCCACATTTGCTGAAATCAGGTGTACCGATTTCTCTAAATCTTGATTTATAATCAAATCAAGGTATTTGACTCTGAAATTTCTATCATATATCAATAACTACATGAATGAACCCTCATAAAAATTTCAGCAAAAAATATTAATATTATATATTTAATTTGACATTTTCACTATGCTAAACAGTGTTATAAAATTAGGAACAGCCCTAATCACGTTATTTTTAAACCATACTTATGTCATCCAAAAATAATATTTGATTTTTGTCAAATTATAATCATGATATCTTATACATCATATAAAAAATTTCGGATCAAAACTCCATCTGAAAAAATTATGAAAAATTATTTACTACAGCTGATCCTGTCACCCGTTTTACCCTGTTTAAGTTAATCTTCTCGGATTTTTAATTTGTAACCTGCTTAATATTTTAAGCTAAAATTTGTTCGATCCTTAATGATAATATAATGAGCTTTTACAAAAAATTCATGACAAAAATCCTTCATTTATCATTTCGTTCATATTTTTGTTTTGAACATCACATAACCTCCAGATTTGAAGCAATAAATCAAGATTAACATAGACTTATCAAATTAATCATGAAAACATCCCTAAATTAGTTTAACGTTGAATTGATTTAATAACATTAATCCTTACCCATCTTTTCATTATTCATAAATCATATTTTAAACATGATTATAAAAATTTGTTTGGAACGGTACATCCATTCCAAAAGTAAATATATAATTTAATTAAAAAATGAAAGACAATGATTAAACAGCACACCTGGCCTTCGAGCATCCTTCTAGCTTTTCCTTGAAAATTTTTTTTTGACTAAAAATGCTGCTGCCCATTGAATGTCCAGCAACTTGCTCAGCATCGTCTAGCCATATTCAGCATCCTCGGTTGCCTTTTTTATATATTTCATTTAAGTGGTTGACCCGGGTTTAATTTGACTTAATTCATGGTAATAAAATACAACTGCCCCTATTGACATGTTGCATCTTCCTTTTATGTATTTTATTTTTTTTATAAATACCTGTCCATGCACCGTCATCCAGCCTTGTTCTACTCGTTGTTTTTTTTTTTAAATGATAAATTCCACCATTAACAAATTAAATCATAACTGCCTACATACACACTTATATATTATGAAATTTTTTTTTATTAATATGTACACAATTGCTCACAAAATGTACCTTTAAGAATTTTAAAATAATTTTCTATTTTATTTTAATTAACTAATTCATATTTGGATAAAAAATCTCATTTTAAAATTTTGAAAATATGTTTTACAAAATTTCATTTCTTCATTAAATTGGGCATATTAAAATAAAATTACCCATAAAATTTCGCCTCAATTGGAGCTAAGTACATATTTTAATTTAATTAAAATCATATTTTGGCATAAATTTTCATTTTAAAAACTTGTAGATATGTTTTTCAAAATTTAATCCATTAATTATGTAGGGTATATTAAAATAGGCTTACATCTAAAATTTTATCTCAAACGGCCTTATATATATTAAGATATTAATTAATTAATTAATCAAAATATCAACATAAAAACGTGTACGTGCATGGCTATGGAATTTATTACCTTTGGCACACTTTTTAATACATTCAAGTTTGACAATTTAGTCAATTATTTTTCATAATCTGATCCGTCTAGATTAGAGAGTATATAATTTAGTACTTTCTATTAAATTTTTATGTGATTCTGAGTTATGCATGTTTAAATCTAATCAAAACAGTGAGGATGAATATAAGCCCTTAATTAGAACTCCTAATTAACCAAAAAATTTTTATTTATTTTTATTTTTTCATAAGGTCCGTAAATTTAAATAGTTTTAATTTATATAATTCAGAATTTTGTAATTCTTTCCCGAAATATTTGTAAAAATTCATTTTCATATCTAATCTTTGTGGGATCATAAATTGCCATCCATTTTCTTATAAATTCCAAATATAACCTTTGTAAATTCCCACTAAGTCCACTTTTTGTCTCCACTCTTGTTAAAATTACCAATCAATCATCTTTTCTAAATTTATAATTTAATCTGACTTTTGTAAAATTGCAATTTAGTCTTTTCATGATTATTGCTAATCCCACTTCACTTAATCATTTTTCCACTAATTTTCGTTTTCCATATGGGTTACACTTGAGCCCTTCATTTTATGAGATTTTCAATTTTATCCTTAGACGATTTCAAGTTTATTAAGCTTAAAATTTGGAGTTTACATGGAATGCATGGAAGATGTCCAAGTATGTGTTCATGATCCAACATGATGAATTCATGTAACCCTGCTTGTTTTGGTCTTCATTTGATCTTCATTTGATCATCATTTGATCTTAGTCGAGTGTTTAAGTCGACTTGGCTTTCAACTTCACTCAAGTCTGACACAGAGTCGACTTAGTCTTTGACTTAACTCTTCAAAATGTGTGCTGATCAGGTAAAATCGATACTAGAGTCGACTTGGTCCATGACTTCACCCAAGTCACATATGGAGTCGACTTGGTCTGCAACTTTGGTAGCTCTCGTCCCCAATTTCAACGCTGGACAGAAAATGACGTTTGAAGTCGATGCTAGAGTCGACTTGGTCTACAACTTCATCCAAGTCGCATGCGAAGTCGACTTAGTGTGCGACTTCGGCAGCTTTGCTCCTCGATTTCAATGCTGGACAAAAAATGCCTCTTGAAGTCGCTTCTGGAGTTGACTTGGAGATCAACTTGGCCTAAGTCTATGCCTAAGTCAATTTGACCTATCATGCTTCATTTTCTTCATTTTTATATCCTTTAATCATCTCATGAATATGTTAGTAACCAAAACTTACTCAAATTGATTTGTTAATTATTCAAACATAGACTTGGCTTATTTTCCCTTTGATTTCAACACATGTTTCCAACAATAGTATTTAGTAGCAAAAGAAATAGAATGTATATTTGGTTTGCCTAGATGAACTTGAGGGAAAATGTCTAATAGCCATAGAAAATGACCCATGGATATGGAATACAAAGCTTGGACATATAAATATGTCAAATATTAAAATATTATGGAAAAAGAGTCTAGTACAAGGGTTACCAAAGCTTAAATATGACAAGGATAAGATTTGCAAGGCTTGTCAATTATCCAAGCAACCCAAAATGTCATTTTCCACCAAAAAAGAAATTTCAATGACTAGGTCACTTGAATTATTGCATATGGATCTTAATGGGTCATCGGATATTTTAACTCTTGGTGAGAAAAGGTATGTATTTGTAATTATTGACGATTTTTCAAGATTTACTTGGATTATACTCTTAGCTAGCAAAGATGAATTATTTTCTTTGTTTGTCACGTTTTCAAATTTGGTGCAAAATGAAAAACATAATACAATTATTTCTATTAGAAGTGATCATGGTAGTGAATTTGAAAATAAACAATTCATAGAATTTTGCAATAAAACAGGAATTCACCATACATTTTCTGCACCAAGAATTCCTCAACAAAATGGAGTTGTTGAAAGGAAAAACCAGACAATACAAGAATGGCTAGAACTATGCTAAATGAGAGTAAATTATCCAAAAGGTTTTGGGGTAAAGCTGTAAGTACTGCTTATCATGTATTAAACCGAGTTATCATTAGAGCAATATTGAAAAAGACCCCATATGAACTTTAGAAAGGTAGAAAACCAAACATATCATATTTCCATACCTTTAGATGTATTTGCTATATGTTAAAAAATGGAAAAACTAATTTGGGAAAATTAGATGCCAAAAGTGACAAGATAATTTTCCTTGGTTATTCATTAAATAGCAAAGCATATAAAATTTTCAACAAAACAAATCAAATAATAGAGGAATCAATACATGTTTCTGATGATTTAACCAAACTCCAAGGAAGGAGGATGAACTAAGTGATGTAGATGATACATCAAAGAATTCAAAAGTCGGAACAACAAGAGCAACAAGGAGAAACTGAGCCTAAACTAGAAAATTCCACAAAGGAAAGGGTAAGCGAAGGTAACAATTCTTATAAACCTCTAATTGATTTAAAATTCAAAAATGATCATCCAATTGAACAAGTTATTGACAATATCTATAAAGGAGTAAAGACTATAACATTAAAATAAAATATTTGTGGACAATATGTTTTTATGTCAAAAGTTGAACAAACAACTATTGATCAAGCTCTTAATAATGAAAATTGGGTTACCGCAATACAAGAAGAGCTAAATCAATTTGAAAGAAATAATGCATGACATTTAGTTCCTAGACCCAAAGATTGCACTATTATTGGTATCAAATAGGTATTTAGGAACAAATTAGATAAAAGTGGACTTGTAATAAGAAATAAAGCCACACTAGTAGCCAAAGGTTATTCCTAAGAAGAAGGAATTGATTTTGAAGAATCATATGCACCTGTAGCTAGATTAGAAGTCATACATATTCTACTAGCATTTGCTTCTCATATAAATTTTGAATTGTTTCGAATGGATGTGAAAAGCTCATTTTGAATAGATACTTGAATGAAGAAGTTTATGTTGAACAACCTCCGGGATTTGAAGAAAATGATTAATCAGAATATGTTTGCAAATTAACCAAAGCATTATATAGATTAAAACAAGCTCCACGAGCTTAGTATGAAAGGTTAAACAAATTTTTTATTGATCATGAATTTCAAAGAGGAAAGGATGATACTCAATTATTTATCAAGTATAAGAGAAAAAATATTTTAATTATTCAAATTTACGTAGATGATATAATATTTGGGGCTAGTGACGAAACTCTGTGCCAAGAATTTTCTATATTATGCAGAGTAAATTTGAAATGAGCATTATGGGAGAATTGAATTTCTTCCTTGGACTACAAATTAAGCAATAAGCCAAAGGAATCTTTACAAATCAGTCCAAGTATATCAAAGAAATGTTAAAAAAATTTGGAATGCAGACTAGTAAGGAAGCAAACATACAAATGAGTTCAACAATCAAGGTCGACACGAATGAAAAAGGTAAATCTATCGAACAAAAACTATGCAGAAGCATGATAGGATCTTTGTTATATTTAACTACTTCTAGACCCGATATTCTATTCAGTGTTTGCATATATTCTAGATTTCAATCATGTTATAAAGAATTACATTTAATGGCTGTAAAAAGAATTTTTAAATATTTGATAAATATTACTAATCTTGGACTATAGTATCCAAAGGGATCAATTTTTAATCTAATCGGCTACTCGGATGTGGATTTTGCTGGATACAAAGTAAATAGAAAAAGTACCAGTGGAACATGTCAATTTTTTAGAAATATGTTGATTTTATGGTATTCAAGGAAGCAAACTAGTGTTGTTCTATTTACAGCGGAAGCCGAATATATAGCCACCTGGAGCTGTTGTGCCGAACTACTTTAGATGAAACTATAACTTAAAGATTATGGTATTCATTATCATGACATTCCATTAGATGTGATAATACAAGTGCAATTTGTTTGACAGAGAATTCTGTATTGCATTCTAGAACAAAACATATAGATGTAAGACACTATTTTATTCGTGAACATGTTGAAAATTATGACATTTATTTGGAATGTGTGAAAACTAATGACCAGATTGCAAATATATTTACCAAACTTCTAGCAAAAGAATTATTTTACAAAATTAAAAATGATATGGGGATGATTGAGTTAAATTAGAAATAATAAGATAAGAGGAATGAACTTAGTAAAGTCCAAGTCAATAGGCCAAGTCGACTCCGGAAATCCTAAGTCGACTTCGGTAAAGTCAACTCTAGGAAGTCGAAGTCGACTTCGGATTGGGGCAAAGTCGACTTCGGTTAAGGCAAGTCAACTTCAGCGCGCGACGGTCAGGCTTCCCGCCTTCCCTCTCTTTTTCTTTCTTCTCTCCTTCTTGCTTCCTCATTCTTCCTCCCACGCCGGTCTCTCTCTCTCATTTGCTCTCAGTTTCTCTCCGTCTCTGCTCTCAGTTTCTCTCCCGACCTCTCTAGCTTTCTTCTCTCTCTCTCTCTCAAGTTCCGTCTCTCCCATTTATCTCGAGCTCTCTCTCTCAGTCTGTTCTCATTTCTCTCTTATCATCTCTCTCGTCTCTCCCTCTCATCTCTCTCTCGAGTCCTCTCTGCACTCTCTTATCATCTCTCTCGAGTCCTCTCACCTCCCCAACTCACAGTCATCTCCTTGCTCTCCCTCTCTCAGCTATCTCTCTGCTCTTCTTTCTTTCTTTCTAACTCTCCATCTCTCTCTCTCACAGTCACATTTGAAAAACCCATCTCAAAAAATTCCAAATGGCACTGAAATCGATTGCTAGGCTACCCAAATTAGCCATCTCCAAACCATCTCTAAGAACGGTACCCAGACAATCTAGCTCCCAAATCGATGAGGAGATTCCTAGGAGACAAAGGACTTCATCCAAGCGAGCTCGGGAAGAACCGTCAACATCTATCAACCATCATGATCGATTCCAGGTAGGAACCCCAACCACCTCGGCTCCAAGAGAAGAGGAACCGCAGACCTCCGACAGTTTTGGAACTGGGGGTAGAAGAAGGGGAACTCCAACTCAAAAGGGACAGGTCCTAAAAATGTCGACAACCTATTTCAAGACCAAGCAACAACATAGTAGATTCTACAACATCTTCTACGAGCGTAAGATTTTTGTCCCAAATATTATATATTTTAAATTTCTGAGTGATTATGAGTTTGGTATAGAAGAATTATTGGATTTTCAAGGGTGGACAAGGTTTCTAAAGGCTGATGATAGGGTGTACCCAGATTTGATAAGGATCTTCTACTATCTGTGGGATCAACAGTATGTTAGCACATTTGTAAAAGGTGTTGAGATGTATTTGGGTACGAGGGGGGTCCCAAGCCATGATCAAGCCCTTATGTAGATCCGTAGAATCCTATAAGTTCCGTTTGAGGATGAACAACTACCCGCCGACCTATCTCTAACCCAGATGTACAATCAGCTCACTAGGAGCAATAAATACCACCCTGGGATTAAGTTTCTCTATTATATGGATCTATCTCCTAGGTTGAGGGTTCTCAGGCTATTGATTGTCAATTGCATCTACCCTAAGGGAGGAGGCATAAATCAAGTAAATCTACAAGAGGCTGAAATTTTATGAAAAGTTGCAAACTGAGTCAAAGTCAGCCTTCCCAGACTTTTCCTTGAAGCCTTAGCCTCCAGAAAGGACAACCCATGAGGGGTCTTGTCGTATGGGACATGGATCACCAAGATCCTTGAGTTTTTTCACGTGGACATTGATGGTGAGCCATTCGAGGTACTAAAGCCTACAAATGCAATCAACATGGCTTTACTCCAACGTATGAAGATTAATGTTTATCAGTTTAGAAAAGAAAAAATCAGGGAAAGGATGGGAGAACTGGCTCAAGAAGAATCTGGAGGAGCACAAGCTGAGGGGGAGCAGCCCCCGCCATCACCGCAGCCACAGGCAACTCCATCCCCACCACCTGAAGTCCCGATTGAGCCTGCATTGCCTCAATCACACGGATCCTATTCACCACGAGGCTCGGAGATCCTAGATTTGGCTCTACAACAACCTTCTTAGGATAACTCGGTAAACACAATACAAGAGCATCTAGAGCAGATTGAGGATCGGCTGACTTCTCAGATCGTTGGGGTCCTCAATGCAGTCATGGATATGCATACTAGGCGGGATCGTATGGACCGGGAGCTCTGAACAATCAAGTATTGGCTGGCATCGGGAAATGATAGGGTTCGATCGATAGCCGATCTGGATCCTTTTGAGAGTGAGTCAGTGCACCGAGAGCCGACACCTCATCTTATCTCATCATTTTACTCCTTGGCTCACGTTCGACCCATTCCACCCATCCGACAGGCTCCATATCCAATATTGGCATTTCTATTTACCAAATCTCAAATTTTTATCCCTATTTTTTATCTCTTGAAAAAAAGGGGGAGATAGTTGAGTTTATAGGAGTCTAGTCATGGGTTGGGTAGGTTGTGTGTGTGTGTGTATATATATATATATAAAGATAAAGGTTTGCATTTCTCTTTGCATTTTGTATGAAATATTTTGATCATATATGAAAAGTTTGTTTATACTTTGTTTATTCATATTACTAAATTGAAATACTTGAATGAATGGTTTTAACTTGTGATTTATATAACCTATACAAATAACCTATCTATTTTATGCAATTATATATACAACTAACCTATCTATTTTAACTTTATTTTCTTTACTCCTCATTACTACCATTATTATATCACATCATTTTCTATTAATTTAATAATTTTTATACTAAAAACTTTTCATCCATAACTACCTTATTTTTAGTCATTTTTTATATTTTCCTATACAACTACCTTACTTTCTAATAATCTCTACATAATTACTCATATGACTAACCTATCTATTTTAACTTTATTCTCTTTACTCCTCATTATGAACTCTATCGTATTACATCATTTTTTTCAAATTCAAAAAATTTTGTATTAAAAAATTTTTATCTAAAAGTTTGATAACTTCCCAAATATAGCCCAAAAGTTTTATCACTTCCTAAATATACTTTAAGTTTAAAAAGTTTTTATTACCAAACATGCCCTGTTATAAAAAATTTTATAGTAAAATCTTTTTTAGTAGTTTTATCATTTTCCAATACTCTAAAGATGTATTTGGGAAGTGATAAAATTTTTAGATGAAAAGTTTTTATTATAAAATTTTAAAATTTTTATAAAATGATGTGATATGATAAGGGTAATGATAAAGAGTAAAGAGAATAAAGTTGAAATAGATAGATTAATTATATGGATAATTGTATAAAAATGATCGAAAAGTATTATAGTTGTATAGAAAATATGAATAATAATTTAAAAATAAGGTAGTTATGGAGTGTGAAAAGTTTAAAATTAAAAAATAAGGTAGTTTAAAAAGTTTTATTATATCTAAACACATACTAAGGGGTTGTTTGGATAAGAAGAAAGCTAAAGAATGAATATACAACTTTTCAAAAGTGAAGGAGGTGAGAGAAAAGTTGTCAAGTTAGTAAGCATGAAAGCAATAGTAGCTGTTTGATAGGAAAAAGTCGTACTGCAAATAGGCATTCGAAGAGACCTAACGCATGGAGACTGTCGACACTTAGCAGCCGGTGAAAGAATTATCCCATAAACTAATATTTTTTTTTACTTAACAGTCAAATTACATTTAGGGTGTGTTTGTTAACAATAAAAAGTTGTCAAGTTAAAACTTTCCAATCTAAAACTTTTTACTCTCCATAACTACCTTATTTTTTAATCATTTCTTCACTTTTTTTTATATAACTACCCTACTTTTCAATCATTTCTACAAAACTACCAATACAACAAACCTACATATTTCAACTTTATCCTATTTATTCCTCATTATTACCCTTATCATATCACATCATTTGACAACTTTTTATCTATACAACTTTTCACCAAAAGTTTTATCTATTCCCAAACACACTCTTAATGCAGATAATTTTCAGCGCGATGAAAAACTGTCACTGAAATTTTGTAACAATCCAAACAGCCCCTAAGAGTGTGTTTGAAAAATGATAAAACTTTTGGATGAAAATTTTCTGATGTAAAATTTTTTGAAATAGTATAAAATAATATAATTTGATAAGGATAATGATGAGAAGTAAAGAAAATAAAGTCAAAAATAGATATGTTAATTGTATAGGTAGTTGTGTAAAACAATTGAAAAATAGAATAGTTGTAGAGGAAGATATGAAAAAATGATTAAAAATTAGAGTAATTGTGGAGAGTAAAAAGTTTTATATTAAAAAGTTTAGTTTAATAAGTTTTATAATTATCCAAATGTACCCTAAATCTAACCAACTTTTAAACTTGAAAATGCCATTCTATACATCTTGTAACTCACTTGGGTTATCATAAAAAAAAATCACTCAACTTAACCGCAATAGTTATTGCGTAGACGAGAGAAATGTCTCTTCTTGGAAAAAAGAAATTCAGAAAAATTTCTCTTAGGCCCACAACTTTTATCCTTAATTTCTTTTATTCCCATAACAATTAAATATTTCTCTTATACTTATAATATTTAACCATAAATTCCTAGTGTACCCATGTTATCACCAACCAGCTTATCCATCCATGTTAAAAGACAAATTTGTGCTTCTAATTTTCTCCAAATCCCAACGATTTAGCCCTCCAATTATCCAATACCACTTGCTTCAAGTCACCTTGACCGTGGCAAATGCCACTCTACTTTGCTAGAATGCTTTAATGATTAACATTGAAGAAGAAGATGGACATTGTAGATCATTAATGAGAAATTAGTAAACCTTTGCTGCTACCATGGCTAGATTGGAATATGAGAGGTGTAGAAGTACGTGTTAATGAGTGGTTAGAAATTTTACCATATGCAAATTCAGCTTTCCTTAGCTTCCTATTATTGGATAGATTTCTATTCCAACTTCCATGTGATTCAAAAACAACATGGAAGAAAGTTATCGCTAGTTCTGGTAAGAGGCTACTCACTCAGCAAATCTATGTTGTAAACTCAACTAGCAAATAAAGAACAATCCATCTTTTGATGATTAACAATCCAAATTTAAGAATTTAAAGGGACTAACTTATGTGTTGTAATGATTTAAGTTAGAAATTTTCAAAAGTAAGATATAATAGATCAAGTCAGAGAGTCGAATTGACTCAGGGATCGACTTAGGTCGTCAATACTCAAGTCGTCTCCACAATCGACTTCAATAGTCAATTTTCCGTCAGCGCTAAAATTATGGAAGCATGAGCAAGGAAGTCGCAATTGAAGTTGACTTCGTATGCAACTTAGGTTAAATCGTAGCCCAAGTTGACTTAGCATGCAAATAGGAAGACTTCAAGCCTCCAATGAAGAATTCAAAGAAGTCAAGTCACATTCCAAGTCGACTTCGATGTACTACTTGGGTGAAATCCTAGATTAAGTTGACTCAACCATGAAACTATGGCTGCACAAGCACAAGAATGAAGAGTTTTGAAGTCTCAAACATATAATGGGTACTGAAGTTGCACAACTAAGTTAACTTCATATGTGACTTGAGGCAAGTTGCAAGTCAAGTTCCAATCAAGAAAAAAGTTGCAAGTCAAGTCAAGCCCCGTGCATGACTTGGACACAAAGGAACTCAAACTTTGTAGAACTGAGTTCAAAGACCAACCAATGAAACTTAAGCAACATATATTTTGAGATATTAAACATAAATATCACAAATTGAAGGTCAAGTAGTAAATAAGTCAAGATTAAAACATGTGAGTCAATGTAGAGAAGGGCATATCCCAAGATTGAAAAATAATGAGTCAAAGAGAGCTGAAAGGTAAAGATATTAGAGCACGAGGGTCAAAGCACCAAGTTTACGAAGCTTTGAAGCTCCGAAGAAAGTATTGCAGAGTGAAGTCATAACCCAAGTTAACTTCACTTGCAACTTGGGTCAAGGCCTAGACCAAGTTGGCTTCAAGTTGGAACTTGGAGCTAAGGATAAGGAGAAAATCTTTTGACAAGGAAATATAGGGACTGAAGTCACAACCCATCACAACCTCGTCTAACCTGTGACTTGGGTGAAGTCCATCCGAAGTCAACTTCAGATGTGACTTGGATCGTAACGGTCGAAAAATTCAAACATTGGCATATTTAATGCGTGCTACATACCCTCCAATATTCAAAATAACTCCTTTATTTAAAACATGACAAAGAGGGTAATGAGGGTTAGCCACAACATCATGGAGCCTTCACCTTCCCTCGCATAAGCAATCAAGTATCCGTTAAATGCTCAACCAAGAAAGAACTTCATTATTCACAGCAAAAGTTGCAAAATATCATTTATTTCAAGCGCTTAAGAGTTCTTTCCTTGCTAAATCTTTTTTATATAATCTATGACGTGTAGACTTTCTTCACGACTTATTTTATTGTATTGCTACTTGACTTGGTGTTGAAGATTAAGGTCAAGTAAAGACCAGTAATGCATGGTTAGAGTTAGACTTACTTTCTCCTTCTGTCGTGATCGTAAAGGCCCCTTAGAGCTATAACCTAGAAAATAACAAAAGCTCTAATTGTATCTCTATTGAAATAGTAGAATCCAAGATATAATAGTGTGCTCTTGGAAGAATGGAATAGGAAGTGTTGTTCCGAACTATTATAATTTCTTATGCTTGCTACTTATCATTTTATTTACTTTATCTTTTTTCTATGTTCTCGTTCAAGAGGACATAGTTTACAAGAAGTTAGTTTATTATCCACTAAAATTTTTTTAAAGAACTCAATTCACCTTTCTCTTATTGGGTTTTTCTATAATGTGGGGCCAATAATCCATTCATTCCTAACTAATAAAATTGAGTTTGGAAATGGATGATATTCTGTTCTCGAATCCGATTGATTTTTAGGTCAAGCATGAAAAATTGGATTATGCAAGAAGAGTACATAATAAGATGTCTTCTAAAATTAACGCGATCAAATTTATGATAATGATTTATGGGTACATGAGAGAGATGGATGTTGAGGAGATTTCACATGAATTGTTTTGGTTCCATTTGAAGAACAGAAACTATAACAGGTGTCGTTAGAATTCTACAAATGGAGGAGCTATGCCAATTAAAGAGGTGATGAGAAGCTAGTGCCACGGTCATTGCGGTGGCCAGATTTGTGTTGCACATCATGGATGATCAGAAACAAAGCTAGTGTGGTTGGTCTTGTGGTGCACTACTATGTGCTTAGGTTGTGGGCAAGAATTGGTGGAGATGGGGACATGATGGATTTGAAAATGGGGTATATGCATCACATTGCATAGCCTTTGGATTTGGTCATTTCTGCTCGTTGGATTGCTTGGTTGGTACATGGCAACATGGTTGCCTGTCTTGGTGGGGAACGGGGAGCAACTAATTTGGTACTCGAGCAATGCATGACCAACAAAGGAATTTTGGCCATTTCATAATTTTTAATGGCTGCAGCCTTATGGCATGGGTACCAGAGGAAATTTGTGTAAATGTGATGAGTATTTGAAAAATTTTAAAAATATTAGGCATGTTTGGTAATGAGAAAAAGATGTCAAATTGAACTTTTTAATTTAATTTTTTTTACTCTTAATAATTATATTATTTTAAAATTATTTCTTCATATTTTCTTATATAACTATCTTATTTTTTAATTATTTTTATACAACTATCCATACAACTAATCTATTTATTTTAACTTTGTTCTTTTTACACCTCATCATTATTTCTATTCTATCACATTATTTTTTATTAATTTAATAACTTTTACATAAAAAATTTTTGTTCAAAAATATTATCACTTCTTCGTCCTACCCATTAGGGATATATTAGAAATTAAAGCTAAAAGTTACTGATCTAGGGTGTGTGTTTGCCAATAGGTATACAATGACCAGTTAAAATTTTTCATTCTCCATAATTATTACATTTTTTAATCTTTTTTTATATTTTTCTATATAATTATCTTACTTTTTAGTCATTTGTATATAATTATTCATCCAATTAATCTCTTTATTTTAATTTTATCTTTTTTTAATTCCCACTGTTATTCCAGTCATTTCATTCTATATCTTCTTCTCTCCTGAATTTTTCCCCAAAAATTCCCAGACACATCCTCTGCTTCGCAGTCCCATTGTAAATAGGCCCCTTCTTTTGTAAACTTCAGTATCGGTTCAGCTGCAGTCGCAATATGAACATCCGGCTTCAGCGTCGGCGCCAGCTTCCATCCATCTTCTCCGGCAAAACCGAACTCTTCAGACCTGCAATGATAGGCGAAAATCCTCCAAATCTCTCCCCCTCTGACGCTGTTCCCTCCTTCAAATCCGATAGCTTGCTTTGACGCTGTCCTGCAGCTAAGGCGTCTCCTCTATACAATGTAATATCCCAACCCTTCCCAAAATCCCCCCCATTCCCTCCTCCCCCCCCGCCCTTTCCCTCTGTTTTCTCGACATTTTCAACAGTTCACCTTTCCTTGAAACATAAAAATAGCATGCAATTTGTCGGTATACTTGCAAAAGCGTATCAATTTTATTTCCGTCCAATACCATTTCACGCAAATGTACTCTACCTATTGCGCCATAAATAATTAAATATAATGTGCAACTGGAAGAAGGGCTGACCATAGCAACGTCTAAGTTTCCAAGCGTAGCATTAGGTCAGCGTCAATAATGGTTAAGTTCTTGCTGGCCATGCTTCTACAAATTTCTTGGTTTTTGCTGGAGGTAAAAGACTTGAGGTGTAAATGGGGCTCATGAAACTCAGGTTTGAGTAAACCCTAACCATAACTCTAATTCTATTTTTAAAACTTAAATCTTAACTTTAACTTTATTTATAAAACCTAATTATGAAAATTGTGTCTATGTTGAGTTTCTGCTTGGAATTCAGATTGACAAATTTTTATTTGATTTAAGAGTAATACATTTAAGATTTCATATGAATATATAATGAGAACAAATATGTAAAAAAAAAAAATAATGCATATGCTAATTAATTTTTAAAAAATATTGATGTATAATACATTTTAAAAGAAAATTTTGCCTTTCAAAATAAGGTAAAGGACTAAAATTAATAAACTTAAAAGTTATTATAAGTATAAAGATAGATGTAAATGAAAATAATATAATTTATCCATACCATAATTTCAAGATGATAAACATGTATCTGAACATAAATATAAATAAATATAAAAAATATTGTTCAGGTATTATTCATATGATATATTCTTTAACATAAATATAAAATGAAAAATTGGCTTGAGTTCCTAGGTTTGCTTGAACCCTAATCCTAACTTCTTGTGTTCAGGTTCTAAAAAGACAAATCGTAACACCATAAGTTTTTGTGTTTGGTAGGTCAGGTCTGGGCTGAACCTAGCCTAAGTTGCACCTCTATAGTAAAAAAGCATGCCAAAATTGATGACATTGTCATATTTGAAAATAAGTTACTAGTACCTCTCTCACTTTTCAAATCTATGTTTTAATATCACCTTCATGTTAGCATTTGGTACACCTATACTGGCATAAGCTCTTTCTTTCTTGCTTCTTCATTGCTCTTAAACTTAAAAAAAAACTCATTATTTTCTAGAAACAAGTTATCAATAAAATTATTTATCAAATACACCTTTGGACTTAATAGGTTGTGTGTGATGCTTCATGATATATAGTAAGCTTGACAAACATTAGGAATGCCCTTGTCGATCACCAATTCATTTTCTGGTCACTCCTAGGACACCTATATAATAGAAGAAATATACAAAGAGAAGTAGTCTCGTTAGCCCGGGCTAAGCAAATGCCTCACTTAGTTCACCTCAAAAAATTCATTTAAAACACTTTTTTTGTTTTTTTCTCTATACACTTGTTTATCTAAGTGTATTTAACATATAAACCAAGTTTTGCCATTTTTGTATATGTGTATATATTTTTTTTTGAGATTTTTAAACATAAGGGCATTTTAAATGAGAAGTGATCCTGTTAGCCCTGGCTAAGCAAATGCCCTACTTAGCCCACCTCAAAAAACACATTTAAAAACACTTTTTTAGGTTTTTCTTTATACTCTTTTTTATTTAAGTGTATTTAACATATAAATCAAGTTTTGCCTTTTTTGGATATATGTATATATTTTTAAAATTTTTTTAAATATGAATATATACATAAATGGTAAAACAAGGTTTATATATTAAATACATTTAGATAAACAAGTGTATGAAGAAAAAAATAAAAAAATATTTTTAAATGAGTTTTTTGAGGTGAGGTAAGTTGGTCATTTGCTTAGCCCGGGCTAACAAGATTAGTTTTCATTTAAAATACCTTTAGGTTTTAAAATCTCAAAAAAATATATACACGCATCAAAAAATGGTAAAAATTAGTTTATATGTTAAATACACTTAGATAAATAAGTGCATGAAGAGAAAAAACAAAAGAAGTGTTTTAAATGAGGTTTTTTGAGGTGGGCTAAGCCAGATATTTGCTTAGTTCAGACTAATGGGAACATTCCTCATATACAAAGACAAATGAGTAATTGTTGAGTTCCTTTTTGGGACCTTTGTTTTAGTTGATTAGAATTCAATTCTAAGTAGTCAACGGACAAATCTTGGCAATCACTAGGATTTAATATCATCTTCTAGCTATAATGGTCCAATAGTTTGTATTCATGCTCTTGCGATCTCCGATAAGTGTGATAACCATGATAGTTCTCCTCATCACCAAGTCATCATACATATGATCACTTTTTCTAATGCTCTTGCTGTAAGGGAACAAATGCTACAAATGAATACTTCTTCACATCTTTTTTAGATCTTTTAGCTTTTGAAGCTTCTTTGTGAGATTTTCGATGTTGTGGGAAGGCTGCTACTATCCAACTTTGATTATTTCTGTCTTTCTTTTTTAATTTTTTTATTGAAGGGCAATGCTTGTTTCAAACTAGTAGGCATTCTGTTTTTTTTTTTTCTTTTTCTTTTTCTTTAACCAATTTCTTTTCTCCTTTTTCATCCAACGTTTTGTTCTTTCTATTCCTGCCCTAAATGTTCTTGTTTTCCATTTTATGTTATACCAAGATCTGTTCTCCAGCTTTCTTTCATGTGATTGGGAATATGTGCTTAATTAGAAATCACTGGATGATGATTTCTTCTCCTTGCAGATTGAGAGGCCGTGGAACCCGTTCAACAGTCCTGTTGCTTGGTGTACCTCAGTAGTTAATTTCAGTGCATGTTGTGACAGATATAATGGCTGCAGTTAGAACTTGCTTGCTTAAGTCATTCTTTTCTGGTCATGGATGTATTTCTAAGATGCAAATTATTCAGCCACTAAGTTCATGTATGGACTTTTCAAGATGTTCCTTCCAAATCTGTTCATTGCCATCTGGATCAACTTCATCTGGTGCATCGAGCACAAAACTCTGGCATCCCTTTGGCAACATAGGTGAAAGACAGAATAGGATGTTGTCTCTTCCATCTTTTTCTAAGATTCGACATTTAGGAATCAATTCAGACGCAAATTTATCCAGAAGACTATTTACCAGCAGGCTATCACCATTGCACTATCAAATTGGTTTTTTCCATGCATGTGTAAGTGGTATGCCTTTTCACCGAGCTTTTTCATCAGAGAAATCAAAAGATTCACCCGCTACCATTGCAAGAGATTCGACTATTGACGATGCTAATGTAGTTGGAAGTGATTGGATTGATAATGTAAAGGTTGCCTGGCAATCTTCTATAGATGTTGCAGTTCACACAGCAAAGAATGCTAAAGAGTCATTTGATGAACTCATTCCTTATGTCCAACAGTTGACTGACTCTCATCCATATTTGAAAGATGTTTTTATCCCAATTGGTGGGACCCTGTCTGCTGCATTATTGGCCTGGCTGGTGATGCCCAGAATTCTTAGGAGATTACACAAATATTCCATGCAAGGGCCTGCAGCAATACTATCGGGTCACTTGCCCCAGGAAGTAGTCCCATATGAAAGAAGCTTTTGGGGGGCCTTGGAAGATCCTGTGAGATATCTAATAACCTTCATGGCATTCTCACAATTGTGAGTTTTTCCTTTCAAAATTTAATTATTTTGCAGTATTTGTAGTTATTATCTGTCCATTTTCATTGATACTTGATAGAATAAGTATATCTCTTCTTTTCATTTCCTTTTATTGGAAAAAGCTTATCTTTTTCCTCCGAAATTCTATTGGGAAATTTGCGTCTGGAGAGTGTTCTTTTACTGAGGTTGATAAGTTAGGCATAGGGAAATTTCTAGTGAAAAAACAAAATATGTTTGATAAGCAAGAGCAACTCAGTACACGAATTGCCAAGATAAACGAGATTGTCATATGCAACTGGTGTTGACATTTTTAACAGAATCCTGGATAATTTTGTTGGTGACTCTGATTGATGTTACCTTTTGTTTGGTTTTCTTTAATATTGACTTTGGGTTGATGTGGGGTTAGGTTGTGGTTAGTTTTGGTGTGCGTTTACTTATGACAACAATTTTTTTTTATTTTTTTTATTTTTTTTTGTGTTTCATTACTTGTTCTATATTTTTTGGAATATCTGTCCCAGTATTGTGACCTTTGAGCGGGACTAAGAGTCAATTTGAAGTAATTATGCTTGTAGATGCACATGTCACCCACTTATACATGTTAACCCGTCTGAATTTCAGACCAAAATAAATGTTCAATGAGCGAAGATTTATGAAAAGATTACATCAGAAGCAGGATGAGTAATCAATTGCAATGGTTTTGTAGATTTGGAAAATTTGAAGTTTATGTCTCATTTTGTAGTCTGCTTCCACTGCTTGCCTTGCAGTAGCTTTAAAAGTTTCTAGGTCTATACTCTGAGTTGTAAAGTTCTCTTCTACCTACATCATGATTTTCAAGCTTTAAATACCATCTAAATGCTTATTGCATGGAAGTATCTGTATGCAACTGAAATTTTATCTAGTTTTGTATTTGCTACAAGCAGAAGCCATATGGCACATATGTGTTTGTCATTTTGTGTTTTACAACTTACCCAGAAATTCCTATTATTTTTCTTATACAGAAGTGTGGTTATTGCACCTACCACGATGGCATCCCAGTACGTTGCACAAGCTTGGAGAGGCGCATTTATCCTTTCTTTTGTATGGTTTCTACATAGGTGGAAGACCAATGTATTTGCTCGTGCTTTGACCTTTAAAAACATAGCAGGACTTGATCGAGACAGGTTACTAGCTTTAGACAGACTTTCATCCGTGGGTCTCCTTGTACTAGGAGTAATGGCTTCAGCAGAAGCCTGTGGTGTGGCTGTGCAATCTATTTTGACGGTTGGGGGTATTGGAGGTAAATTTAATTTCTATTGACTATGTTGACAGCAATTTTTCTCCTTGATTGCAGTGACAGGTTTCTTTTGCTCTAATGACAGACTAGGGAATGAATGATTAGTATGTAAAAAATATCTTCAAGAGAATTAGTTGTATTTATCTGACACCATATGCATCACATTTTACATGAGTCCCCAAAACTTCATGGGAAGCTCATAACATTTGAAATTTGAATAGCTAAATAGTTGATAAGTAATAATGGCATCAATATCTTATAATAGAGGATTTTTTTGCTTAATTATTATTTATTGGTACTGGCCATTAACAAATAAGGGCTTGGGTAGTCCATGAAATTCCTAGCATAGTGTTTTTTTTTTTTTTTTTTTTTTTTTTTTTTTTTTAATATGAACAACGGGAGATAGAAGTGCAATGAATACTGAAATAAAATAAACACTGGCAACTTAGATCAGAATATATGAAAGAAAGAAATATGCTATGAAACTAATACAATAAAATTGAATTACAAAATAATATTTAGGCAAATTCCACGTAGACCCACAAATTTTAACCTAATTCCATTTATACCACAAACCTTGAAAAATGTCTTTCATACTTTCAAATTTTTATCCTAATTCCACATATACCCATGCTATTAAGAATCTGTTAAATGGGCCCTTAGCCTCCTTGTAATATGACAAATATGGCTAAGCCTTAATGTAATTTGAAATTGCTTTGCTCAAAATTAAAAATTCATATTCCAATAATATATTATTTATAGTTATAGACTTATAAAAATTCATTATAATAAGTATTTTTTTAGCTGTAAAATCATAATTAGGGATGTTCATATTCATCATTTCAGTGGGGGTTAATGGCCCCTTTAACAAATCTCTAACGACATGAGTATTTGTGGAATTTGAATGAAAATTCGTTGGTATAAGAGGTGTTTTTAAAAGTTCGTGAATATAAGTGGAATTAGGGGTATAATTCGTGGGTACATAAGAAATCTTCCTAATATTTATTATCAACTCTATCTGTTGCACATAGCAAATATTGGAGATCCAAAAAATGCAGTAGGGAAAAAATTAATCCTTAAGATTCTTATTGGAATGCAATTTCTTAAAAGCATATGTCTAAGTAGGAAAGTATAAATTTAGAGAACTATCTACTTGCATGAAGATTCAAGTGTAATCTATAGAAGACAAGTAATAGTGCAAAAGAAGTAGAGAAGAAGATTGCACATAATATTAAGATTCATTAATATATAGTATGCATTATAAATAGTAGTAGTGATTATGTTAGCCTGGGCTAACAAACTCATTTATTGGCCCGGCTAAAAAATACTATTTTTTGGATTTTTCATAAACTTGTTGCTCTTGGTGTTTAATGTATGAACCAAGCTTTACCATTTTTAGAGTTGTGCGTATACTTTTTGGATTTTTAAACATAGGTATTGTAATCATTTTTAATTATCGATTAATTTTTTAGCTTGTTCAAATGATTAGTTAGCTTTTCAACTAGGTCTCTAAAGATTAATCAAGTGTGTGCATTAAGCGTATCTTGAACAAGTCAAATTTTCGAAGATCAAAATACAAACGTTCAGAATTCTCGGCAACCATGTATCCATGGAAATATCAACAGAAGAAACAGCAAGAAAAAAAGCCAAATGAAACTCTTTTGCTGTTAGAAGCATTGATGAAACATTGACTCAAGATTTCCAGCAACCCATTGCATCAATGGAATGATCAAAGGAAGTGAACAACAAACGAAAATAAAATGAGGAGATTCACCGATAGAACTATTGATGGAATATTGACTTAAATTGTAGACGATAAATAACGTTGATGGGAAAGTCAGTGGGTCAAATAGAAAGAAAAGGAACCAAGGAAGCAAGGCAGGGAATCTTCAGCAAAAACTGATTACTGGTTGGTTTTCAAAATAATGAAAATGTGTCAATGGATTCTTGAGACATTCAATAGAAGCATCGACAAACAAAATTGCGTTGATGGAACTTGGAAATGCATACATAAGAATACAATGGTCCGCCAGTAATGTGGACACCGACCTTTTGAAAGTTGGGTAAATGCACTCCAATGGTAAAAATAAAGGGAAAAACTCACATCCTCTGTGAATATGAGGAGCATTCATTGGAGAACAACATGTGGCTGAGCATCTAATTTCTCAGTCATTGAAAGCCTTCTCCAACATTACAAGAAGCTTCAAGAAGCATTTAAAATTCAAGAACTTAACAGAGTCCTCATCATCTTTCTCAAGTTGATGCTTTTGCTGTGTTAAAAAGGATATGTGATAAAGTATATATTTCTTTTGTTGAATTGATTCTTTGTGTAATCTTTGAATTGGTGGTAGAGGCCAAGTTCAAGATGAATAAACTAGGGGCTGTTAGAGCGTATGCTCACATAATATTTTATTACATTGTATTGATGCCTTTTAGAGCTGGAATATAGAAGAGAGTAGGTACTTTAAGGTTATATATTTTGTTGAGATTAGTGGAACCCAACACATAAGGATGTGTGCTTGGAAGGGTGGAGTAGGGTGGTTGATCTGAACTATTATACATCGTGTCTGCTTGTGTGATTGCAATGTTATCTTTGCATTGTTCATTCTTTCCATAGCATGTTGATTATTCAAGGAGATTCTTAGTCAGAGGTAAAAAAGAAATTCCAATTTTAATAACCTAATTCCACTCCTTTCACCCCTTTCCTCTTGGTTTAAGCCATTCGTCAGGACCAACATATCACTGTCTTGCACAAAGATGTGATTGATGGGTAACTTTCTCACATAGAGGTGAGAGTGACAAAGAGTTCAATGCCATTTTGTCAATTTATATAATTATAATAAATGCAAGTTTCAGAATTATACGTGTTTTTTTAAATAGATTATTACATATATTTTTTAATAAATGAATTCCATTTAGACATGAAATTAGATTGTTTCCTCCAACTGCCTTTTGGATCTGGAAATGTATCTCAATTCACTCCTTAAGAAACTGGTGTCATCTGAAGTGGTCATGAAATGAGATTAAATCTTAACAAGTTCACAGTTTGGTTGTTGTCATTGCCCAATAGGCTTACATCGTTACTATATATTGCATGATGTATGTGTTCTGATGGTAAAGGCATAAAGC
The DNA here is from genome assembly GCA_035584095.1 of Annona squamosa. Lineage (NCBI taxonomy): Eukaryota > Viridiplantae > Streptophyta > Magnoliopsida > Magnoliales > Annonaceae > Annona > Annona squamosa. Next base: position 32,642,306 of record JAXCLR010000092.1, read on the forward strand.
ATAAGTATCATTCCCACTCTGGACTGGGTCAAGCTGATCCAAGAACATGACCTATTACATGATATAGGGCATGATCCCAAACATAAATGAGAGTGTTTTGAATTTTAATTTATCTTTGTTAACCGACCTTGTTTGCTAAGTTTTTTCCCCTTATTTTTGTTGCAGGAGTGGCAACTGCTTTTGCAGCTAGAGATGTCCTAGGGAATGTGCTTAGTGGATTATCTATGCAGTTTTTCAAACCCTTTTCCATGGGCGACACGATAAAGGTAAATTAAGCATGGACCACAGTGTTTGTTTTCAGTATATGCAATGCAATTTTTTATTTGATTCTTCTAGAAAGAAACAACATAGTGACATCATTTAGAAAATGCCTTATGCTACATATTTATTGCCTTAAATGCCTACTGCTACATGTCTATTGTGGTGCTGGCTAGAGCATTCACTGTCTGCCAATATATTACTCATTGAAGTATTTTTATTGCATCAGATATAGCGAGTATTTTTGTGCTTCCTGTTTCTGGTTTTTTCTGTGAACAATTATGGAAGTGCTGTTTGCATTACAGGCTGGATCTATAGAAGGTCAAGTCATAGATATGGGACTGACGACCACATCCTTACTGAATTCTGAGAAGTTTCCTGTTATAGTCCCAAATTCGTTATTTTCCAGTCAGGCAAGTACCTTAAATATTTCTTCCAAAATTTTCATTTCTCTATTATGATGATTTTTTTTGACAAATATGTAAACATTAGACTACATTTAGTATGCTATTTGTGGAAATCCATGTCAATAATATACTGCATCAACTAAAATATTCATGGAGAAAGATTAACAATGGGTCCTTCTATGCAAGCATGATACCCAAACCTGATAGAGTTGACTTGCATAAGCAGGAACATGTTTTCCAAACACGGGAAATATGGTTATTCTTTTTTGGTGGCTGATAGGATTTTTATTTTCAATGCCACGGATAAGAATTGGCGTTTTCTGTTGACTGGCATTGTCATGTACTTATTTATTTATTTACTTCTCGTATAGCTTCTAAATAAATGTATGCAAAGATGAGTTGTTGCTTGAGATCAGAATGAGTAGGCATTGGCATACTCTGGTGAATGGCATTTGCTAAACCCTTTTCTTCTCCTGAATAAATTTAAGGAAAAACGCGAGTGGTTGCCTACAAACAGGAGTCAGCTATGAGCATAATTCAACACTTTCTGTTCTTCATTATCCATGTTTCTATCATACAGTGCTTCAGACTGTGTGTGGTAATCCCTGTGGTGGATGGAGGTCTTATCCTACTGGCCTGGTTTCCCAATTCTTTAATTGCCACAGGAAATGCCTAAACTGATGAAATACCTCATTAGGAGATCCTTTTACACTACTCGATCTGAAAAAATAAGAACAAGAAACCCTGAAAAAATGCAACTTGCTGGAGCATATAGAATGGAAAGAACTGAATAATGGGACAAGTTACACAATGGAGAGTCATATTGCATGACCAATCCACATAACCTGAATTTTCGAGATGCTTTCATGATTCAACTTTACCAATCCACATAACCTGAATTTTGAATGGTTTTGATAGATGTTTCTTCAGTTTTGTGTTTTGGAATGTGGGTACAACCCTAACTGAATTACAATATGGATTTGTTTGGGTTGAAGGTAAAACAAACTACGTAATCTAAAAGCTAAATCAAGTCATTGATTTCAAATAATCGAAAATTCCAAACTAAAAATCCAAATTAAAATGATTAAATTACTCAAATAATCTAATTTTGCTTTTATGTGGGCTTTATTGTGAATAATTGTTTTTTTTGTCATCTCTTGTATTAATTTTAAATATATGAATTGAAAATCGAATCAGCCCACTTCATGTGATGAAATTATTAAAATGAACATATATTAGATTTTTATTAAAAAATCTAATTGTTTTACACATTGGTTTGAATCATTTTAAATAACTGATATAGTAAATGATTTTCTAGGACATCATGTGAACTACGTTTCCAATGTTTACCAACATTGGTTTGGGTATAAATTATACAATTTGGATTAAGATTGGGTTAGCATTTTGGCAGTAAAGGTGTCAGAACTTGACAATGAACCATGAGGTCGTGTTTTTGACTCTTGGAAAATGCAACCTAGTGACCAGCAGGTGAGTGAAGCCATCTTTAGGGAAACAGATCTACTTCTTGGCCAACATTACCAGACTAGGCCAATAAGACATCGATTTTTGCAGGCGGTTGTATTGACACAACTTGAGGCTAAGGAGATCAAAAGAAAATTTTGTCCTGAATGAACAACTTGAACATTTCATATTAATTGTATCAGATGCGGGTGGTGATAGACTAGGTGCTAGAGCAAAGCCAGTGTGGTTATACTAGATATTCCAGGATTTAGTCTAGTGCAAAAGCCAGCCCCTGTCTAGGCACTTGGGCTGCTAAGTCTAGTGGAATGTCAGGATCCATTTAATTTATTAAAATTCACTGCTTGTGTTTTTTTTTACTCAAGATACAATACTTGGCCCCAAATGCAAGTTTTATTAACTCTAACCATTCTATCACTTCACGCATTCTTATTTATGAGAAACATGCCAAGTTCATTCATTGACCAAAACTAGGAAAGTTGTCAATTTTCTGTTTTCCTAATTGTGTTTCTAACTTTTTTTTTAAAAAAACTTTTCGCAACTAACCCCAAATGGCTCAAATCACTAAATCAAGTTACCAAACTCTTTCTGAAACTATGTGAGCATATCTCAGGCATGTTAGGCATCATACTAATGCATTCAATAATGACAAACTAGTTCTCTAACCACAATCTGTTTCTTGACTTTTTTTAGCCAATCTTCAGAATTATGCCCAAATTTTGAACTCATGCATTTGAGATAATCTAACTTTTCACACACACCCAAGTACATGAAATAAAATGTTGAGATAAAAGATATGTCTTGCCTGTATTCGAAGTCACTATTTGAGTTGTTTTCAACTAAAATATCACAAACATGGTCAAAATGCAGGTCTCGTCATATCTAATTGTTTTAACACATCTAACTCAGTCATGCTTAAAAAACATGCAACTAGTGACCTTTGGCCTCAAAATACATGAATAGCGAGTTTTATTCATCATATGACAAGTAGAAAGCCTTACAGTGCTAGTTTCAACTTGCTCATCAGAATGCAAGGTTTAGGTACCTGGGGTTCTACAGGTTGATATCTACTTTATACCCATGAAAATATAAATGCATGTCTTTTCTTAGTTCATTGACTAGATCTTCTGTGGATTCTGTGAATGCAATTCTTATCTCCTTTCTGATTCTAAAATAAAATTTCTTGCTTTCCATTTGTTTGAAATTGAAACAATTGATCCACTGAACGTGGATTTAAGTCTTTGATGCAATTCGAACTCCTCTTGTTGAATAGAAAGATATCTTATTTCCTTCCCAGAAAATAATAGATATCAAAATTATTTCAAGACAACTGTTAATATGGAAGGCCAATCTACTACTAGGCAACAAGAAATCTATTAGTGTACAGAGTTGCAAACTTAAGCAGCCGACTTGCATGTACTCTTTTGTGTGAGAATGAAATATAAACAATTGCTAACCACTTTCATTGAGGTGAATTCTGTTTCCTATAAAAAAAATATGACCAAAATTTAGCCTGAATTCAATCAGAGCCTGACTTATTGGGATAGATTTAATGTTGATCTCCACCTGAACATGAATGATCCTGTCTCAATTTTTGCATCTTATTATTATTATTATTATTTTTAAGGCTCGTTAATCCCACACATTAGAAAAAAGGCATAAGGACACATGCAGATTGACGTTTGTGGGATTATCTGATTGTACATCAAGTAGGCCCACCTCGTAGACTGCAAGGATCAGGTGTTTCTGTACAACGAGTAGTCATGTGATGGCTGGACTCTGGCAGGTTTTCTGAACAGCAGGCCAATCTTGCTGTGCATCTTGGGCACATTAGTATGGGAAACATGTGACATTGGCAAACCCTGATATTTTGAAACTAGCCAGTTTTATTGCTGACAACAAGAGGCCAAACCTATTTGTAAACAAGTAGAAACTGAACCCAAAATAGAAAACCAGAAACCCAGACAGTCTGAATAACAGGACAGCTTCAATAAGCCTGCCAATTCACCTCATCAGCACTGTGAATGCATTGATGATTTTTTAAAAATTAAAAATAATTATGTAAAAGTATTCTAAAATGGAAAATTTTGGTATATGAAGTAAATACAATTGGAAAAACAAGTTTATGAAGAAAAATCAAATAAAAATAATGAATGTTGTATTTTAGCTTAAAATACATCATGCTGTATATAATCATGCTCCTTGTCAGAGTCATGATAAAACGAAAGGGCAAAATGAAGATCTTTAAGAATTGTCTGCCGTCTTTATAGGAAATAGATACACTGATGAAAGCTCTATTGAGAGAGGGTCGACCCCTAAAGACATCCATTTGGTGAGATCTAAAAAAGGAAAAAAAAATTCACTCCTTTCTGGACACTATTTGATGTGATTTGATATTTTAACTATTTAATTGCCATATTTTTTCTACTATACCTGTACATTACAATTATTTTTCACATTTTTTCATATAACCATCTTATCTATTTTATTGTTATTCTTTTTACTCCTAATCATTGCTTACCCTAGGTAATGATTAGGATTAAAGAGGATAAAGTTAGATAGATAGTGTAATTGTATAGAAAGATGTGATATCTGATTAAAATGTAGAGATAACAATAGAAAATTATGGTAGGTAATTAAGATGTCAAATCATATTGAAATGTATAGAAAAAGTGGTAAATTTTTTAAAATAAATTTTGCATGTTACCAACGGACCCAGAAAAAATATGTTTTCAAATCATCAATGTAATGAAAACATAATACAATGCTGCCCCGTTTATAGAAAATAGATAAACTGATGAAATCTCTAATAAGAGAGGGCTGAGCTGGTGCTGCCACACATTGTGGGTTTTGGGGAAGGGTGTCCATTCATGCAACCTTACCTTTGTTTTAGTTTTTACATAGAGGCTGTTTCTGAACCCATGACCTCAGCCTTGCCCTTGTTTTAGATTTTACAGAGGCTGTTTCCTGTCGCTTGAACCTACACAAAGGCAGCAACTCTTACTGTCGTGCCAAGACCCACCCTCTGATAAAAGCTTTAATGCATCTGCATACAAATAAAAACCCTAAATAGGTTAAGAAAAATAATGGTCTAAACCATCTATCAATCTGATCATCGATTGATGGTCAAATCTTAAATTAACAGTTAAGTATTTAAATATCCAAAATCACAAAAATAAAATTTGCTAAAAATATATAAACCTTAATATGTTGATCAGTGATGTTGTGTTGTTGATCAATATTCATGCGTTTCCATTGAATGTGTTTAAATTTGTAACTTTCTGTTCCAGTCTTTAAATTTTCAAAATATCTCTTGAATTTTCGTTTAGTTACTAATTCCACAGCCATTATGATTTTTTATACTTCCTGTTGAATTAGTTACTAGCGGAACTTAGTGCTGTGGCCTGCCCTGGAAATGTTTCGTAGGTCATTGTGAACAAATCTCGTGCTCAGTTGCATGCTATAAAGAAAGTAATCCCAGTTCGAGTTATGGATCTTGAGAAGATTCCCAAAGTATCAGAGGATATCAAACAGATGCTGAAGTCTAATGAAAGAATTTTCTTGGAGGCAGAGGCCCCTTATTGCTTCCTTTCTCGGATAGAGAACTCATATGCAGAACTTACCATTGGATGTAATCTCAAGCACATGGTACTGTTTCTTTCTTGAATTTTAATATTCATAGTGAACAACTGATAGAGCAATTGTTGATGTGTATGTATGTATGTATGTGTGTGTGTGTGTATATATATATATATTTGTTTGATGAAGTATTGTTGATGTATATTTTTAGTCAGATATATATTGGATTAGTTTCCTCGTCCTTCTATTTTCCTGAATTTCTTTTGAATTATTTCTCAGTTTAGAGGTAATTTTGTATTTTCTTTTTATTCAGAAAATTAGAAGTTACCATAACTTTTTAGGGATATTTCATTTTCATTAAAAATAATACTCCGAAATGTTGCCTATGCCCTGAGGAATGAAGTTGTACATTACCAAGCATTGAGCTGGTAGCTGACCAAATATATGCCCTGGTATGTATGTCCAAAGCATTTATGAAATGCATAATATTGGGAAAGTCTTATGCATTGCTTGGACATGCCGGGAATAATTATTGGCCTTGAAGAGTCTTATCCAAGGGAAGAATCTAACACTATGTGCTGCTTATTATATGTCTTCTCACAGTTGTTAAAAGTGCAAGGCACACTAAGGTGCTAAGGACCCTTAGGGCCTGAGCATGGGGCACACAAGCAAGGTGTGTGCTTAAGTGAAACAAGGCGAATATAATATTTAATCAAATAAATTTTAATAATATATGTAATTTATAAGAAAAATATTCGATATGTTCCTAAATCATAATGGTAACCATTATTAGTAAGAGAATCTCAAAGTTCACTAATCAAACATTTAATTAAGAAAAGGAAGGTGACATTGAAGAAGTCAGTTCTGTTTGATTATTGGAAATGTGTATATCTTCAAGCAAGTTAAGTTGGGTGCACTAGGCACACCTGAATGCTGAAGAGATGTTCTTGAGTGAGCCTTGAGCCTAGATGTGCATTTAACACTATGTGCTCTTCATTTACCAGCCAAATTTGACATTGTTCTTTTTATGTTCATGCACATTCACATGCCTATATTAACATGCTTTGGTATTAGCGTAGTTGATTTTATGTCACATAGATCTCAATCAACAACCAGGAGGAAAAGACCCAATAGATTTTGTTGAATTCTGTTCAACGAATCCAAGTAGTACAAATAGATAGACAGAGTTGTTCCTAACCAATGTGAGTGAAGGGGGCTTGATCACATAAAATTTCATGATTCTAGAACACTTCAATTGTTTTTTAGGTGGTATGTGCTTAAAATTTCATGATTCTAGAACACTTCAATTGTTTTTTATGTGATACTTGCCCATTTATTTGTTACAAATTTAATTACTGTACGAGTTTGAGATGTTTAGTAGTAATGGGAAGAGTATTGTAGAAAGAGTATATTCTTAAGGGTTTTTTAGTTGGTGGATTGAGATTTTTGGAAAAGTAGGCTTGTTAAGACCATTATGGTAAGTGTAAGTCGAATCAATATATCAAAAGATGTAAACATCAGTAGTGACAAGAAAAAGCGTTAGTGTTAACTAGTGACCTGACTGACCAAACTTAGTTTGAGGTAAGTTAGGATTGAAATTTCAATTTTCTAAATGTCAACCTGTAAATGGGGTTGTTAAGACTGCTATGGTAAGTTTATGTCAATCAATATATCAAAAGAAGTGAGACCTGTGCTGTGGCGTGGTGGCACTCATCCGAGCTTTCATGCCTTTAAGTCCAGGGTTTGTCCCTGAGACAGTGGGAAAATGTCCAAGGTCAGTAAACCCTATGACCATTTCTAACAAAAGATATATGTACATACATCAAAAGGTGTAAATATAGATAGTGACAATAAAAAAGTGTTTGTGTTAACCTGTGACCTGGCTGATCATACCTAGTTTGAGAACCCGTCTATGTGACCAATTTAACTCATTTAGATAAATTGGTTAGTTGTGGGTTGAGCTGGTATAACCTGTTGACCTGATTATCCAACCTTATAACCTATTGACTTGAATAACCTAAGATAAAATAGTTAACATATACCTCTTCGATTTCATTGTAAGGTGGAGAATGAATGATATTTTCAAGCTAAAAGATCTAGGAGAGCTGAAATACTTAAAAATTAAAGTAGCAAAAAATAATGAAGCCATTTTTCTAAATCAAAGAAAATATATCTTGAATATCATAAAAGACATAGGATAGACGACATGCAAACCATAAAAAATTCTGATGGATTAAAATATAAACTATCAAATTATGGAGAGTTTAGAAAATTCAACCCTTTTTATGAAAATGATTCGAAAAGTAATGTCAAACTATATCCAGATTGATATTAATTTTTCAGTAAATCTGCTTAGTTAATTTGTTAGCAATGCCAATATATAAAAAAAAGCAACACAAGAAAACTACCTTTATCATTATCATCGTCATCATAAGCTGTTTCCTACCTAGGTGGGGTCAGCTGCATAGATTTTGTTGCACATTCTTAGTGATTAGAGACTAAATTTTCAGTAATTTGTAATATTTTCAAATCTTGGTGAATTACTTCCATCCATGTTTTTTTTTGGGTCTCTCTCATTCTCCTACTACCTTTTACTTGGATATACTTTGCCCTCTTGACCAATGCCATTTCAGGCCTTCGTTTAACATGATCAAATCATCTTAATCTATTTTCCCTCATTTTATTACCTATTGGTCTCACTTTTAGATTATCTAGAATTATTTTATTCATAATTTTATCTTTTCTTGTTTTACTACTCATCCACCTTAACATTCTCATTTCTGCTACGTTCATATTATGTGTATGTTGTTATTTAACTGCCCAACATTCTGCCTTACAAAGCATAGTAGGTCTAATCGCAGTCTTATAAATTTTTTTAAAATTTAATTGGGACTCGATGATCACATAAAATTCTTGATGCACTTCGCCATTTTTTCCATCTTGCTTGAATTCTATGTATTATATCTTTTTCCAAGAAAACCACTTTATATGCTATTGTAATATATACAAGATACCTTTGAAATTTATACAAGAAAACCACTTTATAAAATATTGTAACATATACAAGATACCTTTGAAAAAGGATACCTTTATCTACTAAAAATAGCTTTGAATTAAAAGTTTATTGTTATGCATGTAAGGTCGCATGCCTAGTTTCAAGGTCCATAATAGAATATTGCATTCTAATGGATCAAAATTCAATTCCATGAAAAACAAAGAAACAAAATATAGCATGTAGATCTTTTGCTGAAGCGAAGTACATATATCAATGGCATGATTACTTCCAATATACAATGACTTGTATATTTATAAAGTGATTTGCAAGTTTAATTAAAATTACATGTCAAATGGTATTTTGATAATTAAGCATTCATACTTATAATGAACTTTCCATAAGTGAACACAAAACAAAAAAATTGATTCTCATTTTGTGAGCAAAAGAATTGCAAAAAAATTTATCTATCCGCAAATTGTTTTCACAAACGAGCCTAATTGTTAGTATGTCGATTAGGGCACTTACCAATATAGTATTGGAAGACTTAAGTTACAAGTTGAATGCTAGAAATTTCTATTCCCTACAATTGGGGAGAGGGTGTTAAAGAATGAGAATATGTATCAAAATATTTGGTGAAGATTCAAATCTATGTGAAGATATCAATGTATGTTTCGTAAGGTGTGTTGTTGATGCCATTATAGAGGACTTTCTAGAGTGGGCGGGTTGTTGTCGAAGCGTTCGGAAGCGATAAAGGAGTGTGCCAACTTCAAATGACCATAACTTTTAATTCAAGAGGAGTTACCCCAGAGGGGGGATAACATATCAACGACAAACATTTTTTGAGTCCATAGACATGGCAACCAAGGTGAAATCCGGCTGAGAAATCCACCATTTGCGCATGAATGCTGGCCATTGAAGTTCTACACAATTTATTTACTATTTATAGTAAATTGTGCATTTTTACTATTTTTGGTAAATGTGTAATGCAGGATTTTTTCGGAATTTCACTTGCGTATGGTTTGTTAGCATAGAGTTTCTTTCTTCTCTTATATAAAGTCGTGACTACTCTTATTATGGGACAATTACCTTCGATAATATTCTTGACATTTTCCTTGTAATTTGCATGAGTTTTGGTGGAAACTAGTTTATCAATTTTGAATGCCTGGTGTTATGCTAGCCTTGTTTTCAAGCTTTCCTTGTTATGTTAGTTGGTATCAGAGCCGGCTATATATTTTAGTGACTTTAACTATGTACAATGAAAATCATTGCACCCAAAGAGAGCCCATGTCAGGCTTCAAGTTCATACCTAGGAATTTAATCAATGCTATCCATGCATTTTGCAAGGTGCATTTAATTATGTAAGTAGCCAACAAGTGGTCAGGCTTGGTGGCACAATTTTCAATGCCCCGCCTTGTCTGGTTTTGGTCTGGCTGGTTGGGTCCAATCTGGTTTTGACAATACTATTCTCAACTGGTGGGAAAGTCATTCAGGGGTTTTACATTTTTTCATGCAACGGGATACATAAACCATATCATGGAGACAACAAGCCTTTACTATCATCCTCCTAAAGCTTGTAGTGGTGAAATTTTATTGTGGTGGTTCACAAGTGTATTTCCAATGCTAGGAAATATTTCTTCCATGATTTTTGGGGTGAAAAATGCTCAGTCAAATTGCAAAGATATATTTTGAAGATATGATTTCAATTCCCATCTTTTATTTTTGTGCGTCTTGCATTTGGTATGCATAATGTCTGCTAAAATCCACGTTTGACTATTTTCTGGTTTTGAATATAGAGCAAAGAAGAGCAATTCTCTGCAGAGCAAGATATTCTGCTTCAATGTGCCCATGCAATCAAGCAACATGGTGTTGAGCTTGGTAGCACCCGCCAAGAATTTGACAGTGACTAATTGTCATAATCAAAATCCATTCACATGGACGTTTGTTCATTTGTTGTAGTTCCTTTGTGTTGGTTGTGTTGCATTTTTGATTAAGTGAATATATTTGAGGGTTGGTTAATTTGAGGTGCAATAGAATTTGCTGCGCTAAAATTGTAGGAATTGTGTGTAAATATAGTTGATCTGTTTGCAACTGTGTGTGTGTGTGTATTTGTTATTTACCTTCCTGCACATTTGGTTTTCCAAATCACAATAATGTTCCTCCTATGTTAATTGCATTTCTAAGCATTAAACTGTAATGAGTTGATTATCAAAGAGAACTGCAGCCACTGTTTATGTTGATGTTTTGTTTTCCACTGAAAGCTGCATGGTTATGCACTGGGAGAATTCAGAATTGGCTGTAGAACTGTTGGTAGTTGATGTGAATCCTTCTAAACAGTTGAGCTCTGCTCTGGACAACTTGTCCATTTAAAACTCAAGTATGTTATCTTACTGCCCTAAATCCAATATATTCCAAATTTATTGCATCTAATCCCATGCATATCTTGACAATGTTGCCCATTTTGTAGAATATATTAATTCATTTCCTGTTGATGAAGATACTTGGACCCAGGATAGTCCTCTCTCTCTCTCTCTCTCTCTCTCTCTTTGTCTCTCCATTTATAGTCTAAATTTGTTTGATCTAATCCTACATCAAATAACTTTAGGATCACTAGACATCTGTTTCAGTTTGATTCTTGAGGATGCCTACAATATCTTTAATCTTTGTATCAATTCGTCTCTCTCTCTCTCTCATTCTCTCTCTCTCTTCGTGAGGATGTCTTTTCTTCATGTCTGCACAGTGGGGCTTCCATTCAGTTGTCTGTTCATTTATTTGGCAATCCTGGATGTGGAATTCCATAGAAACAACAATTCACTGTCCATTTATTTAATTCCATAGGAATCTTGGAGATGTGTTATAGGCCGAAGGGACCATGAAAAGTACGCAAGCAAGAACAAAATAAGGTGTTTTTTTCCCCTCGTACATTTTTGTAGGTACTTTGGTAGGTCAGGTTGTATTATTTCTCCACAATTACCCATACAATCAATCTATTTTAACTTTGTTCTCTTTACTCCTTATCATTGCTTTTATCATATTACATCATTTTTTTCCATTGTAAAAACTTGTAAACTTCTATACTAAAAACATTTCATTTAAAAGTTTTATCACTTCCAAAACATACATTTCTTTAGTTTGGTGTCTTTAGACCGAACCAGTTGCAATTAAATCGGATCAGCTACTGGTTCTACGTAGGTGGGGAAGGTAGCGTGTATATTAGATGAGTGTAAGGTCCTATTGTGTGTTTAAATATATACACAAGAGGAGAAAAATAAAATTATTAACACTAAATGTGTATTTATTTTAATATATACAATTATATGCTGTTTGTCGACATTGTTATCCTATTGACATTATTACGTTAACATATGATTACATATTGCTTGTAGGAATATTAAAAGAACCAGTTTGGAAATGGAACCGAATCAAACTGACCTTAAATTGGGTTAGGTTGGGTAGGGTAGAGTAGGATCAGCTATGATTTCAAATCAAGCTGACTGTAACTTGGGTAGGGTAGGATAGTGTAGTATCAGCTATGAAATCAATCGACACATGGATAGGATATGTATCATTTACACTTGGTTACGGTAGGGTACGTTGATTAGCCTGCCAAGTAGACCCTTGTCGCGCACCTATTGAGGTCGGCTCCATTACAAGAGAACCTATCAAGTGAGAGCCGACTTCAATAGTTTGATATAAATAACAACTTTAAAGTAGCTTTTTCAATATTTAAACCGTCTAAAGTATGATTTATATATCAATAAATGAGTATATAAAGTTTTATTGCATTTTAATATGTGTGGAGTCCTTTTTTAAGCAATTGTACTGTGTTCCAATTTAGTGACACTGTTTCTATATGTAGCACAACTTCACCGGAACAGTAGTGTAGTTGCCCAAAAAATATGGCTCATATATATGAAATGCAATGAAATTTTTTACAATCATTTGTCCATATATAAATCATATTATAGATGGTTTAGACGTTGAAAAAACTATTTTAAAGTTATTATTTACATCAAACTATTTTATTACGTTGAATTTATACCATTTTCAGATTGTGTCCATACACATTCGATTAGCATAAAAATGGATATAGTAATAGAATACATTATTCTAAATACAATGAGTAGAATAGATTTTAATTTTATTATCATGTGGAGCCCATTTCAGTGCCATTGCACCATAATTAATATATATATACTTGAGTGCAGTTATCTCAAAATGGGTCTCATATGTTCATAAAATTATAATCTACTCCACTTATTATATTTGTAATTATGTATTCTATTATCATACCAATTTTAATGATGATTGGATAAGTGTATGGACCCCATCTGAAAACGGTACAAATTTAACGTAATAAAATAGTTTGATTAAATAATAACTTTAAATTTATTTTTTCAACATTTAAATCATTTGCTATAAAATTTATATATCGATAAATGATTATTTTAAAGCATCAATATATTTAAGTACATGAAGAACCCATTTTAGGCCAAAAAAACCTTTAATTAGGTATAACTTTATTGTGAAAGAAATATTCTTATATATATATATATATATATGCTAGTAATGATATATAGGAGTGTTAACGGATCGGGTTGAAAAGGTTGGAGCCTAATACTAATCATAATTTATTTAAAATATTTCGACCCTAATCTGTTTATTAATCCATTTAATAAATAGGTTGATAGGTTATTAACGAGTTGTATAGTAGGCGACCTCAAGGCCTAGACTTCGATAGATGATGATTTTGAAGGGAGCGGCGAAATGATGTTTTTTTTGCATGAGAAATGAAAATAAGGGAATAATAGGAAAATGAAATTAAGGCAGTAGTGAGACAATAAAAATTAGGTGGCGGGAGTAGGACTTGGTAGA
>JAXCLR010000092.1:32661663-32672278 GCA_035584095.1 Annona squamosa
AATAAAATAATTGTAAAGAGTAAAAAGTTTTAGATTAAAAAATTTTGGTTAAAAAAATTTTGATGGTAAAAAAATATTCCCTGAAACAATCTGCTGGGGCTCATTAATCTGCTTTGTGATGGAAGAAATCAATGGCCTTGATATGAACCCCTTTCTCGCAATCCAAACTCAAGAAGACAAGAAAGAACTGGCTTACGAAATGGTCCGAAGGAAGGTTGCTCGTTGCTTTTTGAAAGATTGGACGGTTCACGAAGTGACAAAACAAGCTGTGAACTTTTTTTTTTATGGGAATATTTCCTGAAACTTTTTTTTATTGGTATACACACTATAATATCTGATATTATAATTAAAGACATTCAACTCTCATATAATAAAGGGACTTCTCGATAAATACATTTACACTATAACATCTGATATTATAATTAAGAACATCCAACTCTTATATAATAAAGGGACTTCTCAATAAATACATCTACATTAGAGAGAAAACAATAAACATTCCTACAAAAGACCCACAGCTGTGGGAACACAGTGTTCTGCCACTCGGGACGTTGTCGCCTATCACAGGAGCCAGACGACGTACCACTAGGGTAAAACCATTGTGGCCACAAGCTATGGACTTTTAAGCAATCAATTAGATGCAAGTACAAGTTCAAGCTGGATTCAAAACCACGGTAAAACCATTTCTTGCAGTTGGTTGCTTTATATACTTTAAAGAGTTAATTTTCTAGAACTCTAAATTATTCGCTCCTGTGCGTAACTTTATGGTCTCGAAACTCACTTTTGATTGGAGGTTTGACAGTCAACCTGAAATTATTAAAATTTGAAAATAGAAATGTAGGGTATGTTTAGAAAGTAATAAAATATTTGGATAATAAATTTCCGATGTAAAAGTTTTTGAAATGAGAGAAAATAATATGATATGATAGGGATAATGACGAAGAATAAAGATAATAAAGTTAAAATAAATTGATTAGTTGTATGAGTAATTGTGTATAAATAATCGAAAAATACGGTAATTTGTATATGAAGATGTGAAGAAATAATTAAAAAAAGATAATTATATATAATGAAAAAGTTTTAGATGAAAAGTTTTACAGGGAAACAAATACACGATAGCATATAAAAATTTGCACAAGATTTGATTTTTTTGCAACATAAATTATTAGTATATTATAAGTGATTTATACTTAAAAACAGCAATATCTAAATATATAGAAACAAAAAGGTTTTTGTTAATGTTCTTTCACAAATCAAAAATCGAACATCACGTCCCTCTGAGGTAGTCGGTGTCTGGATGCGTTTTCTTATGGTAAAATGGCGTTTGCCATGCCAGACTGCATGCCTGCCTCAAATAAGTTCTTGGCTATGCTGTCACGCCAACGTTCTTGCCTAAGCTGTCACGCCAAAGTTCTTGCCTAAGCTTACTGAAATGATGTCATTTCCCACCCGTCTCGAAAAAATTCTTTATTAATTTATATATATATATATATTTATAAAACTAATATTAAAAGGGTAAAACTTAGCTTCTGTATTATGTACACCTCACACAATAATGTTATATATAAAACGAAAAAAATTTAAAATTATATTTCTGACCGTTCGAAGATGACCCCCATTCTTACCGGTCATTAAAGATCAGAGTTCACAACGCAGATGGAACCAATTGGATCCTATAGGTGACATTCTAAAAAGTGTGGGTTAAGTCTTGGCCAAGAAAATTAGAAATATGAACTTATTCATGGTTTTTGGAAAATTTTAACCTAAAAAATGCTTTACATGATGTTATTAAAATTGGATGGGATAGCCAGTTGAATCGTTCTTATTGGAAATAGTTAATGAGTCGTGATCACTTACAATTGATTGGAGATTGAGGCATTTCCCGCTGGTCCTATAAAGGATTTCTATACTTTTTTTTAGTGTTTCGTTTTTTTGAATTGTTAATCTAGATATATAATCATTAGACCAACATTTATCATTTTTGGAGATATGTATATATTTTTAAAATTTAAAATATAAAAATATTGTGACCATTTTTACATGTAAACATGACCACAATACTCCTGTATTTAAAATTCAAAATATATAAATACTCATCTTCAAAATTGAGAATCTTGGTCTATCAATAATACATATCTAGGTTGACAATTTAAAAAAAAAAACACACTAAAAAAGATGCTTTGGAACGGCTTTAAATGATCTGTCATCATAGTTAATTGACCAGCGTTGTCTAGTCGGAATTTTAATAAATCATCATTTGAAAGCATTGATTAGGATAATATAATTTTCTGGTGGAAGAACAATCATTGGATGTCATATAATCCTCAATTCTAAATTGGATTTAATTTGTCAACACTTGCATAGTTTAGTTGTTTGACATCAATGCCTAAGTGCGTGAGATTCCAAATTTGATTCTAGCCCTTAGCGATAGTACCCATTCACATCAGAACTGAAGTTAATTCTAAAGAGTGACAGTGTTAGCCCCGACTAAGTGAGTAGCCAAAAAACTTATTTACAATATTATTTTAGTTTTTTCTTCATACACTTATTTATTTAAATGTATTTAATATATAAACCAAGTTTTATCATTTTTTGATATATGCATATATTTTTTGAAAATTTCACACGTAGATGTTTAAAAATCTCAAAAAACAAAAATGTACATATTCAAAAATGGTAAAACTTGATTATATATTAAGTATACTTAGATAAACAAGTATTTGTAGAAAAATAAAAAATATTGTAAATGAGTTTTTTTGGATTGGCTAAACGAGACATCTGCTTAACCCAGGCTAATAAGATCATTCTTAAAATTTAAATATAAATATAGAATTTATAGCATAATTACATTTGTAGGGTACATGCATAACCATATGTTTTATAAAAGTAGCAACTACGAGAACATTGCCAATGGGTTTTCAAAATGACAATTCTTAAAGATCTTCATTTTGCCCTTCTGTTTTATTACGACTTTGACAAGGAGCATGATTATATACAATATGATGTATTTTAAGCTAAAATATAACATTCATTATTTTTATTTGATTTTTCTTCATAAACTTTTTTCCAATTATATTTAATTCATATACCAAAAAATTTTCATTTTAGAATACTTTTACATATTTATTTTTAATTTTTAAAAATCATCAATTTGAGGGACATTTAAGTCATTTTCCCCCCCTAAATACACTGAGGAAAACATATTTACGAAGAAAAATAAAAAATAATTGTAAAAATAAATTAATGATGTATTTTAATCTAAAATACATCATGATGTAATCAAGCTCCTTTTAGAATACTTTTATATATTTATGTTTTTTAAAAAAAATTATCAATTTTAGGGGCACTTAAGTCGTTTTGCACCTCTTAAAAACTTGATTTTGGAAAATAAAAATGTGTAAAAGTACTATAAAATGACGAAACTTAGTATATAGTCGAAAGAAGATGATCAACTTAGGTCAGCCCAAAAAGTACATTTTTTGGTATTTTTTCATTTTTTCTTTACAAACATATTAAGCTTGGTGTATTAAATCTATAACTCGAGTTTTACCATTTTTGAATATTTAAAAGTATTTTTTAAAGATTTTTAAACAAAACAACACTATCGTAATTTTCATAGAACAAAGAATTATAACAATGCTATTGTATTTAAAATTATTAAAAAATACTTAAAATATCAAAAAATGGTAAAACTTAGATTATGCATTCAATACGCCCAACTTAATAAGTTTGTAAAGAAAAAACTACAAAAAATGCCTGAAAATTATTTGAATACACTTAGGAAAACATATTTATAAAGAAAAATAAATAATATAATTAATCGTAAAAATAAATAAATGTTGTATTTTAACCTAAAATACATAATGATGTATATAATCAGCCTTCTTCCTACAAATCTTTTGTTTACTACTCTAATATTTTTATTTATAAAATCTAATGTCTAAATTAGTAATTGTGTTTAAGATGTTTATTTAGTTAAAAGTACAACTATGATATTAATAGAAGTCTTCGTAGGCCATTCAACTAAAGCTTATAAAAGTAAACCTTTGAAAAGGTAAAATTATTCATTTTTGGTGATTTAATTTACTGGTTCCCTAAAACTTTTATTAATGTCATAATTATATTCTTGTCTTAAAACATTTTGAAATATGACTAAATTAAATCATTGGGATAGAACCCAAGGAATTACTTGCACGAATTTTGTGAGATCATTTCGGTATAAAAACATAGATTTTTCCTGCTATGTGGGTCTTATGTATAAATGTGTAAAATCAACTAACTAAATAATTTAATTATAAATATGAATTTTTAAGTAGTATTTTTAACGTCTAAACTATCTAAAAATCACTACTATGTGGATGAATAATTTTATAAAATATTATTATATTATAAGACATATGTAAATGGATCTATGCATTATTATGTGACTTATGTACATATTTGATTTAGATAAAACTTTGGTCTTCTAACTAAACAAATGATGCTAAATATAATAAATGAATTGAATTTTGCATAAATCATCAACTTCCAAAAAATAGAGAGAGTTAGATCAAATCACTTCTATGTGATTTTGTTCCATAAAACCAGAGGCCATTAAAAAAACAAAACTATCATTCCGTGGAAGATAAAGGATATTTAGTAGAAATACACGTGCAGTTGAAAACAATTGATAATACTAAGATATCCCTTAAAATTTCATAATACTCATATATCTATTAAAATATTATAATAATTCATGAAATCATTCATTTACGTAAGAATGATATGTTTTAGATGATTTGAAAATTCAACTTTAAAATCAATGTACATAACAAATAATTTTATTGCCGTTGATTTATGCCCTTACTAAATGAGGCCAATGCACATATTTGATATATAAATTTGATTTCTTGACTAAACCAATAATTTAGATGTAAAGAATGGATCGTATTTCAATTTAACGATCAAACTGGTCGGAAGTGAATGTGACACTGAAATATTTTCGTATTGTGGAGTCATTAAATACTACCCGGTTTGTATTACTTCAAAAATTATTTTGCAGAATTATCTAAAAATGGCTATTGGGTTGAACTGCAATCCAAACAACCAGTTTGACCCTGATCGAGGTTTAGTTTTTTTTTTTTTTTTTTTTTTCTGAAAAGTGATCGAGGTTTAGTTTCAGTGACCTAATTTTTTGTTTGGATTGGTGTATATTTTACATTGCATCTAAACTCATATTACAATCAAGGCCGGAGACAATTCTTACAAATTTTCCAAATGGAGATGGCTACAAGCTCCCAAATATTAACAGGGAAGACCACAATCTCCCAAATATAATAATAGGAACAACACAGCCCCCATAATTAAATAAGGGAATATAACCCCTGCTGGTTTCATAGTGACACTAATTCTAGCACTCAACAATCCTGAAAAAGCCCAAGTTGCATTTAAGGAGATGTTGACTATTATTATTATTATTATTGTTATTATTAATAAGATGAAGATGGAGAGAATATTGTATGACAATTGGCTGTAACTTCAAGGTTTTCCCCGAGTATATAGCCTGTTGAATTCGAATTATGTGCATGCTACACCTCCAATGTTGGTAAGCCCTATGAGCTTTAATTTGATGTACAATGAAGATTATTCTGACGGAGGAGAATTTGGTTGTTGCGTATCTTCAATCTAATCACCTTTTTGGTGACCATATATTCCTCGTATGTCGATCGTCCACCATTCAAAGTGCCTAGGTAGGAATCTAAAGAAATTGTCCGATTAAAATTTGGAGGTCATTCTTATTTGAGTTCCGCCTTTACGTCACTTAAAAAGCATTCTCATATTACACTCAATATTCTCAAATGTGAGTTTTCTCTGTCTTCGTTATCTGTGGATGAATTTTTTCCCACACAAGGAAGTGTTGAGAACCATATAGGAAAGGGTTTTAAAAGTGGAGAAATGACCTTGTTAGCCTGAACTAAGCAAAGACTCACTTAGCCCACTTAAAAAAATTTATTTAAAATATATATTTTTTATTTTTCTTCATATGCTTGTTTATCTAATTGTATTATATATATAAACCAACTTCTATAAGGGATATAGAAGTAGGATTGTAGAGTAATGGTGATCTTAGAAAAGAAAATGATTGTTGAACTTTGTTAAAAAGTATAGTGGAAGCTGTAACTATGGTCATAGAGAGTGGAGAAGGCATCTAAGTTTTGTATTGAATTACTAATGTGTTGGAATAGCTTGATTTCAGGTGGTAAAACTTAGCTTATATGTTATATAATATACATCTCATATAACAAGCTCCGAGTTTATTAACCAACCCAAGAAACAACCTCTAAGTTTCCAGGCTTAACCAAACTTGCCACCACCAAAACATCGACAACTTAAGAACGTTAAAGCCATCTCAACATTGCGAAGTGGCAAAAATTTGGAATATCCGAACAAATCCAAGGCAGTTGGTAAAGGCCCTCTTGGGCTACCTATTCAAGAAGATGACATGGAAAGCAATGAGGAACCGTCAGATGCTAAGTTGGGGATAGACAACGAGGAGAAAGGAGCATATGATCCCAGCAAATATGAGCCCAAGGCACAATTCCTAGAGGCCTCGAAAGCCAAATCTCCAAGCAAACAAAAGATGTCTCAACATTAACAAATGATGGAAATGTTTAAACAATTCCACTTCTCGATGCTATTAAGCATATACCAGCTTACGCCAAGTTCATCAAGGAGGTGTGCACTCCAAGGAAAGAACCACAGTCCAGTCCAAACAAGATTACACTTTTGGTCGAAGTTAGTGCAATTATCCAAGATCATTGTCCATGGAAGTTGAAAGATCTGGTGCCCCTCTTATTTCTTATGATATCGGGGAAATCACATTCGATATAGCACTAGTGAACCTCAGAGCAAGTGTCAACCTTCTTCCTACCTCCACCTATGAAAAATTCAGCATTGGAGATCTAAAGCCCACATCAGTCATTCTCTAGCTAATAAATTGGTCTATGAAAACTCCAAGAGGAATAATTGAAGATGTATTGTAAAAGTCAATGATTACTACTTCCTAGTGGACTTCCTTGTCCTTGACATGCCTTGTTTGCAGGACTTAAACAAAACCCCAATTATTCTGGGATGTCCATTCCTTGCCACTGTAGAGGCCAATATCAACTACAAGACTGGGATGATAGATATCTCTTTTGGAGGCCAAAAAGTAAAAAATCAATGTTTTTCAAGCCTTTAAGTTCCCAAACCATGATGGCAGGTGCTACAAGGTTTATGTTATTGATAAATTGCTTGTAGAATGAGTTGAATGCTCTAAAAGAATCCCCACATTCTCTCTAACCTTGGTCCAAAGCAAAACCTCTTCCAGCTTTAAATTTTGAGCCCACCCTCCCTTCTCTTGAAATTCTTCAATAGCTTGAGCTAAAACCTTTACCTGAGTCCATCAAATATGCTTTTCTTGGTCTCAATAATACCTTGCTAGTGATAATAGCCTCAAACCTGACCCAATCTCAAGAAGAACAAATCATTGAATGATTTTTGGTGCATTTATTTTTGATCTCTCTTCCTGCACAATTTAGTCAGTTTAAGATTAGCTATAACTATCAGAATGAGAAATAGTCTCTTAATGAGCTCATTTCACACTATGTGGAAGAAGAAGAAAGAATGAAGCAAGACAGGCTTGAAAGTGCACACTTGGCAAGTACTTTTAAGGAAAAGACTAAGAAAAGAAAAAAAGGATAAGGAAGCTGCAGGTGTGGTGGCAAATAAGAAACAACAAAAGAATTCACCTAAGGAATTAGGTTGTTACTTCTGCCACACTCCTGGACACGAAAAGAAAGATTGTACCAAATATCACGCTTTGCATTAAAAAAAAGTATGCTTCTCACTTTGATTTTCTTTGAGATTAATTTAGTTTCTGTACCTGGACATACTTGTTAGATAGATTTTGGTACTACCATTCACATAAGTGTGTCTATGCAGGGTTGCCTGAGTTGCCGAAAGCCAAATAATGCTGAAAGATTCATCTACATGGGCAATGAAAAATCAATTGAAGTTGAAGCAATAAGCATATTTTGGTTATTTTTAAAGACTAATTTTTATTTGGATTTGAAAGAGATATATATTGTACTGTCTTTTAGACGGAATTTGGTTTCTATATCTATATTAGACAAATCTAGTTATTCTTGTTCATTTGGAAATAATCAGTTTAATTTTTTTTAAATTCAAATATCGTGGGTATAGGCTCTTTATCTTGTTATGAGAATCTTTATTTGCTTAATATAGTTGCCTCTTTTGTTGAATTCTTGTATGTGAATTCACATGGTATGAAACTAAAATTGACAAATGAGAATTCTGCTTCACTTTGGCATAAACATTTAGGACATATTTCTAAATAAAGAATTGACAGACTTATGTCAAATGAAATTCTTAATCTTCTTGACTTGTTAGATTTTCAAGTTTGTGTTGATTGTGTTAAGGAAAAATAGACGAACATAAGGAGATTCAGTGCCAACATGTCTTTAAACGTCTTAGAACTAATATAATGGACATTTGTGGGTCATCCCCTACACTTTCTTGGAACGGTTAACAATGTTTTGTTATGTTCATAGACAATTTCTCTCATTTTGGCTACCTATATCTCATCCATGAGAAGTCTTAATCGCTGGATGTGTTTAAAATTTTTAAGGCTAAAGTTGAAAATTAACTTGACAAAAGAATTAAAGTTGTTAGATCTAATCTTGGTGGTGGATATTACAGTAGATATGATGAATCAGGTGAATAACATGCAGGGCCTTTTGCCAAATTCCTAAAAGAGTGTGGCATTGTCTCATAGTACACTATGCCGGAAAGTCTTACAATAAATGGTGTTGCAGAAAAAGGAAACAGAACTTTAAATGACATGTTAAGGAGTATGATCAATCGTACTACCTTAACGGACTCACTCTGAGGAGAGACATTAAAGACTACAACTTATATCCTTAACAGAATACCAACCAAGGTAGCCCTTATAACCCCTTATGAATTATGGATAGTAAAAAGCCTTTTATAAAGCATTTACGCATTTGGCATCGTCTAGCTGAGGTAAGGCCTTATAAGCCAAATGAAAAGAAAATGGACTTAAGAACAATTAGAAACTATTTCGTTGAATATTCTAATCGGTCATAAGGGTATAAATTTTATGATCCCACATCTAGATTTTTTTTTGAAATGAGAAATGCCTGGTTCATTGAGGACATTGAGCTTGGGGGGAAGGATAAGGTTAGAGACTATGTCTTTGAGGAGGAATTGACAACTTTTTCTTTGATTGTTGTTCCTGACATGGTTCAAGCAACAATAACAGAACTACAAGACATTGTTGACAACCTTGCTGATTAATGTCAATAGGATATTCCTATTGATTAAGCTTAACAACCTCAAGAACCAATGCCATTAAGGAGATCAACTAGAGAAAGGAGAAGTAAAATTTTTAATAATTATATATCTTTCTCAAAGAACATCAGGATGACATTGCAATGATGGAAAATGATCCTATCAACTTTCGTCAAGTAATGCAAAGCAAAAATTCTCAAAAGTGGATTAATGTCATGAATGAAGAGATTAAGTCCATGAGAGACAATGACTTTTGAGAACTCATCCCATTGCCCGAAGGTGCAAAGCTCATTGGTTATAAATAGATATTTAAAATCGAAAGGGTTTCAAAGGGTAATATGGAAAGGTATAAGACTTGTCTTGTCGCAAAGGGATTTACTCAAAAGGAAGGCATTGATTATAAAGAGACTTTCTCTCTAGTTTCGTCGAAAGACTCTTTTAGGTTAATAATGGCTTTAGTGGCACATTTTGACCTTGAGTTACATCAGATGGATGTAAAGACTGCGTTTCTTAATTATGACATTGATGAGACCATTTATGTGGTGCACTCAGAAATTTTGTGTTCGGAGATGCAAAATGAATGGTTTGTAAACTAAAGAAATTCATCCATGGGCTCAAGCAAGCTTCCTGTCAATGGTATTACAAATTTCATTAAATTGTTATCTCATTTGGTTTGGCGATGAATATGATTGATGACTTTGTATACCACAAGTTTTGTGAGAGTAAGCTCATTTTTCTAGTCTTTTATGTCGATGACATACTGCTTGCTAGTAATGATATAAATTTATTGTATGAAATCAAGATATTTCTATCAAACAAATTTGAGATGAAAGATCTTGGTGAAATAACTTTTGTATTAGGAATTTAGCTACATCGAGATCGTTCTTGAGGTATTATTAGATTATCACAAAAGGCTTATATTAAAAAAATACTTGAAAGATTTGGCATACAAGATTGTAAACCAGGAGATACCCATGTTGCCAAGGGCCATAAATTCAGTCTCGATTAGTACCCTAAGAATGATTTTAATCTAAGAAAATGCAAAAGATCCCTTATGCTTCAGCAGTGAAAAGTTTGATGTATGCCCAAGTTTGTACACATCCAGATATAGCATTCATTGTTGGTATGTTAGGCAGATACTTAAGTAATCTAGGAATAGACCATTGGAAAGTAGCTAAAAGGGTTTTAAGATACTTGCAGAGAACAAAACACTACATGCTTACATGCTGTAAAACCCTACCAATGTAAAATCCATATGTATGCA
>JAXCLR010000092.1:32695877-32718741 GCA_035584095.1 Annona squamosa
TAGCTCATGTGACATTAATGAGCTAATGAGGTCTTCTAGCTTCAATGTGTTTAGGTCATTGGCTTCTTCTATTGTAGTGATCTTCGGAGTCCATGATTCCGGTAGGGCTCTTAGAATCTTTATAACCTGTTCAGATTCTGATATAGCTTTTCCAAGACCTTTCAAAGCATTAGTAATTTTTGAAAATCTAGCAAACATTTTAGAAATATTCTCGGTGTCTAACATTTTAAAACTTTCTAATTCTCCAATCAAAATGTGTTCTTCTTGTCCCTTAGACATGAGAGGTTCCTTCATAGATAGATGTTAATGTATCCCATATTTCTTTAACGGTCAAACAAGAGGATACTCTATTATATTCGGAGGCGGTAAGAACACAAAATAATGAATTCATGGCCTTAGCATTGCTCTTAACAATTTTCACTTCCTCATCAGTCCATTTGGAAGCTCTTTCATCAATTGGCAAGATCACATAGTCTTGGATCGCAATCCATGAGTCCATACTGTGGCCATGATGAGTTGTTTCATACGTAGCTTCTAATAGCCAAAATTTTTTCCATCAAACAATCGTGGCCTAGTAAAAGATTGGCCTTCAGCAAATGTAGGAACGGAAGTAAATTGGTTTGCCATTATATAAAAGATCTCTTTGATAAAACTCAAAGACCTGCTTTGATGCCACTTGTTGATCCCAAGTTAATGACTTAACCCAAGAGGGGAGGGGTGAATTGGGTTTTTAAAATTCTTTTAAATAATCTTGAATACAGCTCCTGTTATGATCTAGCCCCTTGAAGCAAATAAAACAGAGATTTAAGAGCAGCAAACAAAATACACAAATTATAGTGGTTTAGGACAACCATCCCTACTCCACTCCTCCAAGGTCACACCGTTGTGACTTGGGCTCCACTAAGCATTTCACTAAATACAATAGAGCCTCATCTCTTTTCTAGATTCATAGCGCTAGGGGGCTTAAAACAAACTTAGCACAAGTAGGTGACGAGTAATACTCCAATCACACATTACTTTGCTTATACTTGATCTTAATTGCTGAAACTAAATCAAGTTCAATACAACAAGGAAAGGAATAAAGAAAGTTTCTACACATTACGGTTGTGCAGAGGCAGATTTAGCGGGGAGAAGAACTTGTGAAGAAGACTGAATGGTTCAGCAAGTAGCTCTTGGCAAGTTGAATGCAAAGTTCTTCTAGATGTTGGCTTGATCACTTAATGCTCTTAGAGATGGGAGTTGTGCTCAATCAATGAAGTTTCAGCTACCCCCCATGTCTATCTTGAATGCCTTATATAAATGATGAAAGTATTAGAATGTTTGGAAGTAGGTGGCGCATTCATTCAAAAAATTTCTGACCATTGCAACCCAAGTCGCAAGTGGAGTCAACTTCAGTGGACTTCACCCAAGTCGCAGAACAGAGTCAACTTCAGATGCGACTTGGCAGCAAGCTCCTCAAGTACCTCCTCAAGTCGACTTAGTCTTGAACTCGACCCAAGTCGCATGTGGAGTTGGCTTCGGGTGTGACTTTGATTTTCAGCAATTTTCCAAGTCCCTACTTCAGGTTGCTTGGACTTGAACTTGATCCAAGTCGCTGCTGGAGTCAACTTTGGTGCGACTTCACTTCCTTGTCTTGCTAGATGAACTTGAATTCATTGGAGATGACTTTAGTCACTTGATTTTCTTCATATTAATTGTTCTTCCACTTATTTATATCATTTGGAACTCTATATGATCATTTAAGTTTGAAAACTTTTAGCTCCGTGTCTTGAGATCTTGTATACTTGAATCTTGGAGTTCATGGAAATGTCCAAATGAAATTTTCTTGATCTATATTGATGAGTTCATGAAAATTTGCTTGTTTTGGTCTTGATTTATCTTCATTTGATCCAAGTCTAACGTTTGGGTCGACTTGGTTTCCAACTTCACTCAAGTCGTCAAGTCATATGTCAAGTCGACTTGGTCTGCAACTTCATTCTTCAAATTCAGTGCTGGCATGTTGAAGTCGATCCTGGAGTCGACTTGGTCTGCAATTTCACCCAAGTCATATGTGAAGTCGATTTTGTGTGCGACTTCTACAGCTCTTGCTCCTCAATTTTAGCGCTGGACATAAAAATGCATTTGAAGTTGATGCTGGAGTCGACTTGACCTACGTCGATGCCTGAGTGGACTTGGAAATCGACTTGACCTGTCAAGCTTCATATTCTTTCATTTTTATATCCTTTAAACATTTCACAAAAGATGTTAGTAGTCAGAACTTACTCAAATTGAGTTGTTTATTATCAAAATTTAGATTTTGCTATTTTGCCATTAATTCCAACAATTTTTATGTCCTAAGATATTCTTTTGTAAACATAGCATCCTTTGGACATTATCCTATCCTAAAATATTTTCATATCCTCGTTTCGAGCTTTTAAAACAAAATAGATATATATGTCCCTAACCCTCTGGTAGGTGACACTTACCAACTGATTATCCTTTTATAGGAAAAAACTATTCATATGACAGCACCGCTAGCTAAGCGATTGTCCATGATCCTACTCCCATTTCAGGAAGGGCGTTGCTGGCCTTCGGCCTTCCCTTAGCGACTCGGCCACAGGTAGAGGTGAGCCTTAGTCTGCAACCACCTCTATCATGGACCTAGTACATGATTCTCGTGCAAACTCATTTATATTTGCATTGTTATGCTAGCATGATTTCATAAATTTCACACAGTCCTCGGACCATGTCATTTTTAAATCAAAACTTAATATAACATAATCCATGGTAGTCCTCAAACTAAGCTCTTCTCAAATTGAGAACTGGGCATAACCATTTTAAAAATAAAATATTTTCATAAACCATTTTCAAATCAAAATGTTAGGATGACCACCCTTAGAAAAATTTTAGAAACATTTTACTAAATCAATTTTACAAAATATTTGCAATATTTGAGAAAATAATATCTTCAAAAATATTGCTTATTTGTTAGTAAACGATTTTGGAATTTTCATTGTAAAGAGATTCTGAAATATTTCAATATTCGATAAAACCAGTCTTTTCTTATAAATATTTTTATTCCCATTTTTGGGCTTTTTATAAGAAAAGGATATGCAAACACATCTACCCCCATTTTTATTGGCATTATATGCCTTGTCTAGACAACATCTTTATCTCTATTACATAGAGAAGAGTTTGCATAATCTTTTAAACATCATTTAAACAAAACAATCATCAATCATTTTATATCATCAATTTATTGAGTGGGTCATCCTTAAACCCTTTTGAAAACATCAATACAAAATGTTTTCGAAGTATTTCAATTTTTAAAGAGACTTAAAATATTTCAATAGACCATTTCAAAGCATCTAAATAAACCATGTGATAACATTTAAATAAACAAATTCAAAAGCCTTATTTATTTACCATTATATGAAGAATCATGTTTTTCTCAAAACTCCTTAGAAATAGAATTTCTGAAGCTTGTTTTCAACTATCCTTTTTGTAGAAGAGTCAAAATTCTCTCATCTTATAATTCTTTTGAAATAACATTTATAAGAACTTGCTTATAATGAAACTATCTTGAAACATCTCAATAGTAAAGAATGCAATCATATTTTCAAGAACTGAATTTGCTTACTCTGTAAGCAATTCTAAAATCATCAATATAACATTATTGAGTTATTTCCACATTTGAAATAAAATCGACATTCTTGAAAGCTTGCTTGCTTACCTTGTAAGAAATCTTGCAAACACCTTGAATAAGCAAGTTCATATCATTTCAATAATTGCCAATAAAATAACGACTTGGACATGCTTAATAGAGCATCATTATAGAGCACTTTCAATCATTTCAACATTTAAAATGAAATCAATATTTCAAGGTTGGTTGCTTACTTGTAGCGATTAACTCGCGCCTTAGATCTCTTCCTTGCCTTTTCTTAGATAATTGAAAACGATAATCTTATATATACTTGTATAAAATCATTATTTGCCTGCTTTGCCTTGGATTAACTTATTCCTAACCCTTTTTATGATCTCTTTTTCTGTGTGACTCCTAATATTTCAATTTTATTTCATTTTTTACGTCACATATATTCATTTTATTTCATTCAATATCCCAATTTAGGGCATTTATTTTTTCCCAATCCTTTAAGATACTTACTTGAAACTATAATCTAACTTCAAGTAAGGTTTCTTAAATTCACATCTAACTTTCTAATATTCACATATGTCTACCTAAGTATTTTAATGATTATTTTTTCACTCCTTTCAAAATTTACCTCTAGTAGGTTAAACTATCATAATCACTTATGGTATTTATTTATATTCTATTATAAGTTAAATTTCATTCGAAAAATCTAGAACTTAACTTTTATTTTAATTTACTCAATTTGTCTATAGTCTATAATTAGAGACACTGATTTCTTCAATTTTTGATTTATAACCAAATCAAGGAGTTTAAATTTGAAATTTCTATCATACTTTAATAACTATATGGAATAACCAAAATAATTAATTCCAGCATAAAATATTAAGTATTTTTATTTATTTAGATATTTTTACCCTACTTGATAGCAGTATCAATCTTGGAATGGGTCAAATTACATTATTATTAAGCATATTATATCCTTCAAAAATTAATTTTTATTTTTGTTGATGATATTCAGGATGTCTTCTATACCATAGAAAATTTTCAGCTCAAAATACCTTGTATAAAAATTATTAAAACTCAATTGGTGTAGTTGATCCTGACAACCGTTATATCCTATTCAGGTTGATTTTCTTGAATTTTTAATTTTGAACTTGTTTAACCTTTTAACCTAAAAATTGGGTCATTCTTTAATCATCATATCATGAGTTCTCACACAAATTACCATTCTAAAACTCATTCATATTTTGGTTTTCTATTTCATTTCTACTAAGTTTTACTCCCATATTTGCATCTAATTTCAATATACATGCAAAACCCTTAATCATTAGTTCTTAATTCTTAAAATCAATATATATCCTCTGGTTAATTAGAAAATTAACTCAGAAAATCCGAGTTTTGCTTCTATTAACCCAGCTTTGGACGTCAAAGTGAGTATAGGTTAGGCATAGCATGGGTTGATTAATAACCAAATAAAAATTTATAAATGGACCTTTTAGTTGGGCATACGTTAAACTTGGAACATATTAATTAACAACTACATACTTGGATTTTGGAAGAGAAATTACCCACCCAGCAATCTTCAAGCTGCCCTTCTTTCTCTTCTCTCCTTTTCGTTCTCTCTCTCTCTCTCTCACACACACAC
Source organism: Annona squamosa (assembly GCA_035584095.1). Lineage (NCBI taxonomy): Eukaryota > Viridiplantae > Streptophyta > Magnoliopsida > Magnoliales > Annonaceae > Annona > Annona squamosa. The sequence goes on from JAXCLR010000092.1 coordinate 32,701,154, forward strand.
ACACTCTCTCTCTCTCTCTCTCTCATTTCGCTGGAACGTCTATCTGCTGCTACTGCTGCTGCCCTTTTTCTTTTTTTCTTTTCCCTGGTTTCTTACCACTTAAGAAACCCCCTTGACCAGTTGTATTTATACATCTCTTTTTTCATTTTTTTATTTTTCAAAAATTCAGCTCAAAAGTTGTCTATGCATCATGTCCACACATCTACCCTTTTTTGTTTTTTGTGGTAACAAAAGCTGCCCATTTCCAGCCCCTTGAATGTCCTTAAATGCAGCCCCATTTCCAGCATTTTTCTAATTTTTAAAATTTGAAAAATCGCACCAAAATTTACTTCATAAGGCACTTCAAATGTACCATTAAATGCAGTGACTTTACATTTACTGAAGTGCACTTTTTAAAAGTAAAAAGTCAATGGTTCTTAACCATAAGTAGTTAAGCACTCTTCCATGAGGTTTAGCTTAATCAAATCCATCCATATAATAAAACACCTTGTTTTAGCCGTTCATAAAAACTTTCACCTCAAAACGATCATCTTAGATCAAGATATAAGCATTTGAAATTGTCTCATAAAATTTTGATGAAATTAAGTCATTATCATTATACTTTAATCATAATTAACATAATCCATACCATTCATGTGGTAGAGCACGTCAATATGTGCCTACCTTTCAAATTTCACATCAATCCGCCTTATATACTTTAAGTTGTGAATTTTCAAACAATAACCTAATTTATCCCATAATTATCAACAACTTAACATAATTAGTAGAATTAAATAGTCATGCCAAATCATCATTTCCTACATCTTGTTTTGTCTTTTTTGTGCTCATTAATCCACTCCATTCATCATGTAGGGCATGTTAACTTAAACTTTCCGTTGGAATTTTGTCAAAATGCAACTTATGTATAATAAGATATGAACTAATCAAATAATTAATCAATAATTAAAATTAAAATGGGGTATTAATTAGCATGCCACCTTACCATTCTCTATCATGTCACCTCATCATCTTTACTCCACTTTTGTCTTTTAGTGGTTTTGTCCTCTTGTGCATTCTTAAGCAAAAGTAATTAATTTAATCACCTTACTTAATTGGTTACCCTTATCCCATTCATCTTAATCAAAGGCATATGACTTAATCACTTCCATTTCCTAAAATTTTCAATTTCATCCTTAAATAAATTACAACTATATTCATTAAGCTTAAAATGTTGGGTTTGACAAATAACTAATAGACGAGATTGTTCGGAGGTTTATGGGCCCAAATCATCTAATAAAGTATGAGTCTCCTATACGTACAAATCCTATTACCTAATTTTTAATTTTTACTTTTATGATAGGCTAAATTAGAAATAAGAAAGATGGGTACGCTATATAAATAGTTGTGGTTCTCAAATTATGCACTTTTTAGAATTTCTTTTCTAATATCCTATTATTAGAAAAGAGAAGTCACCTTCTCTGAAAAATCCTAAGCCATTAACTTGGAAGACCGGAAATTTCCAAATTCAAGAACAACAACTTCTATGGATTCAGATACGCTTCTGCTTATAATTAATTTTTTTTGGTGATTTAGCATGAAGGATTTTGGATTGATTATGGTTGTAATTAATAAGATTTTCCCAATAGCCATAGCATAGAATCCACCAATAAGGTAAAATAGCCATTTGCATGCAAAAATAAAGCAAGTCGAGAGGGCAAAAGATTGCAGCATCCGTTGCAAATAGTAATACGAAACTTATGTGACAAAAATCTCAAATTGAGGAGAAATATGCAAACGCAGCCTCTTGTGCACTCTTTTGAAGAATTTATTAATTATTTCAGCACACCGGTGGAGATCCTTTCGACTTTTTAAGTGTAGCCGCATTTGCGGGGAACAAACTTCTCTGGAAAAATATTTGTACAGTTTGTACTTAAGTCATGCCTAAAACATCATAACATTTTTTTTATACTGAAAAAATTCGCTAGGGTATATTAATCCACATTGTGATGAAAGAAAACAATGGCCATGATCACCGAAATATGAATCCGTTTATGACAATCTGAACTCAAGAAGACAAGAAAGAACAGGCTCCTGAAATGGTCCGGAGGTAGGTAGGTCGTTAATTTTTGAAAGAATTGGACGGTTCACGAAGTGAACAAAGCAAGCTGTGAACTTTCACCAATCAATTGGATTCTGAGCCACGGTTCGAGAAAACCGATTTTTTGAAATTGGTTGCTTTATATATTTTACAGACTTATTTTCTAAATTATTCACCACTATGCGTATTTTTATGGTCCCAAACCTCACTTTGATTGGAAGTTTGATAGTCAAAAGTTGGAACAAGATTTGATTTTTGAAAAATAAGTTATTAGTAGATTATAAGTGGCTTATATTTAAAAATAGCGAAATCTAATATCGAAAGATAAATCAAAACATGGAACATCACATGCCCCTCCGAGGCAGGCAGTATGTGGGTGCGTTTTCTCAGAGTATTTGATATTTGCCGTGCCAACTGCCTGCCTCACATAAATTTTTGGCTATGCTGTCACGCCCTACCTCACATAAGTTCTTGCCTACGCTGGCAAGCCCTTGAAATGATGTCATTTCCTACCCGTCTAAAATGATAATCTTTATTATTTAGTATTTTTTATAAAACTAATCTCTCTCTTTTTTTTTTATAAACATACAAAACTATTATCTAAGTGCATGTAATTCAGATACCAAAATTTACCAATTTTGAGATTTGTACATATGTCTTTTGAAATTCAAACATAGAAGTATTTTAAAAAATATACACACAAAACAAAATTTTGCAAAATTTAGCTTATGCATTACATACACCTCATATTACAATGTTATAAACAAAAAAAAAATTATAATTTATATTTCTAACTAGTTGAAAGATCACGACCCATGTTGGCACCAATTAGTAGGTAACATCCTAAAAAGTATGAGTAAGTTTTGGCCAAGCAAAAATGAACTTATTTATGATTTTCAGAAATTTTAACCCAAAAATGTTCTACGTGATGTTATTAAAATTGGACTGGATGGGCAGTTGAATTGGACTTACGGGGAAATACTTAATGAGTTTTGATCATTTACAACTGGCCCAAGATGGAGGCTTTTTTGACTGATCTTAAAAACCATTTCCATATTTTTTTTATTTTCCTTTTTTTTTTAAATTCTCAATGTGGATGTGGACAATCACTAAATCAACATTTACTATTTTTAGAGATATGTATATATTTTTAAACATTTAAATATAGGGTATTGTGGTCTTTTTTTTTTTTTATGTAAAAATGACTACGATAGTCCTATATTTAAAATTTAAAAAATACATGTACTCATCTCCAAAATTGATAACTCTTAGTTTATCTATATCTAGATTGATAGTTCAAAAATAAAAAATAAAAAAATGCTTCAGAATAGTTTAAATGATCCATCACCATAGTTAATTAACTAGTGTTGTCGAGTCGAATTTTTAATAAATAATCGTACGAAAGCATTGATTAGGATAATATAATTTGCTAGTAGAAGATCTGGAAGAGCAATCATACTATATCATATATGAAGATTAGGGATCCTTAATTCTAAATTGGAGTTAATTTGTCAACACTTGCATAGTCAGGTTGTGTGACATCAACACGTATGTAAGTGAAGTTCCAATTTTGATTTCGGCCTCTAGGGATAGTCATAAATTGAAGTTAATTTTAAATATGAACACAAAAATTTACCCCATAAGTAATTACATTTACAGTGTACATACAGTACCATACGTTTCATAAAAGTAGCAGGTACGAATATATTTTCAAGTGTTCTTGTTATATGCCTAGGTGCACTTCAACTCAGTGCATCCAGGTGTATTTTACACAATTTTTTATTTTTTGAAATTTTTTTTATGAAACTGTTAATCTAAGTGTATTTAACATATGATCAATTTTTACCATTTTTAGAGATTTTGAATATTTTTTGAATTTTTAAAATCAGTAGCATTTTTAGTAAATTTTAACATGTTAGATACACTTAATTAATAGTTGTGTAAAAAAAAATAAAAAATAAAAAGGTATTTGCACTCGGGTGCACTGAGTCTAATTGCACCCAGGTGCATACAATAAAAACCCTATTTTCAATGGGTTTTCAAATATGAAGCGCACCTAGGTGCATATAATAAAAATCCTATTTTCAATGGCTTTTCAAGTATGACAATTCGTGGAGGTCCTCATTTTGCTCTTCCATCTTATATTTAAGAGTTACTGATTTAGTGCATCGGTTCCTTCCGATTTCCAATGAATTCTTTGTTTCCCTAATATTTTTAGTTTTGAAATCTAATGTCTAAACTACTAATCGTGTTTAAAAAGTTTGTTTAGTTAAAAGTACTTTATATTAATAAAGTCTTTATAGGACATTAAACTAAATCTTATAAAAGTGAACATTTAAAGGGTTAAACTATTCAATTCTTGGTGATTTGGCTTACAAGTGCACAAAAAATTTATTAATGTGATAATTATATTCTCCACTTATAACAATTTAAAATATAATTAAATTAAATCATTGGGATTGAACCCAAGGGATTACTTGGAGGCCTTTAGGAAATCAATTTCGTGGGATCATTTCGGTAAAAAAAAAAAAAATTTCTTGCATACATTATTAAAAGAAATAAACCATCATGCCGTGGAAGACAAAAGGGTATTTTAGTAGAAATATATAGGCAAAGTTGAACAAAACTATCATAGAATTTATAAAATCAAAGGTTATTTTAGTACGATTATATCGACGAAATTGATGACTAAAAACATGTGATCGTATTTGCTATTTTTACAAATGTATTGATTACATTTATGAACATGTGTTTTCATTGCGGATATATTTGTAATCAACTTGTAAATTCTTAGGGCAGTGGTGTTAACAGTACCCAAATATTACGGTGTCATGCCTAGGAGTTTGATGAAATCAATTGTCCGATGCACCCATTTTACTTAATATTATTGTTTTACCGCGTTTGGAAAACTTATTTCCTTACAAGTCTTGTAAGGACCATACCTATTCAATATTGCTTGTAGTCACTTGTAAATTAAGAAAACACTCCCGTCAAAATGTACATTATAATACTTTGTAAAATCATTCATCTACGTAAGAATAATATGTTTTAGATGATTTAAATGTTGAATTAACAACTTTTAAATCAATTCATAAGACAAAAAATTTTATTGCCTTTGATTTATACCTTTACTAAATGAGGTCAACGGACGTATTTGATGTGCAAGTTTGGTTTCTTGAATAAACCCGTAACTTTTAAATGCAAAGAACGGATTGTATTTCAATTTGACCGTCAAACTGGGCGGAAATGGGTGTGACACCCAAATATTTTCTTATTGTGGAGACCATTAAAGCACTACACAGTTTGTATTACTTTTAAAATTATTTTGCAAAAACTGTAATCCAAACAACCAGTTTGACCTTGATCGGTTTAGTTTTAACGACACTAATTCTAGTTAACAATCCTGAAAAGCCCAAGTTACATTCAAGGAGATGGTATAATAATAATAATTATTATTACTACTACTACTACTATTATTAAGCTGGAGAGAATATTATATGACAATTGACTGTAACTCAAAGGTTTTCCCCGATTATATAGGCTGTTGAATTCGAATTGTGTGCGTTCTACACCTCCAACATCTTTCTGGATTTTGATAAGCCCAGGTCTCTGAGTTTAGCTGTATAATGGAGGTTCTTCTCACCAAGGAAAATTTGGTTGTTAGGCATCTTCAATCAAATCATCTTTCTGGTGACCTTTTATTCGTTGTATGTCGATCGTCCAATGTCCACAATCCAAAGCGCCCAGCTAGGAATCTAAAGAAATTATCCGATTAAAATTTTGAGGTCATTCTTACATGGGTTCCACTTTTATGTTACTTAAAGTATTCTCGTATTATACCAAAATATTCTCAAAATGTGAATTTTCTCAGTAGTCCTTAACACTGGATGATTTTTCTCTCGCACAAGGATAAGTTGAGTTCCATATAGTTTTAAAGTGAAAAGGCGTTTGTTTTTGGAAGAATCACAAGTATAGGATGGAAATGAACTCTGAGAGCTTCTTGGTGGCAGAACTGTCGACATTAATGCTCAAGGATGACATGCTGAAAACTTTTTGATCCCAGGGGAGTGCAAACCATCATATTTAGTTTGGTCATAGAATAACTATAATAAAAACGTCTTTGAGGTCAAAATTATTGAATCCAAACCATGGATTCATACATTTATTCCTTGAGATACAGAGAAAAATTATAAGTTCCCATAATGAACTTAAACATGAATGAGTTTTGAAGGTGCAAATAATCTAAATGAGCAACTTTTTAGATTAAATGAAAAGAACATTCATAAGACAATTCATTAAGATCATATTACACTATAAAGACAACAGAAGTAGCCGAAAGTATTCAAACAAATAACAGGAAGAGTTAAACAAAAGCATGACCATGCAAGTAAATTAATCAAAAACAAATCAATCTTGATCAATTTACAACCAGTGTTAATCAAATGGATATATGTTGCAACTCCAAAGTTGAAACAATCATTAATTCATGCAACTATCAACCATACAGAAGTAACTCAAAGTAGAGTGTACGATGCAAATTTCCGTTGAATACAAGAAGCATATAGTCAAAGTAACAAAAGAACTTTTCTTGAAAAATCGATGATTAACCTAAAGAAATGAAGATTGTTCAACCATAATGGATAACTCAAGAGCATTTAGAAAGAAATTTTAGATCCTATGGAGTCCTAGATCTATGATAGGCCAACAAAATTAGCCTAAAAAGCAACAAAAATTGAAAATTGGTAACAACTATAAAGCCGCCTAGTAGTTAGGTAGAGAATTCAACCGCAACAATCAAACAACATTAATAGCTATAGTAGTTGTTGGAAGACCACCTCAATAACGGATCCAAGACATCTAGGAAGTTTAAAAATTGTTGCTTCAATCGACACCACAAGTGGAGATCAAGAAACAACATTCACTCTCTCATTCAACAGATTTCAACCACTCTCATCTACTGCCTTTCATAAACTTGGGAAACATTTAAAATCTATATGATATTTTATGAAGCTATTAAAGAATCTAAAGAATTAGTCACTTCAAAGTTTAAAGAACTGATTGAGCCTCTAATAACATATGAGATTCTACTAAAATAAAATCCAACGGAAAATGTTTGTGGTAAAAGGGCAGTACAGTAAGAGCTGAATTTGATAATGAACAAAGCTTAAACAATGAATCATCAAATGAAGAATCAATTGATCAAGCAAGCTTTGCTATACTCAATAGAAGAAGAACTGGACAAGCTTCTAGTGTGCAGAAGAACAAAGACAAGAAAAGTTAGCACCTATCTTCTTCAGATGCAATAAATCTAAGCATATGCAGCACGGTGTACTAAAAAGATGGACAAACAAGACAATGATAAGAAAAGTGTCAAACATTCCTTGATAAAAATGTGAAAGTTGTTGATCGCTTTCAATTGGTTTAACCCAAGAGGGGAGAGGTAAATTATGTTATTAAAATTTGTTTTGAGTCAAATGTCAACTTCATTTTGATTAATTCCCCAACAAATGAAATTGCATTGAACGTTAGAGAGTTAGTATTATGTAGGAGATATAGAAAAAAATACACATACACAATGAAACAAATTTTGTATAGTAGTTTGGGCAAATTCCCTTCCACTCTTTTAGGCATACACCATTTAGGTTTCACTGTATAATCATAATACAACTTATAACCCATGTGCTCTTCTAGATTCCAGCTTTAGAAGGCTTGATTCACTACCAAAAACTCTTAGTGATCACTGCTCTAACCAAAACTCAGTTTGTGTCAATTACTTGGTCTTGGACTCCAAAACTAAGCCAACGACCACGAAAATATATTCAATAAAGGAAATCTACACTTTGCAAGATTTTGTAGCACTATGTAATGTAGCAAGTTCTTGAATGTAGTAGAAAAAATTTCGATGAAGCTCCCATGACTACACTTAGGAGCTTGTTTTGAATCTTGGATATATAGAAAATGAGAATGTGGGGGATAAAAATTTCTCTAGCTAATCCCACATACTATTCACATTGGGCATTTTTAGCCTTGAATCAAGCATGGCTGTTTGGTGGTAGGTGGCACACAATAAATGCTCCAATGTTTAAATTCTTCTAATGTCATACTCTAAAGTAATTGCTAGAATTAATCTAGGTTTTGACTTCACTTAAAATCACTTGTCAAGGCCAACAAGGAATGCAACTTCACAATTCTATATGTTTTAGAGACTTATCTGTATATGGTTTCTTTTTCAAGTCTCAGTTAATGTTGACTTAAAGTCTAGGGTTAATGTTGACCGCAAGTTAATCTGGGGTTTAACTTCACTTAAAGTCACTTGTCAAGGCCAACCTGGAATGCAACTTCACAATTCTATGTGTTTTAAAGACTTGTCCTTATATGGTTTCTTTGTCAAGTCACAGTTAATGTTGACCTGAGGTGTGACTACACCTAAGTCACATGTGAATGTGTGACTTTGACACCTAATATGTTTCAAAGACTTATTTTCACATATTTTTCTTTCCTAAGTAATAGTCAATGATAGTCTAGGATGTGACATCACATTGCATGCGAAGTTCACTTGACAATGTAACTTTAAAATTTAATTTGTTGTAGAGATTTCTCTTCATCTATTTACTTTTTAAAGTCATAGTCAGGTTTACTTGGTATCCGACATCGCCCAAGTCGCATGCTGGGTCAACTTGGCTGTGCGAATTTGGAATTCAATTTGTTCCAAAGATCTGTCTTCATTTGTTTTCTTTCTTAAGTTAGTTGAGGTCCACCAAGGGTGTAACTTCCCCCAAATCACATGTGCAGTTAAGTTGGGAGTGTAACTTCAACTTCTGAACTCAAAATTTCCTCACAATGTACAATGAAGTTGCTTTTTGGGATTGACTTAGGTTGTGACCTCACTCAAGTCGATAATGGGGTCGAACTTGAATTGTGACTTCACTTATATATACTTCGAATATAAGTTATACATTTTGAACTTCTCCTGAAATTTTAGCTACTTTTCATGTTGCATTCACTTTTCATAAATCATGTTAGTAGCATTATTTCATTTCAATTGGACTATTAACTATCAAAACTATTATTGATTTGCAATTTACACTGTGGAATTCACAGTCTCCCTTTTTTGGTGATTGATAAAACCAATTGAAATGTATACCTTTTATCTAGGCAAATTAACATATAAACAATCATATTATTATCATGGGGTCATTTAGCATAACATTGTGTAATTAATCAAATATAAGATGTACCATTCAAACAAAATCCAACTAAAATTTCAAATCATTCATTCCTTTAATTTCAAACACTAGATTCAATCATTTAATTACAATATATCATTCAAACAAAAATTACAACACATTCAAGTTCAAAATACCAAATTAACTCTTTTATCTTATCTCGCCCCCTTTTTGTCAATAAGCCCATTATTATTGAACAAAAGGAATAATAGATTGGATGGGTTTTTGTAAACCTTTCAAGGAAAATGCATAAGCAAGGTTTCTAAGGTCTTATTTGACGTTATTTTATGTTGCATGCATGGTTGCATTATGTTATTCATGTTGTAAACTCAACTAATAAACCAAAAAGTAATTTATATTTTGATAATTAACAACCCAATTTTGAGTAATAAGGGTTACTAATATATTTGTTGAAATGCTTTAAAGACAGAACTTTCAATAATAAAGCACAGCAGACCACGTCTTAAAATCAAGTCAACTTTATCATGCAATTTGAGTTAAGTCTATATACAGATCGACCTCAAACTACGACTTAGGATGAAGGGATGCAAGACTTGAAGTGCAGATAGGTCAAGTCTTAATGCCAAGTCGACCTCATTTGCGACTTAGGTGAAGTCGATAGACAGGTCACATAAACCGCCTGACCAAAAGTTGAATGTGCAATGTCTGTAGCCAAGTTGACTTCATGTTGTAACTTAAGTCAAGTCAAAGGCAAAGTCGACTCAAGACTTCGACCTACACCTATGAAGAAAATCACTATGTAATTGCTAAATCCCAAAAGTCAAGTCACACATCCAAGTAAACTCTGCCATGCAGCTTGGATGAGGATCAAGTCAAAGGCAACTCAAAAGCAAGGACTTTGAAGAAAAAAAGAAAAAAAGCAAGAGTTGCAAATTTTTGAAATACAGAGGAGAAATAAAGTCGCACAACTCAGTCGACTCCACCAGCGAATTGGGTAAAGTTGCATAGCCAAGTCGACTTAAGGGTTACATGAACTTACCGATTGAAAATTGAAAATGTGAAGTCACACATGAAGTCAACTTCACATGTGACTTGTGACAAGTTGAAGGCCAAGTCGACTTTAGGTCAAACTCTGAAAGCACACGATATGGAAAGAAAACTCGAGAAATTGGAAAGCGTTGATTGAATTCGTATCCCAAGTTGACTCGAGTGTGCAACTTAGGTAAAGTCGCATCTAAAGTCGACTTTAGTTGCAACTTGGACTATAATGGTCGAAAAAATTTAAAAATTGGCGCATTAAATGCACGCCATCTACCCCGTAACGTTTGAATTTATTCCTCCATTGGTTAAGGCTCATCAAAGGATGTGGTGCCCCCGACCCGAGGATCGGAGCCTTACTTTGGGATTATTTTCAATTGGTAAATGTGACACAGGATTGTTATCCTATTCACACGATGGAATTTTTGTATTCATTTCATTTAGCGGAATGATTTTTTTCTTTTCTTTCCATTTCCTTTATCATTTTTCAAGTAATATATAATTGAGATTAGCTATACATATCCTTTACCCTTGTCGTCTTGTTCATTTGCATCATATATTTTCTTATACTAGCATCAACATTTGTATATCGCATAATCAATGCACAAACAATCTTATTTTTATGTTACAAATAATCATATAGTCATAAGCTGAATTCAAATAGAATTCTCAAAATAAATACTTATCTGTTAACACAACATTAGACGTATTCACAACCTAAGACTTCATTATCAACACCTTCATTCATTCATTCACAACATACAGGTAATTAACGTTTATCTTTTCTCCTCCACTTGTGCTTTGTACATGCCTAGGGTTGGAGAAAACAAAACATGAGTGATAAACTTAATAAGCTAGATTTTCATTTAAAACCTTTTCAAAACCTTTTTCCTGTAAACCTTTTTCAAAGGCGAAGCATATGCATGTAAACCTTTTCGTGAGGAAATATTTATGTCCTAAAACATTTTCATGACCCCATTTTGGGGCTTTTTAAAACGAAGTATATGCAAACACACTTCTATCCAGCTGGCAGGTGACACTTACCAACTGATCATCTTTCCATAGGAAAGAAACCTTTTATTTATGTGATAGCATGCTAGCTAGGCGGGTGTCTATTCAACCTTCTCCCATTTTGGGGAGGGTGTTGCCGGCCTCTCACCTTTCCTTCGCGACTTAGCCACATTTAAAGAAGGCCCCGGTATGCAACTGCCTCTACAATGGACCTATTCATCATTCTGGGGTACCATACATCATTCTTATCCACATTGACATGCTAGCATGATTTCATAAAAACAACACAAACATCAACCTGTGTCAAAACTTGGCTTAATCATTTCATAAAATCCACATAGACATTGTCCTATGTCTTTTTCAAAATTGAAAATTTAGCATAATCATTTCATAAACAATGAGTATGCAAACACATCATTTCCATCATTCTTCAATTGATGCAACTACATCATTTCCATTCATGTCATAATTTTTCATGTGATGGTACGATAACCCTGTGAAATCCTTGCAATATGGTAGATAATACTCAGTAAGTGATCAACTACCTATGAAAACATGAACTTTCTACTAAAGGATGCGGGACACACTGACTTGGAAATTATAAAGGCACAACTACCTATGAAAACATAACCTTTCTACTGGAAGACATTGGACACACCGACTTGACAACATCAAGGGCGGACCTAGTGTCCTTTTTAATGCATGGCTTTCATTCGCCCCGGCATCATGTACCTTATTCACATGACATTGTTGTTATTCTCATGCAGAGGAGAGCTTACATACTTATTTTGAACACAATTTGTAAAATAGTATTCAAATAACAATATTGAGATGACCACCTTTAAATGGTTTTAAAATTATCAATATAAAGAAGTTTTCAAAATACTTCAAATTTCAAAAAATTTCAAAACACGTCAATTTTTAAGAAAATCAATAAGTTTAAAAGTTTTACTTGTTTGCTTGAAAATAATTTTAGAATTATCACAATAAAGTAAATTTTAAAACATTTTAATATTTAAGAAGAAAATAACATTTTCAAAAGCTTTTCTTGCAAATTTTTATTCCCATTTTTGGGCTTTCCAAAGGTTATGCAAATGCATCGTTCCCATTTATCCATTCCATCCTCATATTTTTTATTTGTACGACATCCCTGTCCTTTTTATATAAAAAAGAGCGTGCATATTCTTTAAACACCATTAACAAATAAAAATCAAATCATTTTATACAATCAAATTATCAGGATCGTCACCCTTAAACCCTTTTAGAAACATCAATATAAAGAAATCCCAAAGTATTTCAATATTCAAAGAGATTCAGGACATTTCAATATTCAAGGAAATTTCAAAATATTTGAAAAGCATCATTCTCAAAAGTTTTGTTTATAAATATCATTTCATGTTAAAATTAAACTTTCTTTTCACAAAATCCTTTTGGAAGTTCGAAAGACTTGCTTACAACTTTCATTCCATGAAAGAATCAACTTTTCTTTTCATAAAACTCTTTTTGAAATAGTATTTTCAAAGGTTTTGCTTACAAATATCATTTCAGTAAAGCAGTTTACAAAAACATCATTTTCAAAAGTATTGCTTGCTTGTAAATATCATTTTAGTAAAGCAGTTTACAAAAATATCATTTTCAAAAGTGTTGTTTGCTTACAAATGTCATTCAATAAAGCAGTTTATAAAACCATTATTTTCAAAAGTGTTGCTTGTTTATAAATATCATTTCATTAAAGCAGTTTACAAAAACATCATTTTCAAAAGTGTTGCTTGCTTACCTTTAAACATTCAACTTGTCCCTTGGATCTTTTCCTTGCCTTTACCTCGACAAGTGAAATGATCATCTTATATACTTTTAAATCATTCTATGCATGAATGTCTTGCCTTTTATTTAATCCATGTTCATATATCATTTGTTCCTAACCCTTCAATGATCTCAATCTATATGTGACTGACCGCATGTTTGTCTTAATTATTTCTTTCTTGGAAATGATCATCGCATCTCTTTAAGTTACATATTTTCATTTTTCTCAATGATTAACCTTTCTTTTCTCTCAATACCCTAATCTAGGGCATTTACTCTTTTTAGTTATTTAAGGTACTTACTTGAAATTATAATAAGCTAAGTTCAAGTATGGTTTCTCAATCCACATTTATTTTTCTAACATTCACATATACATATTTATATAGCCTTAATGATTGATCATCCATTCCTTGCACACTTAAGTATATCACTACCTTTCTTGCCCAGCGCCCACCCAAGTTTGCAGGGGAACTAGACCCCCCTCATTATAAAGCAATGGATCACAAAATGAAGAAATTATTCAGAATATCACCCTGCAATGATCAACAAAAAGTGTTGTGCACTATTTATGAATGGTAGAAAACGTTGATGGTCACCATGCCACATCCGGAGCAAGTTACGTAGCATGAATTTCTAGAAGATTCAATAAAGAATATCTACATATAGGGCTACAAAGCCAAAGGGTGATAGAATTTGAGAAACTCTACCAAGGCAGAATGACAGTTGCGAAAAATGCTACAAAGTTCAACGCCTTGATAAGATATGCGTCATGGATTGCCAATGTGCCAGAGAATAAGGCGCAAAGGTTCCAAAGGGGATTAAGGCCTTAGCTAAGAGAGGGGTTAGCCCCATTATTAATAAAGGACTATGCCTCTAGCATTGAGAGGGCTAGGGTGTTAGAAATGAAGTCAATGAGGACTCAAGAGCTTAAGAAGCTCAAAAATAATTTTTTTAGCCTCCAAAGAAGATGAGGCTAATAAAGAAAAAAGGAAAATCACCAGGAAAAAGAAGATCGGCGACAAGACAAAGAGCATCCCGACTTACAGAACTTGCCGCAAATTCCATTTAGGCGAAATGTTTACAAGGAATAGGGAAATGCTACAAATGTGACCAAGCAGGTCATGTGGCTTGGGACTATAGGACTGATGAAGCGAAATAATAATATGCTTCAATTGTAGTCAAGTCGGACACATTTTGCCCAACTGTCCGAATAAGCCACAAGGAGCACCAGCTCGAGGGAGGCCAGACCAGCAAAAGGTCTCTGCCATCGTCCATCGACGCAGTACTATTGCCAACCCAGTATGGGTCCAAGCCCTCACTCGAACGAAATCACAGGAGATGGAGGAAAAAGTGATTACAGGTATGATTTACATTTTAGAAAATTTTGCGGTAGCTTTATTTGATTTTAAAGCTATGCATTCATTTATATCATACTAATTCGTATTCACACACGCACTTCGGATAGAAGAAACCAGTAGTACTATACATGTAGAATCCCCCGTATATAGGTTGGCAAGTATAAATCAAATCTGCAAGGCATGTCCTATCAGGATAGGAACAAAAATATTGAAAGCTGACCTTATCCTATTACCCATTCAAGAGTTTGATGTCATACTAGGGATGGATTGGCTAAGTCAATGGGGTGTGACAATTGATTGTAAGAATAAAAAGGTGCAATTTGAAGCACCAAAAGATGAAATAGAAATCAATAAAATAAGATAGCCAGATAACACAATAAGGATGGTATCAGCTATGAAAGTAGTTAAGTTGATATGCCAACAATGTACAACATATCTGATCTCTATAATCACAATAAAAAGATATGGGGTATCTATGGAACACATTCCAGTGGTAAAGGAATTTCCTGATATCTTTTCAAAAGAGTTGTGTAGTTTAACACCAGAAATAGATATGGAAATAGAAATTATTCTAAGAACAACCCCAATATCTAAGGCCCCATATAGAATGGCACCAGTCGAATTGGCTGAGTTGAAAGTACGAATTCCAGATTTATTAGATAAAGGGTTTATTAGACCCAGTGCATTACCTTGGGGAGCTCTAGTACTATTTATAAGAAAAAACGATGGGAGTTTGAGACTCTTATTGATTACAGAGAATTGAATAAGGTAACAACAAAAAATAAGTACCTACTCCTAAGAATAGATGATCTTTGATAAGTTAAAAGGAGGTTCAACATTTTCAAAAATTGATTTACAGTCAGGATACCATCAGTTGAGGATATGTCCAAAGGACATCCATATAATAGCATTCAGAACAAGATATGGGCATTATGAATTCTTAGTCACGCCATTTGGACTAACGAATGCCCCAACTATAATTATGGATATTATAAACAAAATTTTTTGAGAATTTTTGGATCAATTTGTGGTGGTATTCATTGATGATATATTGATTTATTCAAAGACAGAAGAAGAACATGAGAAACATTTAAAGATAGTATTGGAAATTCTCCGAAGGGAGAAATTATACTCTAAATTCAAGAAATATGAGTTTTGGTTGAAACAGGTAGCCTTTCTCGGCCACATTATATATAAGAAGGGAATATAGGTAGATCCTCAAAATATTGAGACAATAACAAAGTGATCACAGCTAATGAATATTACAAAAATAAGAAGCTTTCTAGGGCTAGTTGACTACTACAGGAGATTTGTGGAAGGATTCTCACAATTGTCAACTCCACTCACAAAGCTGACAAGGAAAGGAGTTAGGTATGAATGGACACAGGAATGTGAGAGTAGCTTCCAAGAGTTAAAGAAAAGACTCGTAAAAGGGCCAATTTTAACACTACCTACAGAGAAGGAAGGGTTCGTGATATATAGTGATGCCTCAAAGAAAGGATTAGGATGTGTACTAATGCAAAATGGAAAAGTTATATCATAGGCATCTAGGAAACTCAAGCCAAATAAGGTAAACTATCCAACCCATGACTTAGAATTGGTAGCAGTAGTCTTTACCTTGAAAATTTGAAGACATTATTTATATGAAGTTAAATGTGAGGTCTATACTGATCACAAAAGCCTCAAGTATATTTTTACTCAAAAAGAGTTAAATATGAGGTAGAGAAGATGACTCGAGTTACTTAAGGATCATGACTTCAACATTTTATATCATCCAGGCAAAGCTAATGTAGTAGCTGTTGCGCTAAGTAGAAATATTAGCTTAGCACATCTCATCACAAAGGAGGAAAAGCTACTACTACAAGAATTGAGACAATTAGAGCCAATGTAAGCCCACCTAGGGTACAAGTTAGATTATCTCAATTACAAATCTAGTCCAATTTATTTGAGCAAATCAAAATGGCTCAACAAGAAAATGGGGATTTAAAAAGTTATGTGGAGAAAATGATCAAGAAAAAACCTAGTGAATATACACAAGATGAATATGGGATGTACAGACATAGAGGTCGCCTTTATATACCCAATCAAGAGGAAATAAAGGAACAGATATTGAAAGAAGCACATTTTTCTCCATTTTTAATACATCCAGGTAGCACCAAGATGTATCAAGACATCAAAAGAATATATTGGTGGAATAATATGAAGAGAGAAATTGCTGAATATGTGGCTAAGTGTCTAACATGTTAAAGGGTTAAGGCTGATCATCAAAGAACCCCTAGAAAATTACAGTCGCTAGAAATTCCAAAATGAAATGGGATGATATTAGTACGAATTTTGTTGAAGGGTTGTCAAGAATCCAAAATGGAAATAATCCTATATGGGTAATAGTTAATAGATTATCAAAGGTAACTCATTTTTTAGCCATCAAGAAAAATTTTACAGCTGAGCAAGTGGCCAAGATTTATTATATGGAGATAGTGAGACTGCATGAAGTACCTAAGTCAATAGTTTCCGATAGAGATTCTAGTTTTATATCTTGATTTTGGAAAAGTTTACATCAAACCTTAGGTACACAGCCGAAGTTTAGTATAGCATTTCATCCTCAAACTAATGGGCAGACAGAAAGGGTTCATCAAATAGTTGAGGATATAATAAGGATGTGCCGAGTAGAATTTGGAGGATCATGAGATGAATATTTAGCTATGGCAGAATTTGCTTATAACAACAGTTATCAAGCAAGTATTCAAATGGTCCCATTTGAAGCCTTATATGGATGAAAATGCAGAACTATTCTAAACTGGGATGAAGTGGGAGAAAGAAAGTTGGCTCCAGACCTCTCAAAAAGATTAGCAGAAAAAGTACAAGTGATTCACCAGTGTATGCTCATGGCCCAAAGCAGGTAAAAAAGTTACACCAATTGCAAAAGAAGAGACTTAAATATCCAAGTTGGGGATCACGTATTTGTTAAAGTGATGCCATTCAAGGGAGTCATTCGGTTTGGAAAGAGGAGAAAATTAAACCCAAGATATGTCAGGCCTGTTGGAAACAATGCTTCAAAACAAAACAAATTAATCAAATACTGAGTTTTGATGATTAACAAAGACTAACTTGAGT
>JAXCLR010000092.1:32724977-32755059 GCA_035584095.1 Annona squamosa
GCACCTGGAGTCGACTTCGTCTGCGACTTGGGCATCTTTGTGCCCCAAAATCAGGTCTGGAGGGTTTTTCTCGACTGGAGTCGATAGTGAGGTCGATTTCGTTTGCGACTTGGCTTCCCAAGTCGCAAGTGGAGTCGACTTAGCCTGTGACTTCACATGCAATACTTTCAGTTTTGATTTTTCCTGTGAGGTTCTAAGTCAAGTCGTTAGTGGAGTCGACTTTGGGATCGACTTCATCCTAAGTCGAGGTCCAAGTTGACTTGGGGATCGACTTGGCTATTTCAGTTCCTTAAATCATTGAATAGAAACATTAGTACTCTTAATATACTCAAATTAGTCTTTGTTAATCATCAAAACTTAAGCTTTGGTCAATTTTGTTTTGTTTTAAACATTGTTTTCAACAAATTCTGCTTCCAAAAATGCATATCTAAGGTGCTTTGGCAGGGGTTTCAGCTCTAGAATAGGTGGCTCTTCGATAACAGTTTCAATTGTTTAAAAGATTTTGACTTGAGCTTCAATGATTCAAATTTCTATGGGTATCATGGGAATGACGGAGGTTGCTGCAGATAATGTATCATTTCTGCCAAACCTTCATCAAATTCATCAACCTCCCTAACCCGCGATGCTTCTAGGATGTCCTTGAAAGCTAAGATTTGGAATTCAACTTGAACTATTGAGTCTACTATGTCAATCATTAGACATTTCTCTGGGTCATTTGTTAAATGCATTGCCTTGAACACACTAAAAGTAATGTGTTCACTTTGAACCCGCATGGTTAGCTCTCCAGCCTGTACATCGATGATGGCTTTACCCGTTGCAAGGAAGGGTTGACCTAGAATGATTGGCACATGTCGATCTTCTTCATAATCTAGGATAATAAAATCTGCCAGAAAAATGAACTTGTCCACCTTGACAAGAACATCCTCAATAATACCTTCTGGATATGTGATGGATCGATCTGCCAGTTACAGCGTCACTGTGGTAGGTCGAGCTTCCCCTAAGCCTAATTTTCTGAAAATGGACTTGGGCATGAGATTAATACTGGCTCACAAGTCGCGTAGGGCTCTTTTGAAGTACTAGTCTTCAATCATGCACGGGATGGTGAAACTCCCTAGGTCCTTGAGTTTAGGAGGCAGCTTCCTCTGCACCCTCGCACTGGTTTCATTTGTTAGTGCCACTGTCTTGAATTCTGTCAATCGCCTTTTCTTTGATAGCACGTCTTTCACGAATTTGGCATAGCTAAGCATCTATTCTAAGTCTTCGATGAGAGATATATTAATGTGTAGCTGCTTCAGTACCTCAAGAAATTTCTTAAACTGACCCTACTTTTTAATCTTTTCAAATTACTGAGGAAATGGAGGCGGCCTTGGATTTGTGGCCATTTCAGCATCCGGTTGCTTTTGGGTGGTAATTAGTTCTTCTAGCTCCTGCAACTGCTGAATCAGAGGATTAGTGGGTTCAATTACCAATTCTAGTGGCATTGCATCGGGTAACTGCTTTCCACTACGTAATGTAACTATTTGGACTTGTTCTTTGCCTTTTCCCTTTAGGTTTTGCTCGGTGTCGCTCAGCAACGATTCTTGAGGTCGGTTGTTCAGAGCTGAGGCTAGTTGGCCTATTTGAGCTTCCAAGTTCCTATTCGTCGTGATTTGGATTGCATAAACTGCATGAAGAGAATTTCCAAATCCAATTCCTTCTCTTCTCGTGGCGGTGGATTGAACTGTATTAGTCTTACAGGTTGTTGCTTTGGCGGCTGCTACGAGAATTCCGGTGGCTGATTTGACCTCGTCTAGTTATTCCATGCAAAATTAGGATGATTTTTCCAACCTGGATTATAATTGTTTTCATACTGATTTGCTGGGTTTCTTTGAAAATTTTCCACATAATTAGTGGACTCTGAGTTGGAGGCACATTCATCACTGGGATGGTCGAATTCACCACACCATGTGCAAATGTCTGTTGTTGTCGACTACTGTGGTGTAGACGCTCCTAATGCACTGACATTGACTGGCCTAGACAAGTTCTGGATTTGCCAAGATAAAGCATCGATGTGGGTCTTTATCGATGAAACTGTGTCTAGTTGGAGTAGACCCCCACCTTGGCCCCTGTCAAATGGCAGTTGATAGGTATTGGCAGATATGTTTCAAGCAAGGCATATGATTGCCAATAGCTTTTCTATAGCAGAGAACTGTTCAATGAAGAATCCACCATATGACGTGTGGAATCCTTGAGACTTATAAAAAATATGAATTTGGACCCACGGCTGAATCCCATGATGTGGGCATTTTTGAAGCAGGTCTTTGAAACGATCTCACGCCTTTGACAAGGTCTCCTCTCTGTGCTGCTTAAACAAGACTATATCCATCCTTAACTTGGCTACTTGGCAAACGGGAAGTATTTTTCTAGAAATTTTTGAGCCAAGTCATTCCATGTGTTGATGAAGTTCGGTGGCAAAGAATCCAGCCACTCCGAAGCTCAATCTCTCAGAGAAAATGGAAACATTCGAAGCCGCATTGCCTCGTCAGAGACTCTATTCTGCTTGAATGTATTCATAATTTGCAGAAAATTCTACATATAGCAGTGCGGGTCTTGAAAGGCTAGACCTCCAGTCTATTGGTGTCAATCGGAGGAGGTGCTAGCAATCGCATTTTGGCCAAGTGCAATCCGATCCCAAATGGGTTGGTCCAAATCATCTGGAGGTAGATGATTTGGGATCTCAATCCTTGGGTTTCCCTGCTGATTTGCTTGAACATTCTCATCCTGGTTCTCAATGCGCTCCACATATGCTATTGGTTTCTAGCCTCCCTGCTCTTACAATGCCTTCTCAAATAAATTCGTTCGGATTCCAAATCAAAAGGAATAACAATCTTCTTTCCGGCTCTACCTCGGCGCATGCAAGTTGCGAATAATCTACAAAAACCAATGAAATTGAACTAGCAGATAAAGAAATTCTAAACTAAAAAAATTATGAAAATAAACTATTTTACAAAATTATACAAGAAAGTAATAAAACTAAAGAAATAATTAGTTAAACAATTCCCTGGCAACGGCACCAAAAACTTGACGAGCTACGTATATGTCAATTAAAATGCTCATTATTTGCACAAATATATGTGTCCTGTCAAGTAATAAAGAGTGAGTAAAGTATCATTCCCACGAGGAATTGTTAACCAGAATTATTAATTAGTTAAACTGCTTTCAATGAATAGAAAATTCTAGATTTATGATTTAACTAAACTAACGATTGCAAGGAGAAATTAAAGTGAAGGTTACGAGACTACAGGATACTTTAAACGGGTTTTCTAATTAGGGATGGCAGATGAATAGATCAAAATCCTTAAATCTAAACTATATTGCTTTGGTTCTTTTTAATTAGATTGTATATGGTTTTACTAGCCCAAGTTCATATATCTTTATATATGTCTTCCAATATTATATAAAGTTAATTATACCCTATTTAATTGTTATATTCTCATGTCATGAAATAAAGTGAAATTGATAAGTTCATAACTTGTATAATGATTATACATGGTTTAACAGTATATTCCTATCCATTAAACAACTCCCCTTATACAAATGTAGAAACCTATGCCTTGCACATGGATCCGGCAAAAATCTTCCTCTTCCAAGGATAAATCAAGTAATTAAATCATCTTAAAAGGTAACTAATATTGTAAAAAGTCTTAAATTCACACAAAATCAAATATTTATTCCTAAATATTCTAAGAACGAAGAAATAATATGATTTAGAATTCAAATTATCCTAACTATCCATCTAATGGAGGTTTAGTTCAAAGTCATGATCTTAACATCCAACACATCCATATGAAAAGTATCTATGAAAGTAGAGAAAGAAAATTGGAAAGAATAAGAGAAAACTGTTTTCCAGCGGTTTCCACCAACGAGGTTGATTCCTCTCTTCAATCCGAGCTTTTTCTTGATTTTCACTTTCTCTTCCTCTCTAGTTTGTCTCTGGGCTTCCTCTCTCTCCTCTCTCGCACGTGAACCCCTTGGAACCATTTATAGAGTCTCTTTTGCGTAGCTTATGCACTGATGTTTACGTGTACAGATGCGTATTGGCGCCTAGGCACCCCTACCCCTGGCTGGCGTCTAGGCGCCAACTCCCTGGACTTTCCTGGCTTGGAGCTTCTCCTTGACATGTCGTGATTGATCATGCTTGGCGCCTAGGTCGCCAAGGCACGTAGGGTGGCGCCATCCACCTGCCTCTAGTTGCCTCAATTTGCATTCAACTCACCCGCTTTGCGTTCATATGTCTCGTCCTTCCTATAAAAGATGGAAAAGCTAACTAAATAAAATGAAAATGCCTAAAAACTAAATAATGCTCCTGAAATGCAAAGTAGATAGAAAATTAAACTAAATCAATGCAAACTAAGCCTAATCTTTCTAACTAACGCACAAATCAAGTCTAAAATAAGCCATGATAACACGCAAAAATACGAGTTATCAACTAGCTAGGCGACCATCCGTCTTCATCTTCTTCCATCCAATGAGGCGCCACCGGCCCTTGGCCTATCTTAGTGACTCGGCGAAACCAAAGGAGGACAATCGGCCCACTTACACCTTTAAGGTAAACCTCACGCATTATGCACATGAATTTATCCATGACATTCTAGTATAATTTTCCTTACATAATTTCATAAAACAGTAATTTTCAGATTTAACAAAATAGTTATGTAAATCAATTATCAATACATAGTGAACTACAGAATGGTCATCCTTAAAGAACTTAGAAATAAATTTTAAATAACATTTGTTAAACCGATAAAAGTAATTAAAACATCATTTGCAATTATTTCAAAGTAATTTAAGAAATAAAAATTATTTAGAAAATTGTCTTGCTTACCTTGTTCACATGAGCTTTCCGAGTTAACTTTTTATTTTCCTTTGCATATACATGAAAGAATGACAGAGCAATCATTTAAATTCCATTTATTTGCATACACTTAGTTTTCCAACCCATTTTCATAAATATTCGTAGCTCTCTTGAATCACAAGTCGAGTAAACATACATAACATACCTATGTATCAATCATTCATTGCATCACACATTCTATTCCCATATTTAGGTTAACATTTGCACATGTCATAACATATTAATTAATCATTCATTAGTCATCATATGAAATGATAAACTTCCAACTTGTCATTTTTTTCACATATTTTCATAATTTATATATTGTGTCTATTTTAAAGCACCTAATTAATTCCTAAATCTCATATATTAATCTCAAATTTTGAGATTATCTAAAAAGCAATACATTACACGTGTTTCCATCATATTTTTATGCATTCTTGCATTTTAGCATTTTACATAGCCCATTTATCAATTTCCCATAGACATCTCTTCATATGTGACCATTTCATAACACATAATTCATGTGTTTCTTAAAATTTTTCAAATCAACAGCTTGGCTCCTAATTCAGTATGATTATACACTTTAATTAACACTTTATTTACTATATTTTTATAGATTTTTAATCCACTAATTTCAGAGTTCCGAAACAACAACTTTGGGACCCAATTTTTACACTTTAATAGTCCCTTTTGATACTCAAATCTAAACAGATTTTTAATCACTTAATTCCAGCAATTAATCCCACTTTTCTTAACCCAAATTCAAGTTATTTTCACATATTTAAAGTCCATACATAGGTTGCTTACAAAACAGAAACTTTTTATGCATGTAGGGTACTCTTTCTACACCCCTTTTGACGTCCACCTATTAACCCTTTAAAATTCGATTTTTGGAAGTCCTTGCTAATTCCTTTTTCATGTCCAAAGTACCCTAAATTTAGGGTATTTTACCCTATAATTCATCCACAATTTATTTGAACTACTTTATGTTTCATTTTCAACATTTAAACATAAAATTCAGGTCTTAAGAGTAACCCTAATTAGTCTTCCTTCTAAAATTTATAAATCATGCTAAATTCAACATATATCCAACATCTAAATATGAATTATTATGTAATCATGTAAACTTAATAACACAACAACATATACACAAAAATTCAAGCAAGTTTTAGCTAGTTTAAAAGCTCATACTTAACACTAATCACCCTCTTCTTCCACTTGAACCCTTAATTGCATACTTGTCATTAAATTCCCATTTAATAACCTAATTAAGGGCATCATAAATCCTCCATAAGAGTTCATTATGAATCATATTTATGATTCATATATTTAGTTAGAAAAATTAGATAAAACTGATTCAAACTCAAGTGTATACTTATTTGGATTGATTAACACTTAAGTTCAACTTCTTAAGCTAATCTCCTTAGCTTATTTTCTTCTTTTTTTTCTCTTTTTCTCCCCTTTTTCTTGGCTTTAAACTTGCTGAGTGAGGAGGACATTCAGCTACTAGAGAAGGAGTTTTCCACCTCTTGAAATTTTCCAAGTTCTCATACCCATGCATATGGAAGTCCCCCTTGAGAAGTAGCTGAAATTTCCAGCTTGTAAACCCCACTTGCCACATCATTTTAGAATTATTTTAATGTGTACTTATCTCCCTTACTGACATGGCAAATTGTGGTTCATTTAAATTATATTTTTCTTAAATAAAAATTTAGTAATTATTCATACCACTAACTGATCTCAAATTTGTCCATTGATCACGTCCATTTCCAGCAGCTGTTTTTTCAATTTTTTTAACAAATTTGCAGCCTTTTTTAATGCATATTTATATACCCTAATATGTAAGCTAATTAGGCATGCATTTAGCATTTTTAGACAATTTATAAAAAAAAATTAGATTTCTAGCTATTTGGACGGTCCACATTTCAACTCCATTTTGCTATCCATGTACACATCCTTGTTTCAGTTGCCTCTTTTAATTTTTTTCCACCATTTTGTAATTTTAAATTAATGTCTATTTAATTACCTAGTAATTAGCCTACATAGGGTCAATTTAGGATAATTAAAAAAATCACAAAAATCCCCAAAGGCTGTCATACCATCCACATCTCCTTCATGCACCCTTGCTGTCCATTTCTTGATCTCCTCTCAACAGTCTAGATCTGAGGCTTTTAACCACAAACTTTTACTTTAATTTAATGCACATTTATCATCATTAACTCATAGCTGACTTTGGGCATATATTTTATAAAAATATATTTCACAAAATCCAATTTAATGGACTGTTTGGTCGTTCATACATGTCACATAAGCTATGCTACTTTAAACTTCTCAATTCAGCATTTAAAAATGAGATCATTGCAAAGATTTTTTCCATTTTTAGTAATTCATAAAATACCCTACAATTTACCTCCTTTTGACACCTCAATTTTGTCTTTATTCATTTGATTATTTTACTCATTTTTAACATAAATGCTAATTACTTTTTGAAATGAAAAGTCAAAAGGGTTGATCTCACTTTCGTGCAAGTCTAATCACATCATCATTTTCATGATCTAATCCATCCATAACCTTGATCTCATAATTTTAACTGTTTATTTCAAATTTCATCTCAATCCGATCTTTCTAGCTCAAGTTATGATCGCTTTAAATTTTGGACGGTGATGATCAATTATCATCAAAATTTTTAAAATCTAATTTTTCCATGTAATTAAGCACGAAATTATGTGCTTCCTCAATTTTCATCTTAATTCGCCTTAAGGCCTTCAAGTTATGAATTTTTCAATATTTTCCAACTTGACTCTATAATTAGCCTCCTAATCTCCATCAATTATATTATGGAATTTAACTAATTTTTCATGACACACTAATGTTTATCCATCCTCATTGTGTTACTTCAATCATATTAATCCACATTGCCTTAAATTGATAAATTTAAACAACATTCATAACCATTAACCTAATCATAACAAGTCATAAAAATGGCAAATAATTCATTAATAAATAAATCAATCATACATAAATCATTCAAATGCCTATACATGATTCCTACTTAGGTCAGGGTTTCACACCCTATATATAAG
Organism: Annona squamosa; assembly: GCA_035584095.1. Classification (NCBI taxonomy): domain Eukaryota; kingdom Viridiplantae; phylum Streptophyta; class Magnoliopsida; order Magnoliales; family Annonaceae; genus Annona; species Annona squamosa. The sequence continues at coordinate 32,732,937 of JAXCLR010000092.1, forward strand.
AACCATTCTTATGCATTTGCTTGAACCGTAATTAACGGTACATTTGGCTCAAAGTGGATTCTACATATACTTAAATGTATTAATACATTATACAATCATTTAACCATATATAAATTTATAGCAAATAGTTTATATGTTGAAGAAAAAACAACTTGAATGTTTTTATTTACACAACTATTTTACTATTTTGAATTTATACCATTCCATTTTTAGATAGGGTCCATACACATCTAATTTGGATGAAAATTAGTATGACTATAGAATACATAATTCTAAATATAATGGGTAGAGCATTTATAATTTTATGATCATATAGGGCCCCTTTTGAGACTACACCAGAATATTTTTCTTCCTTTCTCTATAAATATATATATATATAGAAAGAGAAATATATGTTATTATGCAGATGGATTGCACTATAATTATGGTACAATCAGTTACAAAATAAGTCACACACATATTAGAATGTTATGATACTTATCCAATTATTTATCCGTATAGAAATCATATTTTTAGATGGTTTAAATATTGAAAATATTACTTTAAAACTGATATTCGTGTTAAACAATTTTATTATGTTGATTTTAAACCATTTTCAAATGAGACCTGTACATATGTTGGATCCGGATGAAAATTGATATGCTAATAAAGTAAATAACTTTAAATACAATGAATGTGGTAGATTTCCTATTCATGATCACATTAAGCCTACAATGCATAGACTATACACATTATAGTTGCATGCACTATAGTAATTTCCACATATATATATATATATATGAATATATATATATAACCCTGCTTCTATGCAATCAAGTTACTAAGAAACAGAGCTACGTAGTCCCTTCAAATTTTAAAATTTTAATCATTGATGGAAAATTCAATCCATTCATTGTATTTAACACATTTGTATATCTCAGAGATCAAATTTTATCTCAATTAAGTATGTTTATAGATCATATTTGTTTAAAAATATATATTTTTCATGTGTAAATTATGAAAAATATTTATATCCATTTACAAATGTATTAAAATATATAATAATACTTCATATAAATGTTAATTTTAAACGGTTTAGATATTAGAAATACTACTTTAAAATTTTCACATTTCAGTATTCACATGCACTTTTCATCTAAATTTCATAATTAATTATTTTAACCTCTATTCTTACATATTTTCATACTTATGAATGTATATTTCTCTAATATATTACCTAGGGTTTACGACCCTAGAATTTTATATACATGCCTAAGATTAGAGTTTCACAACAATGGTACAAAGGAACCCCTTCTAGTAAATATGGTTGGGAGAGTCAGATAATTGAATTAGTAAAAACTAGAATTGCAAGCAAAGGCCCAAAATTGAGTTGTGGTTCGATGACGAATTAGGCGGAAGCTGGTGAGCTCGTAACATCCTAAAACCAAATCCCACATAAAAAATGAGAGTGAGTTCCTAAAACTTTATAAATAGGTGTCAAGTTAAACTTAAGTGTGACTTGTTTTGAAATCATGCGACTAAGCTGTCACGCCAAAGCGGACAATTTCATACTATCAAACTTACAGCCTATGGGCCCAATGGTCACTTTTTTGAGGCTAAGCATTACAATATATAAGTACAAGAATGCTTACAAGAAATTTTTTTCTTTGTAACTCCCTCTATTTTCTTTTCTAGGCGCTAAGCATCACAATATATATGTACAATGATGCTTATAAGAAATTTCTCTCGATGTAACTTCATCTATTTTTAATATCTAGATGGTTGATGAAAAATACACTTACTCTATTATGTTTGGCATCACTTATATTATCATATAAACTTTTTTATTTATCTAATATCACTATCTGTGGGCTCCATCTACAAACATATAAAATCAATATAATAAAAAATTTAATGTTAAATATCATTTTTTGAGTAATATTTTCAACATCTAAACCATTTAAAATATCGTTACTATGTTGATAAATGATTTCATAAAGTATTACTATAAGTCAATACATATGTCAATGGATCTAAGCATTTTTTCTAATTTACACATAAATGTATATTTTTAAAACAAATTTACCTATGCATATATTGAATTTCGATGAAATGTGGTCTCCTAAATAAGTAAATGATGCTAAATATAACAAAGGGATTAAATTTTCCATCAAAAATTAAAATCTTAAATTTTAATAGGTTTACATGAAACTGCTTCAATGTAACCAATATACATATGTATATATGTACATACAAGGAAGATGAATAAATAAACAAGTATATGAAGAATAAAGCAAAAAAATTATTATAAATAAGTTTTTTATGTGAGCTAAGCAGAGCATTTCCTTTGCCCAGGCTAGCAGGATCATTCTTCTATAAAAAAATGATCTTGTTGGCCCAGACTTAAACAAATGACATACTTAGCCCACCTTAAAAAATTCAGTTAAAATATTTTTTCTTTCTTCTTAATACACTTATTTATCCAAACATATTTAATATATAAACCAAATTTTACAATTTTTGAATATGTACATATATATATTTTTTATATTTTAAAAATCTACATCTCAAAAAAATATATACAAATATCTAAAAATAGTAAAACTTGATCTACACGTTAATACACTTAGATAAACAAATGTATGAAAAAAATTTAAAAAAATATTTCACATAATTTTTTAAAGTAGGCTAAACGAGCTATTTGTTTAGCCTCAGCTAGTAGGATCACTCTCTATAGAAATAAATAAATATAAATATATATGAGAGTTATTTCGGTGCAGCTACATTTGCCCAAAAAGAACCCCACATATATTAAAATGCAATAAAATTTTATATAATCATTTATCCATATATAAATTTTATAGAAAATCATTTAGATGTTGAAAAAAATATTTTAAAGTCGTTATTTACATTAAATTATTTTATTATGTTGAATTTGTACCATTTTCAGATGAGGTCCATACACATACCCAATTGGAATGAAAATTAGTATGGTATAGAATACATGATTCTAAATGTAATGGATGGAGTAGATTATAATTTTATGATCGCAACTGCACCATTGTTACGATGCAGTTGCGCTGCACCTCTCTCTCTCTCTCTCTATATATATATATATATATATATATATATATATTGATCTAGTGCATGTAACTACACTGTGTAGTCCATGCACTATAGGACCCACTTGATCATAAATTAAAAATTTACGCCACCCATTATATTTAGCATTATTTATTTTATTAATGCACTAACTTTCATCCAAATCCAAAATGTTTATGAGCCTTGTCTTAGAATGATATAAAATCAACATAAATATCAATTTTAAGATAGTATTTTTAACATCTAAACTATCTAAAGTATAATTTTTTATATGAGTAAATGATTGTATAAAGGTTCATAACATTTTAATATGTGCAGAGACCATTTTCAATGGACCACAATAGTCCATCGACATAGTAGAATATCTCTATATGTAAATTTGGGAGAGAAACATTCCTTTTTTATTTTTTATCATTCCACTACTCAATTAAGACTTTTTAGAAATATAGATACATCATTTTACAAAAATCCAAAATCTTTCTTGCATTACCAACCAAACTTGCAAACAAATATCAAAATTTCTTCATTTTTAATATCCTCGGTAAAATAGTGACGAAACATATGTTTATAAGCAAGTTGCAAAAAACAACCAAGCGGAACTTCAATAGCATGATCATAAGTAACAATTAAGTAGAGTAATCCAAGCTTTTGTCTGAACATCAAACATATCATGCGTCGCACATAGGATCATGAAAATTTCTCCATCATAAATGTAAGGATAACAACAAATTTCTCCATCATATTTCTCATCAAATTAGTGAGTCGTGAAATCATATCCTTAAAATTCAAAAGCAATAAACTTACATGCCAATTTGGATGCATGGTTTTCTTATGGAAACCAACCTCACTAAAACTTAGAAAAACCTGCACAGTGCACATGCTGACCTGCTAGTGACTCCAAAAACAATAACATCACAAACAAAGCCACTGTTTGTCATCAAAATCAACAAAGGAAACAAGAATTGTAATAGACAAAATTAAATAAAAGAATGAAACCTCTTAAGCAAGTATTAACAACAGAAGGAAGAGAAATGTTTCCACCTTCTATAGAACTCAGCTGCGGTGTGTGACCCATTGTAGAAAATGAGCCACAACAAAACAATCATCAATACATCTAGCAAAGTTAAGGAATCGAGAATGCATCTTTTCATAGAGGATTCTAACAAATGAAGATCAAAAAGCCAATCACAGTGACTCCGCCTGCATTAAATCACCTATAAAAATAAACAAAAGCTACAGAAAATTGCATCAATGCCATGTGAAAATCAAGGACGCTGAAAAGGTAACACTCGCACCAATCCAACACGTGGAGACTTAAATTATATAGTATCAACGCCATAACCATTTCAAAGATTCTTCACTACATAGTACACAAAAAAGGCAGCTTACAGAATATGAGTTCCTTCTTGAAATATAAATGGACCAGTGTTAATAAATCACAATGTAACCTGCGGATCCAAATGGTTGGATTTTCCAAATTATTTTCCTGTTCCCCAGTTATATACTTCAAAAAAAGGTAAATAACAGAAAATATGATTTTCCTGATTTTACTGCTCAGTTTGTCAATATGTAAGGCCCAACATCTAGGGCCAGTGATCCAAAACAAACATTTGCACTCGATTTGTACAAGTGGTTTTTCTTAAATATTTTCAATTTTTCTACCTTGAAATCATTTAAAATATAAATGTATATATTTATGATGCCAAAAATCATTTTGACTGGACACTTATAAATATGTAAAATCATTTAGGGTGAATGAAATTGCCAAATTTTGAAACAAATACATAGGGCCCGTTTGGCAACAAACATAACAGGGAAACTACTTTCCTACCTCCCCACGGACCATCCAAAAACATGATTTAGGGTGTGTTTGGTAACAACGAAAAGTTGTCAAGTTAAAACTTTTCAATCTAAAACTTTTCACTCTCCACAACTATCCTATTTTTTAATCATTTTTTCACATTTTTCTATACAACTACCCTACTTGTCAACTATTTACACACAACTACCAATACAACTAACCTATCTATTTCAACTTTATCCTATTTATTCCTCATCATTATCTCTATCATATCACATCATTTGATAACTTCTCATCTCTATAACTTTTCATCAAAAGTTTTATTCATTCCCAAACATACTCTCAATGTCTTAACTATTTAAAGATTCTTTTCTTTTTACCCCTATATTCCAATTATTTTCTCACGTAACTGCTCTATTTGTTCCCACTTAAAGATTATCATATCAAATCTAGATGTGGGAATTGGGGTGAGTTGACTTGTGCCTCGCCCCACCCCTATTTCAGACAAGACTAGGGCAAGGCAGGTTAGAAAACTTACCCTTTCTTAAAATTCAGGTTAGGTGGATCAACCAAGTTCCAACTCTTATAAACTCAATCTTACCTAATATTTATAATAATAATAATAATAAACCCTAAATCTTAATGCTCATCACCGGAAGTTTCAGCTTCCTACAGCTCTGCCCTTAAAAGCAAATAGGCATTGTGATTGAGTGGGAGTGAACCCTAAATCGCCATCAAACTTCCTCGCACCATCTTCTCTGATGACCAAGTAGCTTCTTTCTCCAACAAGCAAATCCCTTTTCTAGCAAGTAGCTCCTCTAACAGCAACCAGCTTCATCTCCATCTTTTTAAGGCACGCGACACTGAGTCCGCTATGCTGCATCTCCAACAACACCAACTGTCCGATTAGGGATATCTAGTTTCAACTTTCAATCTCCATTTCCCTGTTTCGATTTCTCATATATCTTCTCTATTTCTAGCGACCATTTATGGTAAGTCATTTTCGATTTTCCATTATCTGGCTATCTGACATTCCATGTATGTGAATGTTGTTACTTCAGCTTGCTTCAAATTTCGATTTCTGATCATCTGACTGTCTGGTGTATTGTGCTGCTCTGGATTGCTTCTATGTGAATGTTGTTGGTTCCTTTGCTTCCATTTTCCATTTCCTATGTGCACTGTAGATTTCCTATGTGCATGTAAGATGGTTTATATGAATTATGACATGAGGTGTGGGCATAAGATCTGAAACTAAAATAGATCGAAAACTTTCCAAGTAACGCAAAACATTATGTTAGGGATACTTACTTGTGATAATGGAATTTTGAGTTCTACGCATCAATTTGCTTTCTACAGAAATACATGACACTAGTTTTCCCCCCATAAGATTAGCTTCCTAATGCTCAGAGAATCTGTGATTGCTGCTTATATTGTGTTTGGGATGACTACGTTTTAATAAATTTGTTACAGTGTTTATTAATGTTTTGCTCTAGTAAAGGTGTTTTGCTTTCGTTAATTAGTAAAATGTTGAAGCGCTCACCTTTAAATTTAACATAGATGTGTAGATATATTTGCTAGGTGTACAAATTCTCAAAACCGTTATACTTTACCCATATTTTTTTTACCAAACTCGCTGCCGAATACCAACCTTTTCCTTAAGATCTAATGAAGAAAGGTGAGTTTAGACAAACCTTGTCTCGACCTAGTACAAAGAATAGGTTCAGGTAGGATGTTTAAAAAGTAAGGTCAAGGTTCTGTAAACCCTGACCCAATTTCACCCTAATTACATTACTCTCACACTTTTAAAAAAATATTTTCTTTTCAACTTTCTCATTTCCCACCCCACCCACATTCCCTAATGAACCCACAATATTTAAAGGTTTTCAAAATATTTAATTTTCAGTATCATAACTATATGTAGAGATGAATATTATAAACACTTTAGATGTTAAAAAGCCAAATGGAATGTGATTCAAGTAAAATGTGTATGCCATCCAAACGTTTGCCCCAACATCTAGATGTCTAAATATATCTCAGAAAGCATGATGTCCAATGGAGGATAAGATAAGATAGATTTGAAACTTAGCAGAGTTGGGTCCACCATTTATCTACAATCAACCTTTACAAAAAGAGGAAAGGGTGAACACAAGGGCAGAAAATAGCAATACCTGCAATGTTACCAACATTCACTCTCCTATTCTGCTTTTGGCTGGGAAGTGCCTTCATTTTCATGCTGAATAGTATTAGTCTAGTCGCCCATCTTGATTCCACTTAGCGCTACGCATGCGATATCTGTGACCAAGAGGTCCTGGTAAACACAAAAAGATATCTGATATCTTGAGTTCCTTTTTTCTCGATCCTTGAAAAGACCAAAGGGTTCCACAAGCTCCTTACACACTTCTGTCAAGAAATTATGTTAGAAAATATAGAAAATTCATAACTTAATGCTTATAAGGCGGATTGAGATGAAATTTGAAAAATGAGCACATTACTTTGGGCTCAACCTTATGGATGATTGGATTAAGGAAAATGTGATGGGATTAAGATGATAATTATTTATTTTTAATCTCACACCCTAAGGTTAATTTTAAATGATCATAACTTGACGTAGAAAAGTCGTATTGAAATGAAACTTGAAACATTTGAATAAAATTATGAAATCAACGCTATGAAAGGATTGGATTAAGCTAATTACTATGGAAATATGTTTAATCAGAAAAAGGTGAGTAGCATTGACTTTATGCACCCAAAAGCACCATAGCATTTATTAAATAGCAATTGATTTAATGACTTGGTTTAATGCCCATAAGAGGTGTCAAATGGAGATGATTTGAGCTAGATTTTTTGAAATTGTTTAAGGTTAAAATCCATGGAAAAGCAAGGGCTTAAATGCTTGGATTTAAATACCTAATGTGTAGCCAAATGAAGCATAGCTAAGGTGGCGATGCAAGGGGACACCGAAGGGGATAAATGCATGATTTTTGGATTTTTAAAAAACTCAAAATATATATCTAAGTAGCTAAGCACCTAGGGGAAGTAATGGGGCATTAAAACAAGTGGAAAAATGGGCACAAAATGTCAAAAAGGAGCTGCTACATGGGGAACACCTAGTGGACAGCAAGGTTGCAATTAAATGTGTGGATTTTGATGATTTTTGTTAAATGGAAAATGTGTATTTTACTTGGGTAGTGTCAACAAGGGATAAGTTAGAAATAAATTACCCTCAAGACATATGGCAAAGTGGGTTCCATGAATTGGTAAAACAATATAAAAGCAAGGACTTATCTCATGGGAACGTTCATTTGCAAAGGGGAGAAAAAAATCTCAAAAAAAATCCCAAGTGAAGGAGCAGCCTTGAACGTCCAAACCCAACAAGGAAAGAAGGGGAAAAGAGCAGAAAAAGAGAAGGAAAAAAGGGAAGAAAGAGAAGAGGAACCAAGCTAAGAAGGTTGAATTCAAGTTTGAATTAATTCAAATAAGTGGATCTTTAGTTTTGAATCATTTAAACTAAGTTTTCTCCCTCAAATTATGAGTCATGAATATGATTCATAATAAACTCTTAAAGGATGAATTATGATGCCTTGATGAGGGTATTGAATGATATTTGAATAGTATAAATGAAATCAAGAGTTCAAGAGGGTTAAATGGGATGTTAGGTTTGATTTTTGAGATGAAACTTATCTTAAAATTTCTTAAAACCCTAAATCGAGTTACTGTTTGATTTAAGTATGATAATTAGGACATGATTCATATTCTTATGAATTACATATGTTAATTTGGTTACATGTTAATGATTTTAGCAAAAATAGAACTAAAGATTTCATGTAATACCCGATTTTTCCATTTTTATGTTAAATATGATGCATAAAGTAGCTTGAATAGTTTATGGATGAATTGTATGGTAAAGTACCCTAAATTAAGGACCCTTTAGACGTCCTATGTGGGTTGGAAGAGATATCCCTAAATCTGATTTTTATGGTACATATATGGGAACGCCTAAATGAGAGCCAAAACGGGTACTTTACGTGTGTATTACATTGTTGTTTGTAAATGATTAATTCATGAATGTTATAGAGGGTAAAATACGCTAGGATTAAGGCACTTTGAATGTCCAAAAAGGTTTGGAAAGATTTGCGCTAAATCTGATTTTTAAATACATATGTATGGAAACGTCAAAACAAGGTAAAAAGGGGTACCCTACATGCTTAAGATGTTGCTGTTTTGGGAGCAACTAAATTGTGGATTTTAAATATGTGATAATACCCTAAATTTGGGTTAAGAAAAGCATGATTAGTTGCTGGAAATTATGATTTAAAAATCTGTTAAGATTTAAGTATTGAAAGAGGCGTCGAAATGATGAAAAATGAGTCCTAACGTTACTATTTTGGAACCCAATGATAAATTGATTAAAATTCCGAAATTGGACCTAAATTATATGTTAATTAAGGGGTTTAATCATGTTAAAATCGGATATGAGTTGCTATGTTGAAAATTTTTTAAGAAACACATAAGATATGTATTGTAGGTCGAATGGATGTAGAAGGATAGGTGCAAATGGATGATACATGACTTATATAAAATTGCTAAAATGCAAAAATGCATGATTATATTGTTGTATGGATGATTTTTTATTATCTCAAATTTTGAGATTAATTTATGAAGCCTAAGACGTCAATTATATGCTTAAAATGCGCATCAACATAGGAAAAATGAAAAATAAATGATAAATGAGAGATATAAATTCCCAGATGTTGATTAATGAATGATTATTATGTGTTTATCCTAAATATGGGTTTAAAATAAAATATGGAATGGATGGTATAATGCACAAGTGAATATTTTGTATGAGTACCGACTTGAAATTTAAGCTGGTTATGTGTGAAATGGACTATGGGATTGGAAAAGTAAGTGCTTGCAAGCAAATGAAATTGTTATAAATGCAATGCCATTTTTATGTATAGGCAAAGGAAAAGAGAAAGTTGACACAGAAAGCTAAGGCGTAAAGGTAAGTAAGCATATTTTCTAAATACTTTTGTTTTATCAAAATATAATCAAATGTTTATCAATGATGTTCTAACTATTTGGATGATTTAGCAAATGAATGTTTTAAATTCTTTCTAAAATGTTTAGGGATGGTCACTCGTTTATCTCAATGTATATTGAAATGATATTTCTAATATGATAAATGAATTGTTCAATATTTCTCAATTATTTATGACAAGTGATGGAACATGGATTTATGAATGAAAAATCATGCTAGCGTGTCAAAATTCATGTTTATGAAAAGAATCATGTGCACAAAACATGGGGTCCACCTCAAAAGTGTAAGCAGACCGATTGTCCCCTTTTGGTGCGCCCAAGTAACTAAGATAGGCCTCGGGCCGGAGACGCCTCCTTAGAATGGGAGAGACGATGAAGATGGATAGTTGCCTAGCTAGCTACTATCCTATGATATGATATTTTAAATAATGCATTGCATTGTTTATGATATACCCTAGACAGGTATAAGAAGCATATTTTCTGACATACCCTAGAGTAGGTATAATATTGTTTTCTAAGTTATTTTAAATGAAAATGAATTGTCTGGAAACCTTATCGCTTGCATATTAAGTTTCAACTCACGATTTTATTTTCCAAACCCTAAAAACAAGTGAAAGAAAGCACCAAGTAAGGAGCACAAGTGGAGATTCAAGGATAAATAATTTTTTATGAATTACCTATGTATGAACTTATGGATTGAATGGTTGTATGATGACATTAAATAGTTGTTTAATGTTGTATAAGAATTACGTTATGAGTTATGACTACAGAAGGCAAAAAAAATTAATGGTCAAATGTTAAGGTGTGAATTATCGTGTTATAATTAAGTATGGATTTTATGATATCACGTGTATTTCTCACATGGTTTAATGACCTAAAAAGGCATTTAATGGAAATTGAAACGTGTGGAATGATTTAAACTCCTAAGGAGTTAAAGTTTAAGTGGATAAATATCCAATAAAACCCGCCTGTGACAGGGCAACAATCTTGATCACGTTTACTAATCAATAACAGTCCCGGAGTAAGGCTAATGTTGTGACGGTCGGGCTGAGGCGCCACAACAAACAAATCTGACATATTGATACTCAGTGGAACCCAATCCACAATGCCCTACCACAACCTTCTTTTTTTTTTTAAGGGCCAAGCCTGACTGCTCAAGGTTGAGAATGCAGGGGATGGGACTTGAGTCCTAGATATGGGGGACATCAGCCCCGGTGTTAAGCCAACTGTGCTAGTAGGACTCAAGCCCTACCACAACTTTTAACTACATGAAATATGCAACATTATGATGGATAGCACATCTAACAGGTAAAACAAGGCCTGACATGGCCTGGCACCATACATAAACTGTTGAATTTAACATCAGTGGCAAGACATAGCTGATCAAGCTACCAAAAGTATTGATTGATACAAGTGCATATAACAGAAATTCAACTTGCCCACATGCAGTCAAGTGGGTTAGCAATGCATAAACCAAAAGAGAAAAGAAAAATTACAAATAATATGTATCCAATAAGGTTCTCTGCTGAAAGATTCCAAACAAATGGAGCTAACAAAATCATCCTGAGCTCGAAGAACTTTGAAGCAAGAAGCATTTGGCTGCACAGAGTACTCAATATAAGGAAGCAGTTTGAAGCACAATGTAACATCTAGCACAGCATGGTGGATTTGAGCACAAACTGTAGAAAAGAAGGAAGAGTAATCCCTGACCTTGATTATGAAGAACGCTGCGAGAGCATTTTGAACCAGCTGATCTCCAAGCATATGCAATTTGACATCTAGATTAATTTACTGGATTGCAACAGCACTGCTAAGGTTTACCAAGACCTTTTTCGCAGTCTTTTGGAATACACTGATGTCACTTTCTGAATGTGCTTAATTTGTGTTTGAATGGTACTCCCATCATCAGCTGAACAATTTGAACAGAAAATGCCAAAATTATAAGAGTAAATCCAAAAATAAGGTACAAACTGATTTTCTTCTTATTATTATTTCTTATTTGCTCTTTATCCTTTTTCTGCACACTAAACCATCATTACTAACTTAGCTCCACTACTTAGAAGGTGCAAGTTGATACAATATCAAGTTAAATACTGCAAATTATAGGTCAAAAATATAATTTTCAAAAGTAAGAAGTACATGTGAGCAGCAAGATGTACATAACAGGATGGTCGCGTTTGATGATTCCTAACTTCACTTTGCAATGCTGCCTAAAGAACCCCAGCACAGCCAGATGCTCCACATCTATGTTTGTTAGGACTGATAATTTTCAAAAATATGCAATACATGAGAGCAGCAAGACGTAAATACTGGATGGTCATGTTTGATGATTCCTAATTTCACTTTGCAATGCTTTCCAAACAACCTCAGCACAGCTTGATGCTCTCCATCTGTGTTGGTTGTGACGCATACTCCGAATTCAGTGTTATATACTAAACTTGCTGCATCTCAAGTTGCACCAAACCTTCCTGCCAAATAGGTTACTTCAGTATCACCACTAGCAATACTGATCCTGAGTCCCTCTTCAACATGAAGTGTATATATAAATGCTTAACAAAAGAGAGAAACAGCATGCACAGGTATTAATCTAACAAGTAGTGCAACAAGGAAAGGAAGTAAAATGAGGAAATTTGCAACAATCATGTGCCCGCTAAATAGTCACGTAGATAACCACAATATCCATATTGCATCCACTACTTGCAGAGCAATTCATTTGATGTGCACCTCAATAGCAATTTTAGAAAAATGGTTGCTTCAAAGATAAATTTATACCAAACAAATGGTTGATATCAAATGCAGGTTCAATAATTTGAATTCAATGGACAAATTTCAGAGGAGGGCAGTTCTCTATCTTTTATTGTTAGTCTAGCTAGTGAGCAGGCCCGATCCATAAATACAATTGCATGCCTATAATACACTAGAGCATTAGCTTCAAGATTCATCATGGCCTTATTTATTTTTTGTGCTACTGGAGTTGTAGGACGCACATTCCCTTTCCAAATTTTGTCCTTTTCTCTGCTGACAACTAATTGTTACACTTCAACTATATTCATCTTGCATATCATCTGCGCTTAGAATGTAGCCTTGGGCAATCAAATCCCATCCCAAGAGGTCCAATGTTCTTTGCAAATGATCATCTTGAACAGTTGCTGCCAAGAATCTGTGAACGACTCCTCCCACTTCTATCCAACTCCAACCAGGTGGTTTCCTCATCCCATAACCTCTCATGTGGGCTCGAACACGGGCAACATCCTCCCACCTTCCAGCCTTTGCATAGATATTTGAAAGCAGTATATAGTTCCCTGCATTGTGTGATTCTAATGGCAATAGATGCAAGGCTGCTCTCTCCCCTAGCTCAACATTGCAGTGGATCCTGCACGCATTAAGCAGGGCCCCCCAAATGCCCGCATGAGGCTGCACTGGATGCATTTCAGTGGTAATGATCTTATATGCTTCTTCAATGCACCCAGCACGTCCAAGAAGGTCAACCAGACACATATAGTGATCTGCAGTTGGAGGGATTGAGTAGTCATTCTTCATGGATGCAAAGTAGTGGCACCCCTCGTCAACCAGACCTGTGTGACTGCAGGCAAATAAGACTCCAATGAAGCATATGCTGTCAGGCTGCAACCCCTCTTCTAGAAGCTTATGAAAGATTTGAAGGGCCTCTGGCCCTCGTCCATGGATGGCAAATCCCTTTATCATAGAGCTGAAGCAGACAACATCTTTGCCCTTCCACCTCTGGAACAACTTATAAGCCTTATCAGGGTCCCCACACTTAGCATGCATCTCAATGAGAGAAGTAACAGAGCGTAGGTTCAACAGAGAATGGCCATGGCTGTTCACATAGTCTTCAATCTTCTGTGCTAACTCAGCATAACCAACATGAGCACAAGTGGATATTACAGTGGCCATAGTTGCTTGATTTGGCTTTACTTTACTTGCCACACTTGGCTGCAACATGAGTTGGAATAGATCCAGAGCCTCATTGTACAGACCTGCTTGAGAGCATGCAGAGATGATAGCATTCCATGAGGCAACATCCCTCTCAATTATTTGATCAAACATCATACGCGCAGCTGATATATCTCCACACTTAGCATAGCCTGCTATCATGGCAGTGCAGATTACAGCATTTCTATGCCCAATAGGCAACAGGGTGTTGATAAGCCGATGGGCATCATCCATTCGACCAGCTTTAGCATAGCCAGAAATCATCTCCACCCATGTGCACTCATTCCTCTCAGGCATGCGCTCAAACAAGGATCGAGCAGCTGACATGTCCCCCATCTTTGCATACCCCGCAATCAAGGTGTTCCAAGCCTGAATATCTCTCTCTGTGACTGACACTCCTTCAAACACTTGCTCCATTTGTCGGGTACATCCACAAGCAGAATAGAATTGGATGAGTGTGGTCTGAATACAGAGATCAGAATGGAAATTATACTTGAAAACATGAGCATGCAACTGCATTCCTTGTGGCAAGGCAGAGAGGCGGGCACATGCCTTGAGGGAGGATGACAAGGTGTAGGTGAGGGGTTGCTCTCTGGCAAGGAGGGAGCAATGCATCCTAGAATACAAGATCAGGGCTTCTGCACATAAGGAAGCATCATCATGGCTTGAGTAGCCTTTGATCATAGCCGTCCAAAGAAAGACACTAGGAGGAGGAGCATCCACCACGCTGTCAAAGAGACAACGAGCATGCTGGAGGCTACCACAATCTACTAAGCTTCGGATGAGCTTGGTGAGAAGGAATTTATTGCTGCACTGGCCATGTGTGAGAAGATGTGCATGAACTTGCTCGAGTTGACGAATACAACCACAATTACCGCTGCACAAGTTGAGCAGCTTCACTATTCGTCCTTCGTCTCTCCTTCTGTCCCAGAAATTGCTGCTGTGCCTTCTCATTGTGGCCATGTACCAAACGCAAACATCTACACCAGATACATGCACATATAGATAGATGAAATCAATCCTAGTTTTGGAGAACAGCAATTGGGCATCCAGATGAGCCTCGAATGAACAAATAGCATCAAAACTGTTCCAGGGAATCAAAACCGCATGTAACAGAGAGAGAAAGAAACCCAAGAGAATCAATGGGCAGTTTCAGGAAAGGGGGCCATGCTGTCTAATGGCAGACCTCATGCTCAAATGTAATTTTTCTTTCTGAAAAATACAGAACTTTCATCATACAACCTATGTTTAAATCGCCTGATTCAGCAGGTGCAATCAGCAGCTCTAGGGATGCTGTTTTGCAGTCGACTGCTTAAATCAGCCCCTTGTCATTATTAGCACAACTTTTTTGATAAAAACTATTAGCACAATTTGTAGCAGCTCATCTTTGCTAACAAAACTCATAAACAAAACACCCTCAAAAACAGTCATAAACAAGGAGAGAGAGAAATCACAAATTATGTATATTTAATAAGTTCCTTCCCTGAAAGATTTCAAACACAAAATGGAGCAAATAAAATCATTCTAAGCTCAAAGAACTTAGAACCAAACAGAATTTGACTGATAGTTGCTTAGCATTTTAGAAAAATGTAAGGAATGCCAGTTGGGAAGTACAAATTGTAGAAAAGAAGGAAGATTAGTCACTGACATTGATTATGGAGAAGACTGAGAGCATTTTGAACCTGCTGATCTCCAAGCATAAACAATTTCACATCTGGTGTAATTAACTGCATAGCGACATTGACTATAACTTTTACAAAGGAGAAAATTAAAAATAAAAAATTTTCAACAACACAAATCTTAAAACACTGACATAGCTTGGTTGGAGCCTACCTAGCTAGTGTCTCAAGAGTTGAGAGACAAAACTGACATGTAGATAACCTCATTGACCGAAAAAATAAAATAAAATAAAATAAAATAATGAATCTTCATGCGTATAACTATCTAGAATAGTGAAAATCTTTTAGCCCATTTGGTATTCTGATTTTACTTAGTCATTGCAGTGCTTCCGCTTTTAGGCAATAAATTTTCTCTATTTTCCAACTATTCTTACTTATATAATCAAGGAAGAGTGACCTGCACATTATTTGCTCTTGTAGCAAGCAAAGTCTATCAGCTTAAACACAGAAGTAGAAATAAAAGGATCTTCTTCTAATACTTCTTGAAAGTATGTAAGCCATGACACATTCTCACATCAATCGCATGTCCAACACTTCAAAGTGTAATATCAGAGCACTGGTAAGGTTTATCAAGACCCTTCTTGCAGTCATTTAGAGTACACTGATTCCACTGACCTCATTTTCTGTACATGCTCAATTTGTGTTTGAATGGTACTCCTATCATCAGCTGAACAATTCAAACAGAAAATGCCAAAATTATAAGAGTAAATCCATAAACAAGGTACAAACTGATTATCTTCTTCTTATTATTATTTGTTATTTGCTTTTTATCCCTTTTCTGCACACTAAACCATCATTTCTAACTTAGCACCACTAATTAGAAGCTGCAAGTTGATTATGACATTGCATTATTTGCCACAAATTATAGGTCAAAAATATAATTTTCAAAAGTATGCAATACACGTGAGAAAGATGTCCATAACAGGATGGTACATAACAGGATGGTCAAGTTTGATGATTCCTAACTTCACTTTACAATGCTTTGTAAAGAACCCCAGCACCGCCAGCCATGTTTGTGGACTGATATAATTTTCACAAGTATGCAATACATGAGAGCAGCAAAATGTATATACTGTATGGCCATGTTTGATGATTCCTAATTTCACCTTGCAATGCTTTCCAAACAGCCTCAGCACAGCTAGATGCTCTCCATCTGTGTTTGTTCTGACAGGTACTCCAAATTCAGTACTATATACTACATTTGCTGCATCTCAAGTTGCACCAAACCTTCCTGCCAAATAGGTTATATTGGTATCACCACTAGCAATACTGATCCTGAGTCCCTCTTCAACATGAAGTGAATATATAAATGATTTACCAAAGAGAGCAACAGCATGAACAGGTAATTAATCTAACAACTACTCCAACAAGGAAAGGAAGGAAATTTGCAACAATCAGGTGCCCACTAAATATTCACATCGATAACCATTACTAGCAGGGCAACTCATTTCATGTGCATCTCAATAGCAGTTTTCACAAAATGGTTACCAAATGAATTGTTGATATCAAATGTAGGTTCAATAATTTGAATTCAATGGATAATGTTCAGTTCAAGTCAGTTTGCCATTTTTGATGGTTATTCAATCTAGTAATGAGCTGAATGCATAAATGCAATGGCATGCCTGTAATCCACACAGAGCACTAGTTTCAAGAGTTATCATTGCCTTCATGACTTTTTGGTGCTACTTGAGTTTATAGGATGCAAATAACCTTTCCAAATTTTCCCTTTTCTCTGCAGACAACTAACTCTGAAACTTCAACTATACTCATTTTGCATATCACCTCTGCCGAGAATGTAGCCTTGGACAATCAAATCCCATCCCAAGAGGTCCAATGTTCTTTGCAAATGTTAATCTTGAACATTTGCCACTAAGAATCTGTGAATGGCTCCTTCCACTTCAATCCAACTCCAACCAAGTAGTTTCCCCATCCCATAATCCCTCATTGTGAGCTCGGACACTGACAACATCCTCCCACCTTCCAGCTTTTGCATAGATGTTTGAAAGAGGCATATAGTTCCCTGCACTGTCTGATTCGACTGCAATAGATGCAAGGCTTCTCTCTCTCCTGGCTCAACATTGCAGTGGATCCTGCATGCATCAAGCAGGGTCCCCAAGTTCCGGCATGAGGCTGCATTGGATGCATTTCACTGGTAATGATCCTATATGCTTCATCAATGCCCCCAGCAAGTCTATGAAGGTCAACCAGACATGTAGTTATCTGCAGTTAGATGGATTGGGCAGTCATTCTTCATGGATTCAAAGTGGTGGCACCCCAACCAGACTGGTATGGATGCAGGCAGAGAAGACTCCTATGAAGCAGATGCTGTCGAGCTGCAAACCCTCTTCTAGAAGCAGAAGAATGGTGTGGAGGGCTTCCAGCCCTCATCCATGGATTGCAAATTCCTTTATCATAGAGCTAAAGAAGAGGACATCTTTGCCCTTACACCTCTGGAGCAACTCATAAGCCTTGTCGGATCCCCAAATTTGGCATGTATCTCAATGAGGCTGTCCCAACCAGACTTGTATGGATGCAGGAAGATAAGACTTCAATGAAGCAGATTCTGTCAGGCTGCACTGCTGCAGACCCTTTTCTAGAACCAGATGAAAGGTAGGGGGGGCCTCCAGCCCTTATCCCTGGATAGCGAAGCCCTTTATCATAAAGTTGAAGAAGACGACATCTTTGCCCTTCCACCTCTGAAGTAACTCATAAGCCTTGTTGGGTCCCCACACTTGGCATGCATCTCAATGAGAGCTGCTGCAGAGCTAGGTTCAAAAGGGAATTGCCCTGGTTGTGACATAGTCTTCAATCTTCTGTGCTAACTCAGCATAACCAACCTGAGCACAAGTGGAGATTACGGCGGCCATAGGTGCTTGATTTGGCTTGGCTTTACTTGCCACACTTGGCTGCAACATGAGTTGAAATTGATGCAGATCCTCATTTTACGGTTTGGGATTATGCAGAGATGATAGCATCCCACGAGGCAACTTCCCTCTCTATTATTTGATCAAACATCATATGTGCAGCTGACATATCTCCACACGTGGCATAGCCTGCTATCATGGCACTGCAGATTATAGGATTTCTATCTGCAGCAGGCAACAGGGTGCCAATGAGCCAACAAACATTTTCCATTCAACCAGCTTTGGCATCACCAGAAATCATCTCCATCCATGTACACTAATTCCTCTCCAGTATGCCCTCGAATGAGGATCAAGCAGCTGACATGTCCCCTATGTTTGCATACCTGCAATCAAGGTGTTCGAAGCCTGGACATCTCTCTCTGCAACTGCCACTCAATCAAACACTTGCTCCATTTGTTGGGTGCATCTACTAGTATAATAGAAATGATAAACAGGGTCCTGTTGAGTAGGGTTAAGGTCTACTCAACCCTGACCATATTTAAAAAACCCAGCCCGACCTTCAATTTAATCCAATAGAAATTCGTTCACTTTGGATTGAAATTTAGGTCAATAGCTCAACCAAATTATTGAAAAAGAGTGTGCTATTCTTCCATACTAACATTTCATAGAATTCATAGTTTTAATATTTGTTCCAAATTTTAGAAAAATAAATTCATAATAGCAGTCAACACTCAGCAATCAGCAGCAAGCTTACAGAAAAAATCATGCCACGCACAGGCTGGTATTCATAAAAATCAGCATCATTTTTCTAAATTCACAAGAGTAATATGGATAGGTGCATGAAACAAATTAATTCAAAAGGATTTAATTAATCTACTAAAATGAGATTAAACAGATGCATGAACTGGTTCCATTAGAATCACCTCCCAACTGCAGGACTTGAACTGTCCTTGCAATTGCAAGGAGCTGTGGTTTCGTGTATGATACATTAACAAGCTAAAAGCCAAAAACTTGAAACTAAAAACATTGTCATAATTATCAGTGGAGTTACTAGTTCCCAATTGAACCGGCCGGTCCACTCTTGTTCTTACAGCAATGGTATAAACCAATGTTGTCAAACTGAACTGATTCAGAGATTGGTTTAGTTCAAATGAAATGGTTTGAGCCGGTATGTTGGCAATTTATATCACATACATGATAGATTAACAAGCCAAAAGCCTAAAACTTGAAACTAAAAACATTGTCATGATTAAATCAGTGGAGTTACTAATTCCCAATTGAACTGGCCGGTCCACTCTGTTTCTTACAGCAATGGTAAAAACCAATGCCGTCAAAACTGAACAGATTAAGAGATTGGTTTAGTTCAAACGAAATGGTTTGAACCGGTGTGTAGGCAATTTATATAACATACATGATAGATTACAAGCTAAAAGCCTAAAACTTGAAACTAAAAACATTGTCAAATTGGAATCATAATTTTAACAAGTTCGAAAGAAATATTGTTTAGGTAAAGATAATCCCTTTTCCAACTTCTGGTTCTATTTGGCTTCTGGATTTTATCTATGACATTTCAAAATCTGATTTCAGCCTCAAACATTGCAGCATTTTAACAGACACACAAAAGCCATGAAAAGTACACAACTTGTGACTTATTTCATCAAAAAATTATACCTGAGAGAGGCGAAGAGGGCAACTGACAAGAATATACAGGCCGAAAACTCTGGTAACTCGCCCGACGAACTATTTGGCAGCCACTGGTTCTGCCTTCTGTGCCTGTGTGTTAGTGAGGAGGAAGATGGTAATGGAAATAGAAGATTGAAACCTTCTGACTCATGGAGTGGGAAAGAGATATATCAAAGAGGGAAATCGGCAAATGAATGAGTACCTTGCCTGGTCTGGTCGGAGTTATGGAAGAAATCAAGAATGGGAGGAAATGAGAGGGGCGGGGCGGGGCGAGGCAGGAATTTCTGTCGGGTGGTTTTTTTTTTTGTTTTGGTCCGTTTGATTCATGAACCGGATAAACCGGCCGAGAGTAACAATCCGGTTGACTTAACAGTTCACACACAGCCACTATCGAGGGGAAAAAAAAAAGGGCCCACACCAGTGTTTTTGAAAACCGGACAGGACCGGACTGTCTGACCGGTCGAACCACCAACCGACAACTAAGTGGTTTGGTTTGGCACCGATTCTTGGATTTTAAAGAAAACCGCGCAAACTGTTTGAACCGGGCAGTCGAACCATGAGAACCGGTCGAACCGCGGTTCGGATCGCAGGTTTAAAAATAAAAAATAAATAAAAATATTGCACGGGCCCAAACCGTCCCTCCCATCCCACTTTGCCTGGCCCCTGTTCCTTCTTCCCGCTCGCTTGTCTCTCCACAATAGGGTTTCCAGAACCCATTGCCGACAGCCTTTCCCCATCGGTTAGCTGGTGAGAATCAACGTTGGGCAAGGTCTCTCTCTCCAGCGGCGCAAACCCATCTCTCCTGTCCCGCCCTCCCATTTCGATTCCCAATCCCTCGGCCCCTCTCTCACAGACCGTAGGGTTTCAAGAACCCATCACCAGCAGCCCCTTTCCTCATCATTCCGCCAGCGAGAATCGTCGTCCGGCTACGGCGGCAACAGCTACAGCGACCTCCACCGGTTCTCCCAGGTGGAGGGGTCTGTGGTATACGTGTCATTTGGAAGCATCATTGCGCTGCAGGAGGAGTAGATGGCGGAGATTCTAAAGGGGTTACTGGACAGCGGGCGGCCGTTCTTTTGGGTGCTTAAGACAGGAGGCGAGGACGGTGCCAGGAGAGATTGGGAGACAGGATTCTAGGAAAAGGTGAGGGCGGCGGAGGAGAGGGGGGAAGGGATGGTGGTTGGGTGGTGCTCACAGCTAGCGGTGTTGTCGCACGCTTCCGTGGGCTGCTTCAATTACATTATAATTTTAAATGCTTTTTCTTATTTTTAGGTGGTTAATTTCTTCAAGTAAAGTAAAATTATATTTTTTTTACAAATATCTTATATCCTTCCATTAATATTTGAAATTTCATCGCAAATATTCTGATCAAGCACATAGGAACAAAAAAAAGATGAAACAATTGCACATATTTCAGGTTAGTGCACTCTTTTTAAATTGTTAAAATTAATCATTATTTTTAGAATTTCATCTTAATTAACATATGTGGTCTTATTTTTTTCTTGATTTGCATGATAATTTTAATATGATGAACTTAAATGTATGTCAAGTGTAATTTTTATATCACATATACTTTATATTTATTTATATATTTAATTTAATTTTGAAATAATTAAAATAGATTAAATATAATTATTACGTTATCATTATGTCACGCTAACGTCACGGTTCAAAATGGTTTGAACTATGGTTAAACCTGTTGGACCTGAACTGGATACAAAAATAATTCAGTTACCAGTTCGGTTTTTAAAACATTGGCTCACACAAACAATAGTACAATCCATGGATAAGCCGATAACCGTTCACAATCAGGGCGACTCGGATTACAACAATTGCTAACTACGAGATAACATGCTGTGGAACCCCAAATTTTATAATTATAAATGAAATTCTAAGGTCATGAACCCTAAGTAATGTATTGACTTTTATATGAAATAAATATACGATTTTCGTAATATATGGAATTGAATGATCAAATAATTAATTATGAAATATAATTTTAAATGAATAGTAAATGTGAA
>JAXCLR010000092.1:32953124-32964812 GCA_035584095.1 Annona squamosa
ATCATATCACATCATTTGACAACTTTTACTCTTCAAAATTTTTCATCAAAAGTTTTATCCATTCCCAAACACACTCTTTACGCACATTCATGTTATGCAAACATGATAAGATAAATCTTATGGATGGATCACATCCTACCTGTGGGCTTCCTGAAAAGTTTTGACATTTGAGAATATGTATCGTAGTTGCTCATGTATCATAAACTTTCCAGTCACAATAGCTATTAGATAATTGGAAAGATATCACAGCTGTTGAACAAAGAAGAGCTATGTTTTCCTAATGATTAAAATAACCCTATTGCTACTGTTTCAGTAGCAGAGATGGAACAGACAACCCTCTGTATGTGAACACTTGGAGCAAAGTTGTCATATCGCTTGTTGGTTCCAGTTAGCATGTGTTTGTTGAACTCACTGTGCAATTTACTGTTTGCAATATGCTTGGAAGAGTAATGCTCCTGTTTGACTCATGCTAATTTCATTGTCTAAGGCCTGCACTTTTATCATTTTTGCAGGGTGCATGTGTTAGGAAACTTTCAGGAAAAGCAAAACTTGAGGACAGCAAAGCAACCAAACAAATAGTTGCACTTTTGAGTGCACCATTGGAGAAGTACAATGATATTGTGACTGCACTAAGGCTATCTAACTATCCACGTGTCATGGATCACCTTGATAATGGAACAAATAAAGTCATGGCAGTAGTCATCATTCAAAGCATTATGAAAAACACCACTTGCATATCAACTGCTGATAAGGTATTTGCGTTTTCTTCTTTTTACTGCCATTTCAAACTCTACCTGGTCAGACATTGGGCAAATAAAATTTCTCTTTTCAGGTTGAGGCTCTGTTTGAATTAATAAAAGGACTTATAGAGGACATGGATGGGATGCCCACTGAAGAGGTACTGTGATGAACTATTTTTGAGCTTTTGTATCTGTGTATGTATAATTGCATTTTACACATCATTGTATGCTGACGTAGTTTATTGGTGTGTATTAACATATACATCAAAGTGAGACCCCACGTATTATTTGCTGCTTTCTGTGGTGCTTTATTGAAGAACTTCCATGATTTTGGTGCACACATAATAAAATCAATTTTTTGTCATTATTTTCTTTCAAAAGCTTGATGAGGAGGATTTCAAGGAAGAGCAAAATTCGGTTGCCCGGCTGATTCATATGCTTTATAATGAAGATCCAGAGGAGATGATGAAGGTTATGTTTATGGTTCCATCCAATTATGGTGCTTGCGAAAATTGGTATTTTTTCACTTTTGTGTGCGGTTGCATTAATTACTTATGAATTGAAATTTCAGATTATCTGTACTGTGAGAAAGCATATTCTTCAAGGAGGTCCAACACGTCTTCCCTTCACCGTTCCCCCTCTAGTATTTTCAGCTCTTAAGGTTTGCATTGCTCCTTTCATTTTTTAGAATGCAAAAGTTTGCGGTGTTTTGTGTTATGTCTTTTTTCACGTAATGACAATTACTATCTTAGCCTTTTCCAAAGTAATTTCATTACATCAAATGCCTAATTCTTTATTCCATGGTCAAAGCATAAGCAATTATACATGCATTTTAACATTTTAGGCCGAAGCATAGTGGATGAGGCCATTACTCTAGTTCCTGGTAAAATTTGATATTACCAACGCATGGAAGATCAAAATTGCAATGACCATGGGACATAATTCAGTTGTCTTTTATGGTTTCCGTTAGACATTTATTGGGAAGTTAATGTTTTGCATGTTGTTAAGATCCACTGTCAGTTCTGTTTTGTGCAATATGGAGCCCATGATATTGACATTTGATCTGGAGCCATTAATGTTCACGACAGATGAAAATTAATATTTTTTATTATTTAATACTTGTCCAACCTTGTTTTTATTCAAGTGGCATTGGTATAGATCTCTTAACTGCCAGTTCCATGAGGCAGCCTTGAAGAGGGGATCTGGTTTCCTGTGAACTGCTGTCACAAGTTCTTTGTGAATCTACAGTTCAATCTCTAAAAGCCAACCATTGGTTGCTTGCAGAGAATTCAATTCTTGTCAAGAAAACAGAGAAAATTGAAATAGTGGTTGCACTGTGGAATCATTCTTGTATGTGGAGGCTAGAGAGTTGTTCCCAGTTTATGTGAAACGATATATTTCTGTATTCATCTATCAGCTATGATTCAATGCAAACGTGTTCATTGCATTGACCCTTTATTTTTATTTTTATTTTTTAAAGTTTTGTTACACATATTGGCCCAATATGTAGAGTTTCATACATGAAAATTCTCATTTTTTTATGTTTACATGAAAATGGGCATTTATTTTGATTTTGAAAATTCAAAATAAAATACATAAAACCATAAGAAATGAAGATTTTGATGTATGAAGACTACATACTTGGGCCCAATATGTATATCAATTTTTTTTTTTTTTTTTTTAAAAATGGTCATGCAGTTGTGTGTTGAGGCTCTATACGCACATCTGCATTGAATCATAACCCTTCATCTATGGGGTATGTTGGAGCAGGTGCACAGGTGTTTTCTTCTTCTTCTTATTTTTTTCCAAACTGTGAAAATATGGGCCCAGTTGTATTAAATTTATTGACCAGATTTTACAACTTTTGGATGCGTATATATTTTTGAATTTAGAAAGTCAGTTTTTTTTAACCTTTCATTTATTCTACAGCATTGTCTTGTTCAGCATGTAGTACTAACATGATGAGGACAAAAATGCTGTTTCATTTTATAAATTAGTGTAGCAGTTGAACCTGTATGTATTCATATCATCTCTTCTTTCCATAGTTTCTTAGAAATGTGACTATCTTTTTTTTTTTTTTTTTTTTAAATGCAAATATGACTATCTTATGTTCTTGTTGTGTAGTTGGTTAGACGATTGCAAAGTCAGGATGGAGATGTTGCAGGAGAAGATGGTCCGGTGACGCCGAAGAAGATTTTTCAGCTCTTGAACCAGGTATGCTTAAGAGAAAAAGAGTATCGGCATTTTTTTACTAGAATTTAAGCACTTAATCTTATTGTGTCCTTGTCATTATCTGTGCTTTAAACCTTTCTGTTCAATCGAACTGGTGGTATCAACAATAACCACCTATGTTGCATGAAGATCTCATCTAACAGAGTCCTTATAAATTGACAAGTTTATACTTTCTCTGGTTCCTCAAAGGAAAAGGAAAAATGAAAAAGCAAATACTGTATTATTTCTGTGAATTTTTCTTTGATTTCCATCTTCTCTTTGTATCTTTATTATCAACGTTGCAAGACTTGCTTCTAGTTTCATCCATTTTTTCCCCTTGTATTCAGCTTCTGCTGCGTAACCTTGTGCATAGTGTGATAGGAAGGCTGCTCTGTGTGTGTGTGTGTCCCTCTCGTGAAACTTTCATCTAAAGATTCCATTTGTGTTTCTTATCAGACTATTGAAGCGTTGTCATTTGTTCCGTCACCAGAACTGGCACTAAGATTGTACTTGCAGTGTGCTGAGGTATAGCTATCACTAATGATGACATGCCCTTTCTATCTTTCATTTTCTTTCTAAAGTATTGACCTTGCTTCTCAGGCTGCCAATGATTGTGATCTTGAGCCTGTTGCATATGAATTCTTCACACAAGCTTTTATTTTATATGAAGAAGAAATTGCGGTATTTATTCTTATGACCAAACTGTCTCCCCCTCACGCACTCACACACGATGTGCATGTCAATGCTAAGAAGCCTTATTACTAAGGTTGTTTTCTGGTCAGGATTCAAAATCTCAGGTGACTGCAATACATCTCATAATCGGAACTCTTCAGAGAATGAGCATATTTGGGGTTGAGAATAGGGATACTCTTACACATAAAGCCACAGGGGTAATTTTTGACGCTGATCACCTCATCATCTTACTTGTCAGCCCATTTTATTCTGAAATCTCACAACAGTCTTGTCCTTAAGCAGTACTCTGCAAAGCTTTTAAAGAAGCCCGATCAATGCAGAGCAGTCTATGCATGTTCACATCTCTTCTGGGTGGAAGAGCAGGATGGCATCAAGGATGGAGAAAGGTGTGTTGTAAATATGTTAATCTATGTTTTCATTGAGTTAAGATTAGGTTGGGCAATCCTATCATAAAAAAAAATAAAAAATCATGTTGAGCAATCCCAATGTTCATTCCAAAGAATTGGTTCCTGTCCTATTTTCATTTAGTTAAAATTAGCTGAGAAATTCTATTGTTTCTATTAGGAATAGCACTAAACTCCCACAAATTAGAAGATATACATTTTTTTCATTATGTTTGATCAATATTGATATAGCGCTACTACAAGGTCTTATATCTCTCTTTTATTCTACTTTTCTCTCTCAAAATCCTAGTTCTTCTATTCTTCTCTGCTTTTTCTTCTTATTCTGTGGAGAGGGTCTTTCCTCTTTCTTTTAAATTCTTTCAATTCTTTTGTCGTATCGCATTTGATTTAATTGCAATCCACTGAAAGGGGACATACTATCCAATGGAAAATGCTAAATGCTTATTTATACAACTGACCAATATTTGCGTCCATGATTAGTTATCAAAGTTGGTTCTTTTTATTTAACTGATTCTTAACTATTCTGGAATTACGTCTGAAGTATTCCAATGCCTCTGACTTACAGGAGATTGAGAGAACAGAACCAAATTTCATATAATCATCTATAAATGTGATGAAATATGAAAATCTGTCTTGGCCTCATATTCATTGGGCCATGGTTGTCAGAATGGATTAATTGAAGCGGAAATCCTTTATGGTTGGTTTATTAAATGTTTTTTTTTTTTTTTTTTCCCCAAATAGACAATGCTCTCAACAAACAAGTTAATGTTCGCAAGTGGGCCCAATAGGCCTTCTTTAGCTAATCTACTCATTGTCTTGTCCAATGTGACCTAATTTGGCATGTCAAAGATTTATATTCACGTTTGCATTAGAAGATGCAAAAGAAAAACCACCACCATTTGGTATGAAGTTATCATAATCAATATTCAAACCATCAATAATAAAGTCAGCAGTATGATAAGTTGTTCCTATAAAAACATGTACACAATCATCACGAAGGTTTAATAATAAAAAAAAAAAAACAGGCTAAGGGGATAAAACAGAAACCAAGTTTCGCCAAGTTTCTTGTGCATATAAGACAGGGATGAGGCTAAGTGCACCCCATTTTTTAAAATTTTTTTTGAATTTTTTTTTTTTATAAAACTGTTAATTTAAGTGCATTTAACATGTGTATCAAGTTTTACCATTTTTGGAGATTTTTAGATTTTTTTTTATTTTTGAAGATCAGTGGCATTTTAGCAATTTAAAATTATGAAAATGCTATTGATTTTCAAAAATAAAAATATAAAAGTCTCCCAAAAGGTAGAACTTGATACAAATGTTAAAGACACTTAGATTAACAGTTATATAATTTTTTTTTTTTTAAAAAATGGATTAAAGCACCCGGGTGCACTGAGGCTAAGTTCTTCCGAGTGCACTGTATAGGGCTCCTATAAGATATCATATAAAAATAAGATTCGACGACCATACAACTATTTCCCAGTTCCTATCCCTTTAGATCCCACCTTGGAGTTATTTCATATGTAAATTCACCTTGTTCCAATTGGAATTTGAAGTTAATTCATAAAAAGCTCCACAATATTTAACTACATGGTCTGTTGCTCCTAAGTTTATTTGATCTTGCTTTTGTCTAGCTGGTTATATAGAAGCGAGACTCTTTAAAAATATATCAATTTTAGTATTGATCTTGTAAATCGTTGACCACTGGTGCTTGATTGCTTGTAATTTGATTGGGTTAATAAAAAAATCATTAATTAGACAGTTTAGTTTGAAGCTGGCAGCCTGGCATGCTGGGTCTGGGTAAAATTCTCTGATCACATCCGCCTGAGGAACTTCCTTTTGATTGTGCCTGTAACTGTAGTTTTTCTGATTTTAGTAATAAATACTAAGGCTTTTTAATTCATTCTAAGGTATTTGTGTTTTCATTGCATTTTTCATGTTATGAGAAGCAATGTGATTTGGATTTCCACTGTTAGAAGTTGTTGCTGACTTGGCTATAGTTTCAAGCTTTCAAGATATGATGTAATTTTGCCTGGCCTTTGTTAATTGTGGCCCAAATTTTGTAACAGGCGACCCATGCTGATAAAGTATTTCTAGCTTTGAAATACTTTTGTTACCATGAACTCTTGATTCTGCCCCTTGCCACATTTAAAGCTTTGCACACTTTTTCCTTTCCTTTTCTTTTTTCTCCAGATGAATTTTTCTGTTTTGTTACTATGAAGGACAATATGATGGAAAATATTAGTGCAAATGGCATGGTGTTTCAAATTAATCTGTCCAAGTTCTTGTTTACTGTTTGGAATGAGTAATTCTTGCACTTACTATTTCAGTGATAAAGGGAAAAAGGAAACATGAATTTTGTTGCTGTTTGCATTCAACTGGTTTGAAAAGTGTCTTGCAGCTTGGAGAGGATTTCCTAATGGAGGATGCAAATCTTTTTTCTTTTTTTTCTTTTCTTTTTTTTTTTTTTTTTTGGGACACGGAATTCTTTTATTATTTTGTGGAACTAGCAGCAGCCCTGGACAGCTCAGTTTTCAGTGGAAAAATGAAAGCCATTACACAATGACTTATTACTGTTCCGTTAAGATGTGCCAGATTTCAGCAACTAAATTGTTATTCTTATTATTGCTTCCAGGGTCTTGCTCTGCTTAAAGCGTGCACTGCGGATTGCAAATGCTGCTCAGCAGATGGCCAATGTGACAAGGGGTAGTGGTGGATCAGTCATGCTATTTGTTGAAATTCTGAACAAGTAAACAGAACAAGAGCCAATCACAATCATTTTTCAGTTATTGGATACTGGCTAGGCTGTACTCACAATGTGACAATTTCAGGTACCTATACTTCTTCGAGAAAGGAAATCCCCAGATTACAAGCTCAGTAATTCAGGGACTAATTGAGTTGATTACAACAGAGATGCAAAGTGATAATACAACGCCTGATCCATCTGCAGATGGTTTCTTTGCTAGCACTCTGCGTTATATCCAGTTCCAGAAGCAGAAAGGTGGTTCGATGGGTGAAAAATATGAGCCCATCAAGGTGTAGTATGGCTGAGTTGAATGGTGCTGATATGGTTGGATTAACGCAAGCGTATCTAAGGGATGAAGTTAGAGGACTGCTTTCAAATTTTTTAATTTGAAGAAATTAGTTAAACTTCACCCAAAGGAATGGCAGGAAAAGAACATTGTAAATGATTGCTCGTGTAGTTCATGTTGTATGCATTGGTTTCCATTCACATGGTTCACATTGGTGGATCGATGGAAGCATCTGACTTGAGAAGCAACTGTTGATTTGCTTTCTGGATTCCAGCCATTTGCAAATTCGGCAGTGCAGAAAAGCCTTGCATTTTGGTTGATTTTGGCTTCTGTTCTGCCAGGTGCATGCAACCTTACCCTTTTCCTTCCTCTTACCCCCAATTTTACCATTCTATGGCAGTCTCCATAATGCTTATTGGGGTTCATTTTCTGGATACAAGTAGAGAATGTCTTATTAGCCTGATTTTCATGTAATCATTCTGTTTCATACTGGGGGTGTTGTAGATATACAATCTAGTCTCAACATTACGTGGTAATAATGTCCTATTTACCAATTATGTTTTTTTGTTTTCTTTCTAATTCCAACCTTTCTTTAAGCTAGTGCTTATTGCGGAAATTTTGGATTAATAGCATAGCTGCATATTTGAATGAAGCTTCGTTTGGTTGCTTTGTATGGGCTTTTTATGTGCTTTTTTCGCAATGAAATCCTTGAGCTTCCGTCGTACACAATTTTTGGTACATAAATTGACCAAGAAATAAGGAAAAGTTATGTTGAATGATGATGTAACCATCTGCCCAAAGAGTTATTTCACTTTGGCATGCTTGTGGTAAGCACGGTTTGAGGTCGAAAGAGGGTTTGTTTTCCCATGCATTTTGGAGGGTTAGTGGCACTTCAACGCACGTTAATGAAGCACCGAATTTTTTTGCAAATATAACAGTGCGGTTGAATGTTGCTGATGGAACAAGCAATAGAATATACACAGCACAAGCAAAAATGCAGTCACATAATGTATAGTGGTTAGGTCCAATGTCAGGCTCATTTAGTTCGTGCTAATATATGACCTAGTCCTTGTGGCAGGGTTAATTGGGCGCTAAAAATTTTATGCAAATATAAAACTATGGCAGAATATTGTTGTCAGAACAAGTAATAGTACATATACAGTAGAAAAACATGCAATCACAACCTACAGTGGTTCGATCGAATTTCAGGCACCTTTTGTTGGTCTCTGCAGAAGATACGGTGCTGATTGTGGGTGGAATTGAGCACTTCAAACTTTTGCAGATACAAAATCGCGGGTAATAGTGTTGTCCACAACGGGTAAGTAATAGAATATATCTAGCAGAAGTAAAAATACAATCACATATAATGTATAGTGGTTCAGTCCAAATTGAGGGACTTATTTTTCTCTCTTTGACCGAAGTCACAGGTTTTACCATACCAATTCAACATCGGTGATGAGGCGTGTTTTGGGCATGTGGACCCCACTAAAATAAACGGTCCATATTGATCACAACAATTGTGAGAAAAAAATAAATGTGATTTGATTGCATCAATGGCCAATATTACAAATGGATCAATGGCAGAAAAAAAAAAAAAAAAGAAAAAGAAAAAGTAAGCAAAGCTATTAAAAGCTTTAAAAGCTAAATGTGGGGGGTGAAAATTGGGCAGGTTAGGGTGTGTTAAAAATCTGTTTGGTATTACTTTTTATACTGAGTTGGGACAATGTTTATTTGATCATCACCTCGAGACAAATTTCGCAACAAGTTGAGTTAAAAAAGCGGGCTAAAGTTTAAAAATTTCTATACATATCAATTTAAACTCATATCTATGATAAATTTAAAGGTCAAATGATTCACTATTTTACTATTTAGTGAGTGAAACACAGTTGTCATAACAAAGCATTAATAAAAATTCTTTAATAATTTTGTTTATGACTTAACCTAGATAAATGTGTATTAACTTTAATAAAACATTGTTTTAAATTTTGAATTCCAATTAAAATTGCTAAATTGCAAATAATAATATTCATACTTATAAAATATAAACAGCATTGATTATATATTTTATTTTATTGATAAATATGTCAAGGAGATAACTTGAATAACATATATACAATTTAGAAATAAACAATTATTCATATAAATAAGTTATAAAGTTAAATGTATATCAACATAAATCACATTCATATTAATGTTATAAAGTCAACATATTTGTCCAACAAAATGAGATGTAAATCATATAATTTTTAAAAATAATTTACATATTGCGAGTCGGGACGAGTTGGGACATGGTCGGCACACCCCGCTCCTTATAAGTGTAACAAGGGTCTAAAATCCCAGTTCCTCAACTAATCACCCTATCAAGATTATTCACATTGACAAATAGGTCGTGCAACCTACAAGTACTTGGGAGCTCAAGGCCATGCACTTATTAGGGATTACAACTACAACCCAAAAGAAGATTGTGCGTACATATACACACATGCGTCTCGCAATGCCCTAACCTCATTTCATTACATTAGTCAAAATATACCTAATTCTTTATAAGACTATACCTGACTTTTTCTCTTATAGCATTATAATCACAATTATATCCGATAACACGAATTAACCATATAAACGGACATAATTGGCCGATCGGTAAATACAAGCAAGTGATGTAAATAAAATAGTCTTCCTTTCCCACATATATCCCTTAATTATGATGAACCGCTTTTCTAAACATGTCCCGTAAGTCGCATCACCCATGACTTATAATTTCAGATGGGGTCAATCCAATTAGAATGAAAATTGATATGGTAAGAGAATACATTATTCTAAATACAATGCGTAAATTAAATTATAATTTTATCATCATGCGGGACCCATTTTGTTGCCACTATACTGAGCCAGAAAATGTCTTTTTTTTTCTCTCTCTCTCTCTATATATATATATATTAAAAATGATCCTATTAGCCTAGGCTAAGGAAATGCATCACATAGCCACCTAAAAAAATTTCGTTCACAATAATGTTTTTTTGCTTTTTTCTTTATAAACTTGTTTATCTAAATGTATTTAATATACAAAATAAGTTTTAACATTTTTTGACGTGTATATATATTTTTTTAAATTTTTACAAATGCATTTCACTTCTATGTAAACCGGATTACATAGAAGCGGACCCATGTAACCCCTTTAAAATTTTAAATTTAAAATTTTTGAATTTTAATGGAAAATCTAATGTATTCTTTGTATTTAATATCATTTGTTTATCTAGGAGAAGTTTTATTCTAGTATTACTTATCAGTAAATGCTTGGAGATATCATATGACATAACTGAAGGTGTACTTGTTCAATGCAATAGAATTAAAGGTACCTTGTAACCGCTTCAAGATGCTGTTTACCTTTTAAGATGCTATGTACCCAAAAAAGGCACTCTTATCCCCTCTCCCTAGTCCTTATATCTTGCATAACTTGATCATTTTTCTATCCTTTTCTATTTAATAATGGCAGACCATTCAATGATTCAGCCTAACATCTATTTGAAATAGCTTATTTCTTGTCATCGGCATGGTTGTGGATTACTTTTGACAACTTCTCATTTTTGTAAACAATAGATTATCACTACATTAACAATCTAATTATAGTCCCACAATTGTGATTAACTATTTTCTTATGTTGTGATTAATGTGGCTTTTTATTTTTAGAAGTCATTGTTCTTTCTATAGTGGTTGTTTTTCAGGCTAACACAATCCAATTTAATGAAGAGAAATCAAAGAAATTACATGACTATTTAATGAAGAGACATCAAAGAAATTAGATGACTCAAATTTCAGCAATCTATAATCAATGAGTTTGTGATGCTCCAAACCCGAGCGTCACATCCTGAGCCTTACATCAAGATTGTTATTGATTAGTAAACGTGATTAGGATTGTTGCTCTGTCACACGGCGGGTTTTAATGAATATTTATCCAATTAAATATGTTTCTTTAAGTATTTATTTTCTTCTATTTTTCATCTCATGCATATTTAGGTCATTTCCACCCAATAATTTCATAACTAATCATGATATTCAAGATATATTTCAAACTTTCTCATAAATCAGATGTTACAGCATATAACATACATAAATGTCAACACAGAAGCATCAAATTATTTTACAATCATCTAATATAAATTCTTCCCAATCATGAACTTATAATGTTTTTCATTTCTTTAATGGTCGACTCGTGCTCCTTTGTCAAAGTCTCTTCTTTCACCTGTCTATGGGTTTGGAAAACGAAAACGTGAGTCGAAACTTAATAAACAAGCTCTATCTTTTTTAAGCAATTCATTTTGTGAGCAATATTTTTCATTCAAAATATCTTGAAAAGCAATTTATACCTTTTGAAAAGGTATATCATGAAAACATAATCCTTATACCTATCACAGGTACGATATGCATAATACAATGTAAAACCGTGAAACATGTCCTCCATAAGATGAAAGCTAGCTTGGCGACCATCCGTCTTTGTCTTCTCCCATCTCAGGGAGAGCTCCGTCGGCCATTGGCCTATCTTAGCGACTTGGCCACACCAAAAGGGGACAACCGGTCCGCTTATACCTTTCAGGTGGACCTAGTACTTTG
>JAXCLR010000092.1:32974506-32993547 GCA_035584095.1 Annona squamosa
CAACAATCCTGATTCACATTTACCAATCGATAGATCTTGAGGTAAGGAAGTGACGTCTCGGTTCGGGGCGCCACAACTTGACACCTCAAATCCCTTTAAATTCATGCAATTATGCATTGTACTCTAACATTAAATGTAAAATACTCTTGAGATGCATTAGTCAACCAAGCTCACTTTTTCATTGTAGGTATTTTTCCAAAATTTCATGCTTAATCTAAGCCATCCAAAATAAACATCTTATAATTTCATTCAATCGTTTCAAATTTCATCTCCAACTGATTTTCCTAGCTCCCATTATAGTCGTTTAAAATTAACGATTGAAATTGAAATACGATCAATAAATCATAACTCTCATTTCATCAAGAATTTTCATAACCCATTAATTCCTTAATACCAAGTCTAATATTATTAATTTTCATTTTAAATTTCACTTGAATTCGCCTTATAGGCATTGAGTTATAAATTTTCCAGTGTTTTTCCACTTAATTTGACAATTGTCACATAAATACTCATAATTCAATTTAAATAATAGAAAATAATTTTCCTTAATGTATTTGCATATGTACATCGGCAATGATTTACTCTAATTCCATTGTCTTAGCTCAAAATGATTAATCCCACCATTATTGTTAATCTATAACCCTAATTGCAATAATTAGCAAAATCACATAGTGCCTTCATAATTCAATAATTCACAAATGAATAATATATACATGATTAACGCATACATATGGGTTCTACATTGGTTAGGATTTTACAAATTATTAGGGTGGTTGAGAAGGGGTAGCATAATTGCATAACTTTTATGAGCAAAAGGCCCCAAAATGGAAACTAAGAAAATGTTAGAAAATATATGGTTTAATTTTGAAAATTCAAAGGTTTTGAAATTATTTTACAAGGATTTTAAGATATATTATTTTTCAAACATTTCAAATGTTTATCAAAATATTTCTAAAAGAATTTAACGAAGGTCATCCTAAAATTAGATTTCAAATGACAACTTGTTTAAAGTGGGTTCGCTCGCTTTACAAGTTAACACGAACTGCGGTCTATGATGTATTTTTGAAAATAATTTTTTAAAGACACAAACTTCGGTCTGTGATGTTTTTAAGTTATGGATGCAGACTGAGGTCTATGATCCCGGTTTTAAAGGATACGGACTGCGGTCTGTAATATTTTAAACTAAACGGACTGCGGTCCGTCATGATGATGTATGGTGCACCGGTACAAGGAATAGGCCAGTTGTAGAGCATGGTTGGGATGATCGAGACCCATTCTACATAAGGCCAAGTCGCTAAGGGATGAAAGGAGTGCCAGCGACGTCCTCCATGAGATGGGAGAAGGATAAAGGAACAGCCGCTTGACTAGTGTGCTATTAAGGATTCTCTTCCAAAAGGTAGCATGATTACTTACTAAGTGTCATTACTGAATGAGGAGAAATGTATTTGTATACGTTTTGCTTTTCAAAAGCCCAAAGATTGAGATATAAAAGCATTTATATGAAAAAGTTATCATAAATTGGATTTTTATGAGCTATTATGTATAAGTTACCCTAAAGTGGGGTGTTTTACACAAAATGTGTAAATATTAAGAATAAAAAAATAATTCTTATGTAAAAGTTTTCATGAAAAGGATTTATAACTTGTTTGTTATAAACAAGCTCCAAGACGGGGACTATAAAAAGGATTTATGTAAAACTTGTTTCGGACATGAGAATGTCCATTATTGAAGAGCCTAAATGAAAAGTATTTATGGGAATGAGAATGTCCCATGCCATAGCATTTTAATAAAAGGTGTTTTAGGACATATGAATGTCCATTGCCAAAGGAAGCTATGTGAAAAATGTTTTAAGACATTAAATGTCTCTTGGTTAAAGGATTTTATAATGAAAAATATTTTGGACATAAAAATGTCCTTTGCCGAGAAACCACTTATGTGTATGATATTTTTAGGACATAAAAATGTCCTTGTCTAAAAGGAGTTTTGAGAAAAAAAAATTGGACGTAAAACGTCCACTAATGAAAGATGATCTTCTATAAATGTTTGCGAACATTAGAAATGTTCATATAAGACTAAAGGAAATTAATTAAAGAGGGTAAAACGTATATGTTTTGCCTTAACAAGCCCACACGTGGCTTGTAAATAATTTTAAGAATGAATGTTTTATGAAAACGTTCAAAGACATAGATTTATCCTTATGAACAAAGGATTTCATGATAATATTTTAGGACACAAATGTCCTCATGAAAAAAATGTTCAAGATATTTATGAAAAGGTTTTCAAGGAACTCTTGCCCTAATAATAAAATGCTTGTTTACTGAGTTGTCACTCACGTTTTGTTTTTCTAAACCTTAGACAAGTACCAGGAAACTCAAGAAGATGCGAACCTAACCAGGTGAAGAAAAGGTACATGACAGTAGCCATGTGAGCTATAAGAAATGGGATTGCATGGTTTGAAGTACTAAGGTATGTTGATGTATATGAACTTATTTAGAATTATAAGTTCTATATGATTCAATGATAGAATGTATGTATGTGTGGAATGTAAATGTCATTGTAAAAAAGTATGAGGAGATGTTATGAATGAGATGATGAAATTTATTACAATTGTATTGCCGCTTGTATGATGTATAATGTTAATTGTAAAGAAATGATTGATGAAGAATGGTGTGAAATGTAAAGATACGAACAATGATGAATAAAAAAAATTTGGACGAAATTTAATTAAGAACCCGCTGCGTGATCAGGGTAATAATCCTGATTCACATTTACCAATCAATAAGATCTTAAGATAAGGAAGCGTTGTCTCGGTTTGGGGCGCCACCTACCCTAATTAAGAGCTTTATAACTCATCACTTAGGGTTTATTATGGATCAAATTTATGACCCATAAATGAACTTAGAAAATTTAGAATTTTTTTATTCAAACTTAACTCAACACTTATTTGAATTGGAGAGACTTTGCTCTAACTTCCCTGGCTTAGTTGCTTCCCTTTTCTCCTCTTTTCTTCCCTTTTTCTTCTTCTTTTTCTTTCTTTTCCTTCCTCCTTGGCACGCCCCTTGCTGCTGCCCTCTTTTCTTTCTTTTTTTTCTCACTCAATTTTGCCCAAAAAGTGGATGTCCCTTGCTCATGCCCTCCTATTTATATAAACATATTTTTATCCCATCATTTTCCACCTCGTTTTGAAGTTAAGTTAATGCATACTTATCCCTTAATGTGTTGTCATAATTTCACCCAAGTAAAATTGCATTTTTACACAATTTGTAATTATCAAAATGTGCTCCAAATCAAGTCATCTTGTTGTCTACCTTGTGCACGTCCCGTGTGGCTTGGATTTTGGCATTTTATGCCATCAAAAATCCATCCCAAATCAATGTCATTAACAACCCTAGTCATGTAGGTCATTTAGAGGCATATTTTAGCATTTAAAAAATAATAAAAATCAGCTCAAAGCCCCCTTTGACGTCTCTCGTATGCCACCTTTTTGAGCCATTTATGGCTACCACATCTAGCCTATACCTATGCCATTAAACACTCTAGATATTTCATGAATTTTTCTGAATTTTTTGGAAATGAAAAAATCCTCCAAAAATTCCTCCTTAAGCCACCTCATTAGGATCCTTTAATCACCTCATTAATGGGTTAACTTTTCCATTAATGCAAGTTTACTTTTTGATGACAAAAGTCAATGGGTTTCGTACTTTTATGATTAAGTATTTTTTTCATAATAATTAGCTTAATCAAACTCATCCATATGATTCATCACATCATTTTAACCGTTCATGGCAAATTTCATCTCAATATGACTTTTCTAACACAAGTTATGACTATTTGAAATTATCTTTTAGATTTGGATGAAAATAAATAATTATCACCCTAATCTCATCATAATTTTCATAATCCAATCTATTCGTAAGGTTGAGCATATTATCATGTGCTTACCTTTTAAATTTTACCTCATTCCATTTTGTAAGCATTAAGATATGAATTTTCTAACATTTAACACCTTAAAGTTATAATTATTATAATTTTCATTAATTAAATCATAATATATGAGATAATTATTCCTAACACATTCACATTTTCTAACCCTCATTGGTCTCTTTAGTCACATTGACCCTTATTGAGCTATGATGATTAATTTAATCACCTCTTTTAATTAATAGCCTTAAAATCAATAAATCAATTGAATCATATATGAATCATGTTTACATGTCTAATTTACATGTAAGGGTCCTACTAGGGTCTGAGAACAATACTTCTAGTCATCCGCTCCTATTATTTTTATTTTTAAATATGGTCAGTCTCAAAATTTTTAAGCACTAAAAAGGATACAAAAATGATTATAATTAAGAAAAAAAAGTATAATGTTTACATGAGAATATTATTCAACAGGCAATTGAATTATTTATCTAAAAAATAATTATATTTTTTTAACATGGGTGTTATCAAAATTTCTACGCACTAAATAAATTAATTGCAAAATTTTTATTTGAAGCGTGAATGGCCGACCTAAAATAATTATGATTGAGAAGAAAATAGTGTGATATTGACATGAAAATATTATTTTACGGGTAATTTGAATTATGTTAGTAAAGTAACTTTATTTTTTAATAAGGATAGTATCAAAAATTTTCAAATATCAAATAAATTATTTGCACAAATTTTATTTTGAACCTCAAGCCGTTTACTTGGAACTCATTCTAATCCAAAAGAAAATATAGTGTTCATGTGAGAACATTATTTAATAGGCAATTTCAATTATTTGTCACAGCAATAATTTTATTTTCATTCGTAGTGGTATCGAAATTATTAAATATCAAATAAATTACTTGCACACATTTTATTCCCCACCTATATCATTTACCCAAAAATAAATATAATCAAATTTGTATATTAATAACGTGAGAAGATTAATTTATGGATTATTTTACTAATTTATCCTACATATGAGAATATTAATTAATGGGTAATATTAATTTTTTATTTCAAAAATAATGTTGTTCTTAACAGGGATGGTACTAAAATTATTAAGCGCTGAATATCATAATTGCATAAATTTTATTCAGCCTCCATTGACCTAAAAATTAGTAACATCCAAAGTAATTCGCATCTCATACATACATGGCTTAACTAGGCTGGTGCCGTCACTCATAGTTAATTTTTTATTTGCTAAAATTTATTATGTTTCCAGGGCATATCTCACACGCGCATGGGATGATGTTAAATTGCTTGATTTTGTTGTTTTTGTGCAGGATTATCAACTGTTTTTGTTTTTGTGGCATGCTTTTGTTGCAAGCTTATTGCACGAGCCACCATGGCATAGTCATAAATGGCATGCTAGAAAATATCAAATATTGAGGCCGGAGTCAGTAAAACATGTAAGCTCGCATGGTTGGAATAAAGAATGATTGACCCCACAACAGATGTCTGTTGCACCATTAAAAATAAAAATAAAATTGCAAAATCAATCAATAGTGAGGAAACCACCAATAACAAATTGACAGTTGAAAGGTGGCTGATAATAAAACTCACGACAATTTTATGCAATGACAGTCTGCCTATTATGAGTTCATTGTAAAATCTCTCCTAGCATTTCCTCTTAAGTGGTCTGCTCTCAGGAGATCATAATGATGACATATCTGGTTTTTTCTATTCTTACACCTTGTTATGTCCCTCACAGATTGACACCCACTTGTGTCATGGGTATTCCAAGCTCATCCTTCAACCTCACACCACTCTCTTCCTTTGTTACCAAGTCGTAGATTGCTGGCCGCCCAATCTGTTGCCAGAAGAACAATGGAGATTAGGAGAAATAAAAATTGAGCATGGAAAACTATAAAGGATTCTATAGGGAAGGTTGACAAGCGAAACCGTAAATACAAGTGTTGAAAAATTTTGGATCAATATAGTTTTGATGCTCAAATATTCAGCAGGCTTCTTGGAATAAATTTCTATAACAAGGCTTGAAACACGTCACTCAGTGATGATGTGGCACGTACAGACTTTAAAAAAATTTATTAAATTACCGATTGTTCTGCATCCTTAAAAGACATGTCTCTGAAACAAAGGAAAATGTTCCACATACGTACCCTATTTCTCTTGTTTTTTCTATGTTGCAAGACACACACACACACACACACAAAAGCAAAATAATAGGAGAATGTGCAAAAAGCCAAACCCTAAACTTTCAATATTTGGGCATTCTTAAAACTTTAATGGTACGGATCATATTCAAAAAAGATGATAATTATAATGAAATCAATTTTTTATTTATAAAAAATTTTGTAATGAGAAA
Source organism: Annona squamosa (assembly GCA_035584095.1). Classification (NCBI taxonomy): domain Eukaryota; kingdom Viridiplantae; phylum Streptophyta; class Magnoliopsida; order Magnoliales; family Annonaceae; genus Annona; species Annona squamosa. The sequence continues at coordinate 32,980,805 of JAXCLR010000092.1, forward strand.
TGAATAAAAAAATTTATTAGGAACATATTACTTTTGTTTCCTAAGCCTATAATTATCCTACAGTTGAACTGAGAATCAGGACATTAAATCAATTGTATTTTAAATATTAAATCAGAAGAACGAAAACTCACTTGTGAAAACAATGTCTTATTTCAAATGTTGAGTTGTTAGCTATAAGAGCCTAACCCACCTGATCACCATGAGGAACCTTTCTGCACCAACATCATAAGCACTAATCAGAAACCACCAACATTATAAGCACTAATCAAAATATTCTAAGATCTTGAATCTTCCCCAATGGGGCATTTCTTTCAAAATTATGTGCAACAACATGGCATTGGATCATCAAAAAATCTTAAACAACCAAAATTCCACCATTCGATAAGATTGATACCATGCAAACTTCACTAAGAAGAAATAAAGCAAGCATGCACAAAAATTTAAGCATAAAAAATTATCAGTTAAGTAGGCACAAAATATTCACCAAAACGCTCAAACAATAAATTCACTAAGGACTGCACATTTGATCTGTCTTACAGAATAATGCTCAAAATATGTAGCCTCCTAGATATTTTTTTTTTGCTGAACCATAAAGATTCATGGATCGCAATGCAAGATCTTAAAAACAATAACTAATAAGATTCTACTCTTCAAATTTGTGCAAGTAAGGTCCTTTTTTTAGTGTAAAAAGATTTCTAGCTCATTTGCTAAAATATCATGTTTCCTTCTAGGCAAAGACAATCCAGCCAGGGCAAATTTAATGTCTAAAAACATAGCATCTAGCATACTTCACTATGCAAGGAGACAAGCATATATTTCCTTGAAGCAAATTTAAACAAACTTGTCCATCATACTGAAGGCACTTGACTCCTTGAAGGTACCTGATTATCTGAAGCCTTCTCATGAGAAAACAAATTTATGCATTAGAAGGAATGAAATAGGACTCTATGAAAGTCTCACAGATGCCAAAACAATAGGATTTTCAAAACACAGCAATAAATAAATTAATATTTTCCTAAAGTGTCATTAAAATCATATTACAACATAATGTTAATTCCATACGCCTTCTTTTGAACTCCAAACAGAATTTCATATGATAGGTTGCCTACAATGACATTCTAACAGTAGTCACAACAAGATATGTTATATTTCTTTCATAAATTGGTTGTGCGACTTTGACATCTAAAAAATGGAAAAGTAATCAAACTTCATCATAAAATAGCATTTCAGATAATTTTTTGATGGTTAGCATTTTCAGATAATTAGTTGTTGAACCAACACTGAAAATTCAAAGTTTCTTAAAAACATACTTCCAAAAAACATAATTATTAGATTGTCATCTAAACAGTCAACATTGCATTAATATCACTTCATGTGGCCTTATCCAACAAAGACACTTCCCCATACTCTGAAGTGTTCTTTAGAATAATGGCTTCAGTCTCTCAAATTTCACATTTTATTCTAAAACGTCACCTATGACCAGAAGCATTCCTCAGGAAAGAATCGCAGATCAAGCAGCGAATGCAGTTTGTTTTATGACAAGAATCAGAATGTTAGTACATTACCTTGCCCTTTGCAGCAATTCCTAGTGCAATAGACCAATTGTCACGTTATATGCACCGGGATAGCAGGCCAAGTGAGCTCCTGAATGAAATGACAACCATAGATTTTTTTTTTTTAACAGAAGCATATAATGTGAAAAGAGTGGAGATGTAATGGAACCAAGCTGGAGATCAATAAGAGCTAGACTAGTCAACTTGAAGCTTAGATTAGAACTTGAATTTCAAGCTACACCTATGAACATATAATCTAAATTATGCAAATTTATATATGCTCGCATCATTTATTATGCACTTATGAACTAAGCTGAAGCTAGAACCAAGCCATAACTAGGATATTAAGCCAGCCAAGCTAAGCCAACACAAAGCATAAGTGCGTCTCATTTATGCATAAGCGTGGATTTTGACCTTCAACTTTGTTAAGCTGGGCCATTAACCGGCGCCTCTCATTTACAACACTAAAAAAAAGTGAAAATATGACAATACATTTGATGCACCAGAATTATAACTAAGGAAAGAGAAGTAATGAACAGAAATTAGGATACACATAAGAAAAAATCCTCATAGACAAAAGAAACAGACTTCTTGCTCCATAAAACATTGTTAATTCTTGAAAGTGAATGTCATAATGGATGTCTATACCAATATGTTCTACCTCCGCATCCAAATTTTGAATTGATTTTCTTAAAATTAAAAGTACCATTCTAATTCATTGAATTTGCAAAGACCATAAGAATTAAAATGCATTAAATATGCATAAATCATAAGAGTCCCAATGCACAAACAATCTAAAAAACCTCTCTACTGTCATCTCTCGAAAATTAAGTAACACTACCTGATGAGATAACTACTTGACATTACACCAATGACTAGAATTATGTGTGAGAATTGGGGCAAGTAAGGGTGCGCTCAAACCTAATCCTACATTTAAAAAATCTTGTTTGACACTATTTTTTTTATATTGGGTTGAGACAAGGTTGGTCTAACCCTCACCTTTTTTTAGGAGGTCTCGGGATAAACTTTGAGTCGGCATCAGGACAATGAGTTTGACTAAAAAGAAGGTCAAAGTTTAAAAATTTATATACATATCAATAGAAACCTATATTTATGATAAATTTAAAAGTGATTCAATATTTTACTATTTAGTGACTAAAACGCAACTCTCGTAATAAAAAATTAGTAAAAAAATTTAAATAATTTCGTTTACAATTTAACCTTGATAAATATGTGCATCAGCTTTAAAAGTACATTAAAGTAAATTTTGAATTACAATTAAAATTGTTAAATTGCAAATAATAATATTCATTCTTGTAAGATATAAACAACATAGATAATCTATTTTATTTTATTGATAAATATGTGAATAAGATAACTTGAACTGTATATATGTAATTAAGAAGTGATCTTGTTAGCTCGGGCTAAGCAAATGCGCCGTTTAACCTACCGCAAAAAATTTATTTACAATAACTTTTTTTTTTCTTCACACACTTGTTTATTTAAGTGTATTTAACATAAAAATAAGTTTTACAATTTTCGGATATGTTTATATATATTTTCAAGATTATAAAATATCCATGTGTACATTTGTATTTAAAATACCCTTATCTTTGAAAATTTAAAAAAAGTGTATACACATATCCAAAAATGGTAAAACTTGATTTATATGTTAAATACACCCAGATAAATAATTGTATCAAGAAAAAGGTTAAAAAACACTTGTTGTAAATGAGTTTTTCGAAATGAGCTAAGTGGAGCATTTACTTAGCCGAGTGAATAAGATCATTTCTCATTAAGAAATAAAAATTTATCAATATAAATAAGTTATAAAGTTAAACATACATCAACATAAATAATATTCACATTAATAAGTCATAAAGTTAAACATATTTATCTAATAAAACAACAGTCACATAAGTAAGTCATATAATTTATAAAAATAATTTATACCTTGTGGATAAGGGTGGGTCAGGTTGGGTTGGGACATGGTTGACTTGCCCTGCCCCTTGGAATTGGAATAAGGGCCTAAAATTCTGACTTGCCCCACTCCACTAGGTCAAATCCTTACCCCGATTCTTTGTAAAATCAATGTGGGGGGACGACGGGTCACGGGTCGACTTGGCCTTATTTTCACCCCTAATTGGAATACAAGTGTTTATCTAATTTTTCATTGGAATATAAAAACAACTTATTAAATGCAAAGACAAGAAGAAAAAACCGAAAAAAATGAAGACATGCAATGTAATAATTGGGTAACTACATTCCATTAAAATTTTTCACACCAACGAAAGCCGTTTACCCGGAAGAATGTGAAAATTTGGGAACACTTGAAACAAGAAAGACTACCTAAATATCAGAAAAATATAAACAAAAAGATTAAAATTCTGTTTTAACAAATTGTAGATGATGACAGAATCAGCAGGATCTACTAACCAGCTCAAATGGTTTCTTTCGCACGCAGTTTTATTTTTGAGCAGGACCTCTTCTTCCAACCAACACAAAAACTATAGCATCTACACACCATGGATCGATGCCCATTCCTCCACAGATCATTTTACGCCCTGAAGGCCTTGATAGAATTTCTTTTCCTCATTACTCTGTTCGCATCCTATACAATTGCTCAAGCAAATTCTCAATAGTAATATCGGGGATTGGTCACTGTTGATCTCAACACAATCTCTGCCTTTGACGTTCCTTCAAATCATGAAAATGCTCCTCTCATCTCCAACTCTTCCATATCACAATCGACAAATGGCATCCCCTCACATTCGAATCTTTAGTCTAGGGTTTGGTTCGGTTTGGATGTTAACCCCGCTTACATAATTTCATTAAAAGACCTCAAATGGATGTATGTACATCCTAAACCATGGTTTACATGCACAATTTTAAATGGGGAATCAAAGAAATCCAAAAATCTAAAATTTTTTGGCTCACCTTCTTTGACAGCAGGCGCCGACGGCTTTCCCCAGCTTCTCCTCTTCTCCAGCCATAGTGCGACAGCGAACAACATTAACAATTGAAGGGGTTGGCGACTGGCCACCTGTAATGCGCCGTAATTTTGAAGGCTTATGATTTTTATTTATTTATCAATGTTTTATTATTGTTACAGTATTATGTTGCCTATGGAGCACAAGAGCAATGATTGTGCATTTAGGAGGAATAGATGAAATTGGTTTGCTTATTGTACATTAATTGATCAATAAAGAGTTCTTTTGGAAAAGAAATAATATTAAATGAAATAATTAATTATAAGTTAAAATATAAGATGATCAAAAGAGTTTAAATGGTAATAAATAAAGTGATGATTATTATCGAAGGTTCGGATCATGATTTGAGTAACGAAGTCATTGATAAATTAGACTTCGGGTTTAACTATAAAGTTGTTAGGAATGTCAAAAATCTTAAGGTGAATTTCTTGGTTAGAATTTTTAAGTTGCGTAAATAATAATTCTAAAAATGGGCAGATTTGTGCCAAATAAGGAAAATCTTTTCAAAAACATAAGTTTCCAACTTAGACCTATAGCATAGGTAGTTATTGGATAGCTTTCTTAGTAGTAGGTCATGGGTTCAAACCTTATCATATGTATCTATGCAATAAAATTTATTTGTTTTTGTAAAAGTAAAGGTGGGGTCCACACCAACACATGTGGCATGTGTGGATGGCTTAAAGAGGGAAACACTAGGTAGGAGAGAATTCGGGAAACAAATAGAGGAGGGAGAAAGAAAGAGGGTATATTGAAGAGAAATATTTTATTTTTTTCACCTTCTTCAAGATTTTTTTGTAGAAATCTAAAAGAGAAGAAAAGGTAAATCATTATATACAATTTTCTCTTTGATTTAAGATCTACATTGATGGGTTTTTTTCATACATATTGGGGATTTTTAGGGCTAGCATATTTTTATGCAAGAAAATTATAATTTTCTTTTAGATCTAAACCATTAAATTATTTTATTACAATAGGTAGATGTTCCAAGTAGAATCTCATGAAGTTTGGTAATAATTTAATTATGATTTCATAATGATAATAATGGAATAATGGAGGAATAAAAGGCTGTTTTATTTGCTTTTATTTTTGAGTTATTTTTGTAGCTAATCCATACCAATCTATACATAGGGAATGATAAATTATGTAAGGAAAAATATTAGGCTTTTTTTTAATTCACTTTAGCTGATTGGATTTGTGACTGATTGTGGACGAATGACTTTGATTCTTTAATATATGATGCTCAATATTAATCTATGAACATGGACATTATTAATGATTTTATATGATAGGTGGATCATAAGAAATTTCGGTTGAAGAACTGTTTGCATTGATTTAGTGAAAAATCATAGATGATCCTTTAACAACTGTTGGAGCAATCATAGACATCAATAATTGTCAACTCTCTTTAATAGTTGGACATGAAAACGTGGAATTCAACTTCTCTGAAGCCACAAAGCACCCTTTAATCAAGAACTCATGTCAACAAGTTGACATCATCAATAATCTACCAATTAAAGAAAATGATGACCCAATGGAGGTATGCATTATCCAAGGAGCATCAACTAAAAAAGAAAATCTAGAACTCCCTGCTTGCGCTGCTCTCTTGGGCAAAAGCCCTCCAATCTCATCATCTACTACCTTAAAATGCGAGAAATTGGACGCGGAGGCTACCTCATTGACCTCAAAGCAATCAAAGGAAGAAATACCAAAGGTAGAACTCAAATTTCTTTCTAAAAATCTTTAGTACACGTTCCTTGGCCATGATTCTACTTATCTAGTAATAATCAATGCAAATTTCTCTGAATTCCAATTTAATGTACTTTTGAATGAATTAAGACAACATAGGAAGTGTGATACCTAGACCTAAATAGGACCCATACGTGTGCATTTGACATGTAAATGTGAATTAATTATGATTTAGTTGATTTATTGATTTTAGGGCTATTGATTAAGGGTGGTGATTAAATTAAGTGTCATAGTCCAATGCAAGTCAATGTGACTTAAGTGACCTAATAAGGTTTGGACAATGTGAATATGCTATGAATAATTATTTCATTTATTATGATTCAATTAATGGATATTATGATGATAATTATGAGTTAAGGTGATAAATGTTAGAAAATTCATGACTTGACGCTTATGAGGCGGAATGAAGTGAAATTTGAAAGGTAAGCACACGAATTTGTACCCAACCTTATGAATGCATTGGATTATGAAAATTTTGATGTAATTATGGTGATAATTATTTATTTTCATCCAACTTCAAAGGTTAATTTCAAATAACCATAACTTGTGTTAGAAAGGTCATTTTGAGATGAAATTTATCATGAACGGTTAAAATGATATGATAAATCTTATGGATGGGTTTGATTAAGCTAATTATCATAAAAAATGCTTAATCACAAAAGGACAAAACCCATTGACTTTTGTCATCAAAAAGCAACTTGTAATTAATGAAAAGTCAACCTCTTTAATGAGGTAGTTAAGGGACAAATTGTGGTGTCCAAAGGGGTGATTTTTGAGCACATTTTGTGAATTATCAAAAATGCATAAAAAGGGACTAGAATAAATGGACGTGTAAGGGCATGCATCTAGGCTAGATGTTGTAGCCATAAAAGGCCAGAATAGGTGGCCTTATGTGGACGTGCAAGGGGAAGAAAATGGGGCATTTTGCAATTCTAAAAAATTTAGAAATTAATGTTATAAGTTGCTGCATGATCAAGGATGATTAATGGCTGGATTTGGGCAAATTTTTGTACCCATAAAAATCTAAAAGAGGCTACCCAAGGAGGGGATGTCCAAGGGTGATGTAGGGCAGATTTTTTGGCTTTAAAAATTTGTAAAAAATGGAAAATATCATGGGATAATTATGACAGCTCAATGAGGATAATTATAAATATTTTAAACCTCAGAAATATGGTGGAATTAGGAGAGAAAGTGGGCAGCCCTATATATAAGAGAAAGGGGGCATTTGACGTCCATTTTCAAGTGGACGGTTTGGAAGAAAAAGAGAAAAGGAAGTCCTGCAAGCGATGTTCCAAGAGGGAAAGAAAAGATAGAAAAGGAAGAAGAAAAGATGAGAAAAAGAAGAAAGTAAAGAGGAGAAACCAAGATAGGAAAGTTGGAGCAACATCTCTCCAATTGGAAAGACACAAACTTAGTTATAAAATAGAAAAAAAGTCATTTCATGGTGTAAGAGGGTATAATACTCAGGCACCGGCTTCCAGAAAAAGCAATGAAGTCAACAAGGCAATTGAAAAAATTACTCCTCCCTCATCAATTAAGGGCATTTAAAGTTTTCTAGGGCATGTAGGATTCTATCGGAGGTTTATAAAAGATTTCTCAAAGATCGCCAAGTTGTTATGCACTCTATTAGAGAAGGATGCACCATTCAAGTTTGATACTGTATGTATGCAATCATTTCAAGAGTTGAAGAGGAAACTAGTACCGGTGCGGATTATCATTTCTCTTGATTGGAGTCTTTCCTTTGAATTGATGTGTGATGCTAGTGATTTTGCAATTGGGGCAGTGTTGAGATAGAGGAAGAATAAGGTCATTCATTCTATTTATTATGCAAGCAAGACCTTAACTGAGGCACAACTAAATTACACTACTACAAAAAAAGATTTATTGACAATGGTGTTTACATTTGATAAATTTAGAGCTTATTTGGTTGGGACAAAGGTGATTGACTACACCAATCATTCAGCAATCAAATATTTGATTGAAAAGGAGTGAAACCCCGCTTAATCTGGTGAGTTTTATTGCTTCAAAAATTTGACCTTGAAATCAAAGACTAGAAAGGAGCAAAAAATCAAATAATTGTTCACCTATCCTGCCTTGAAAGCAGGCAACATTTTTAATATATGGATCATATTAGAGAAGTGTTCCCAGAGAAGCAGCTATTTTCCATCTCTCAAAGTAACATCCCCTAGTATGAAGATTTCTATAGTTCGTGGAATATTGCCTCCTAAATTGAACTATCACCAGAAAAAAGAAATTTTTTCATGATGCCAAATTTTATTTTTGGCATGAGCCATATTTATTCCAGCAGCGTCCAGACAAGTTATACAAGAGATGCATTCCAGAAAGTGAGATAGTGCAAATATTGCAGAACTACCACTCTTCACCATATGGGGTCACTTCCAGGGAGATAAAACTGCAGCAAAGGTACTTCGGTCGGGTTTTTATCGGCATTCTTTATTTAAGGACGTTCATTCATTTGTTAAGAGGTGTGATCAATGCTAGCGTACTAGTAATATTACAAAAAGATATGAAATGTCACTTATTAATATTATTGAAGTTGAGCTTTTTGATGTTTGGGGTGTTGACTTTGTGGGGGCCCTTCATTCCTTCCTTTGACAATCAATATATCTTGATTGCAGTTGATTACATTTCTGAATGGGTTGAAGTGGTACCTGCTCCAGCGAATGATGCCAAAGCAATTCTTAAGTTTTTCAAGAAAAATATATATACTCTTTTGGCACACCAAGGATGATTGTTAGTGATGGGGTTCACACTTCTGCAATTGTTCATGGCAATGTCAACCAAATATGGAGTACACCACCAGGTCACCATAACATATCTTCCTCAAGTTAATGGGCAAGTTGAACTTGCCAACAAAGAGTTGAAACAAATTCTTGAGAAAATGATTGGGCCATCCTGTAGGGATTGGTCTCGCAAGTTGGATGATGCTTTATGGGCCTATCGCACCGCTTACAAAATGCAGCTTAATATGTCTCTATATCAATTGGTTTATGGCAAGGCTTGTCATTTGCCACTACAATTGGAACACAGTGCACTTGAGCAATAAAGAAGTTGAATCTAGATATACAGCAAGTTGGTTAGCAAAGATTATTACAACTTAATAAACTTGATGAATTTAGAATGCAAGCTTATGAGAATGCCAAGATCTATAAAAAGAAAATGAAAAAAATGACATCATAAAAGGATTTTGCCGAGGGGATTCAAGCCAAGTCAAAAGGTGCTACTCTTTTTCCAGATTAAAGTTCTTTCCTGGTAAGTTTAAGTCGTGTTGGCTAGGACCGTTTATTATTTTAAGAATAACTAATCATGTTGTAATGGAGGTACTAAATAAAAAATCAAATAGAAGTTTTGTGGTGAATGGGGAAAGATTGAAACATTACATCGGAGAAGATTTACATCGTTGCAAAGAGGTTGTGTTGTTAAGAGATCTATTTGAGGGCGAAATATCGAGTTAAGGATAATAAGCTTAGCATTGAATGGGTTATCCTTTTAATTTTTGTTCTGAGGCATGGAACTATGCTTTATCATCATGCCTTCAGATAGGGTAAATAAGAAAGATCATCCATTTTGAAAGCGTTCAAGCCAAGGAGAATTTCATTTGATAGTAGGTCAATTCTTATTCATTTGGTTGAATGATCATAAAAAATTTGAGTGCAATTATGAACCCCATAAGTGTGGAGCGGCTCAAGATCACTATAGTCTCAAATTCATCATTTCAAGGAGCATCCCATTCAAGTTGCAAATTTCAGTTGATGTAGCAGCTTGACACTACATGGTATGACAAGATTACAATTTCTGTTGCATATCAAGGAAATCCATGCAAGATGGCATCTAAACCCATTTTCAAGTGTTAAATGATCAATTCCAGATTTATTTAGGCCTCTATTCATATGTGTGGCAAAGGAAATTCCAATAGAAGGATAGTGGCGCCTCGGCACTACAAGAAATAATGTGTTGCATTGTGGAGTTAGAAAGTCGGCACTTAAGCACCGAATCGTGGACAAGTATAAATGCATCCAGCAAGTTGTTGCCTAGGAGCCGAGGTGTGGACAACTGTGATACCTAGACCGAAGTAGAGCTCATATATATGCATTTGGCATATAAATATGATTTATGTATGATTTCATTGATTTATGGATGATTTTATGATTTAATGATATTTTGCAGTTAGGGTTGTGATTAAGAATGGTGATTAAGATTAATCATCATAGCCAAATGTGAGTCAATATGACCAAAGAGGCTTAATGATGATTAGAAGATACTAATGTGGAATGAATAATTATTTTAATTTTCATGATTTAATATATGGAAATTAAAATGATAATTATGGAATTATGTTGGAAAATATAGAAAATTTATAACTGGACACCTATAAGGCGGATTGAGATGAAAATTGAAAGATAAGCTTATGACTTTGGGCTCAACCTTATGTGTGGATTGGATTAAGGAAAATATGATGGGATTAAGATGATAATAATTTATTTTCATATTACACTCTAAGGTTATTTTCAAAGGATCATAACTTGATGTAAAAAAGTCGGTTTGAGACGAAACTTGAAATAATTGAATAAAATTATAAAATCTATGTTATGGAAGGATTGTATTAAGCTAATTATCATGAGAATATGCTTAATCAAAAAAGGGCGAGTAGTATTGACTTTATGCACCAAAAAGTATGATAACATTTATTAAAAAGCAAGTGGCTTAATGGCTTGATTTAATGCCTATGAGAGGTGTCAAAAGGAGGTGCTTTGAGCTAGATTTTATAAATTAAGTCAAGGGATAAAATACTTAAAAATTCAAGTGGATTAAATGATAGTTTAAGAGGCTAAGGGCTACCCTTAAAGAGGCATGGAAAGGTGGCACATGGTGGTGACACCCAAGCTTGATTTGGCTTGATTTTTTTATTTTTTAAAAATACAAATGTGCATTTGAATGACCTAGGCAGCTAGGGGGAGTTATGAACATGGGTATGGGTTCATTTTGTGCCAATAAAATGTCATAAGGTTCATGACATGTGGACGTTTCTAAGCGGACAACGATATGAATGGATTTTGAGGTAATTAAGCTTCCTTAACCATGGTTAAATGATGGCTAACCAAGGGCAAAATCCCAAATATATATAAAGGGATTTCTTGGGTAGCAAGAAAGGAGGAAATAAGGAGAAAAGTCGGCAGCAAGGCAAGGGGGTCGTTCAAGTCAGCAAAAAGAGAAAGAGAGAGAAAAAGAGAAAAGGGGAGAAAAAATTTTCTCCACGAAAGGGGCAGCAGCTAGGGTCATCCCAAGCAGGCCAAGCAAAGAGGACAAGGAAGAATAAAGGAAGAGAAAAAGGATTCAACAAGGTTTACCTATGTTCATGCTTAATTTGCCTGAGTATTATGTATTTTTTATTCATATATATTAACCTAAATCATGTTTGGTTGATGATTAAGGTAAAGATGGTTAACAATATTTAATTCATGGGAAAAGATATCCTTGAATTCTTTCTGAATGATTAAAAAAACCAAACCCTCATATATATATATATTATGTTTTAATATTTATAAGGGTGAAATGAATCACATGGATATGTTCATATGTATTGAATCTTGAATAATAAAGAAAAATATAAACCGAACAGTAAATGAATACTTTTTAGCATGGAAATTTTTTTGAGAACTTATGATATGGTGATTAAGAAATATCTAATTTTCAGCTTAAAAAGATAAGTAGGTTATAAATTAAAAATCTAGGAAAATAAACCTGAACAAGGTTGAACAGGTGTCAAGATTAGCTGCACCAAAATGATTTTTAATAATTTTGATACAAGGAATTTTAAGCCAAATATTTTATATGATGTGGAAGACATCATGGATAACACTAGACTAAAATAAAAATTAATTTTTTAAAGGTATATGTATATCAAATAATTAACATGATTAGATCTGTCTAAAAATTGATGCTTTCATCCAGCAGAATAAAAATACCAAAATAAATATAAATATTTCATATGTTGTGCTAGAAATATTTATTTTGATTATCTCATGCAGTTATTAAGGTATAACATAATTTCAGGTTTAAATTCCTTGTTTTGATTATGATTCAAAAATTAGAGAGATCCGTGTGTCTGATTTCAGCATTATGGACAGATTAAAGAATAAATCAAAATAAATGTTAAATTCTACATTTTTGAGATAGAATTTAACTTATAATGGGATATAAATAAGTATCATAAGTGATTATGAGAGTTTAACCTCTTAAAAGTGGATTTTGAAGGGAATGGGTGCTATGGAAGAACAACTTATACCAATGTGAGAATTGAAAAATGGACACCCAACTTGAAAGGGAAGTGGGTTAAGTTAGTTTAACGTAAATCTAAATGGATTCATGTAAGTTGGAAAACCCTAAGAGATGCAAGCATTTGAATTTGATGCATATAAATGAAATGTCATTT
>JAXCLR010000092.1:33059762-33072276 GCA_035584095.1 Annona squamosa
TTTTAAGGTTGGTCATCCTTACAAAATATTTTGAGTATAGAACTCGTTAACATGGGTTAAGCCTAGTTTTCAAGATTTGAAAGGAATGTAGGCTAAGGTCTGTAGTATTTTATGAAAGCATACTAGCATCAAGTTTTCAGAAAAAGGATACAGACTGTGATCTGTGGTTTTTATAGAATCATGCTAGCATGTGAATGTAAAGAAAAATAGTGCACAAGGATTATGTACTAGGTCTACTATAAAAGATATGCGAGATGGACGCGGTTGCAAATTGGGCCCCCTTTGCATAGGCCGAGTCGCTTGAATAAGGCTAAATGCCAGCGGTGCCGTCCCTATAATGGGAGATGGACACGGCTAGCCGCTTGGCTTGTGGGCTATCACCTAGAAGGGTTTCTCTCCTAAGGAAAGATGATCACTTGATAAGTGTCACCTATTAGATGGACAGAGATGTATTGCATGTTGCATATGCTTAAAAAGGGTTTTATGAAAAGTATTTTAGGACATGAGAACGTCCTATGAGAAAAGGAGCTTCGATGAAAAATATTTTAGAATATAAATATGTTTATGGAAAAAGAATTTATATGTCAAGTTTTACAAATATATGTTTGCCATGAATTGGGATTATGAAATGTTTATGAAAGGTTTTTTTGAAAATGTTTCCTCCAATTGCTAGTCGAACCCTTATTAAGCGTTTACTACTAAAAGGTAAGAAATGCATTTAAAATGAAAAATGCTTGCTTATTGAGTTTCAACTCATGTTTTATTTTCTCCAAACATAGACAGGTACAACATAGGCCATGCAGGAAAGGAAAAGAGTATGAAGAAAACTTTTCAACAAGCTGGTCTGTATATGGTATGAATGATTATATGGAATTTCAAAATATGTATGTATGAAATGTTTAGATTGAAAGAACTCGTGATGTAGATAAGTCAGTTATTATGATATGAATAATATATGTGAAATTGATGTCAAAAATATGTTCATATATGATGATATGATGTTATGTAATGAGATAATATGAGTATCATGTGTAAAGTTGATGACAAGTGTTGATTATATGATGAAAGAAAAGGAATGAAAAAAAATTTGGACGAGATCCAATTAAAAATCTCGTTGTGTGATCAGGGTAACAATTCTGAGTCACGTTTACCAATTAATAAAAATCCCGGAGTAAGGCTTCTAGGCAACCGGGTCGGGGCCACAACATATGATGGGGATGCCTAAGGTGGAAAATGTGAAGGGAAAGTTGTTGTTTTGAACAATTTAATTGATGGATTTTAGTTTCATGATTATACCCTAAATATGTGTAACATAAGTGTCTAAATTAGGTAAAAATAGAAGGACAAGTGTTGTTTCATATAAACTTGATTAACATATAATATATGTGTAACTAAGAGAGTTTAAGTGAAGGGTGTGGATGACAAGAATGAAAAATGACCAAGTACGATTAGCTAAAATGCAAACAAATGAAACAAAATTTTGAAAAAATGAGAACAGATAGGGCTATTTTGAGAAAATTATAAAATCTCAAAATTTTGGGGTTAAAATTAGTAGCCCTAACTCATAAGTAAGTGCCTTGAACGAGCACCATTGCAAAAAATGCAAAAGTATGGGTGTTAAATGATAAATGGGAGAGGTCGAATCTCCATATGTTAAGTTAAATTTAATGGTTTTAATAAATGTGAAAACTTACCCTAAATAAGGGTGTTAATGAAAAGAATGGTTGCTATGGAAGCAGAAGTTACACCAATATATGAATTGAAAAATTGACACCCAACTTGAAAGAAAATGGGTTAAGTAAGTTAATGTAAATTTAAGTGGGTTGGAAAATTATATAATGTGCAAGCATATACAATTTTATATATATGAATGAAATGTCATTCTTATATATATAGGCAAAGATAAGGAAAGAGTTAAAGAAAGGGATTGAAGTGAATTCATCAAGCAAACTTCTGAAAACTTGCTTTCTTAAAATGTCGATATCATGTTTCAAATTTATATTTAAATGCCTTAAAATATATCTTGCAAATGGAGGTTTAAATGCTCTTGGAATTATTTAAGGATGACCATCCTTATAACTCTTGCAAAATGACTTGAATACCATTTCATTAAAATGATGTTGAGAAATTATGGTTTATATGGTTATTCATGAAAATCATGCTAGCATGCGATGTTCATGGTTCACAAAGTACTAATTCCATTTTAGAGCTGTAAGCAGACCAATTATTCCCCTCTAGTGTAACCAAGTCGCTAAAATAGGAAAAAGCTAGCGTACTATCATATGATGTTCATATTATGCTGATAATAATGCATTTGCATTATTCAGGATATATCCATGTTGGGTATGATGTTGACTATTCTAAAATGTTTATAAAAAAGAAAACTTTGCCTGAAAATTATTGCTTAAAAAGTATGCAACTTGCTTACTGAGTTAATACTCACAATTTGTTTTCTAAACTCTAAGACAAGTGCAAGATGACTACGCAGGAAAAAACACAGGTTTAAATGAAGAAAATTGACTATTGTATTCCTTTGTATGCATCTACATGGGATAATGCATTGTTGATGTGTGATGTGGATTATAATATGTTAAATTGTTGAAAAAATGTGACGATGTGTAATGTATGTATATTTTAATATGATATGAATGTTATGAAGTTTTAAGTTATATGATGGAAATGGTGTGTAGAAAATAAATGTTGAATGTGTAAATTAAGGCTTGATAATGGCCAAAATGGGCAATTTGGTGAATAAATGATTAAATGCCATGAAATAAACTCCTATGGAGTGGACAGTAAATGTATGAGCATGTTAAAAATCCTCTGTGTGACAGGGCATTAATATTGTTCACGTTTACCAATTAATAAACGATCTTGGAGTAAAGCTCATGTTGTGACACTTGGGTTGGGGCGCCACACACTATCACTTGTCCGTTATAACAAAGATCTTCTATTCTCTTGTAGATTTTAGCTCTAAGGGTCCTTTTATAAAATCACATAAGCAGTTAGTGAGTACCACTCCAATTAACCTTTGCTTGTTAGCACACTTTGGCTTTGGTTTCAAATGCTAAGGCAAGTGTCAAAACACAACAAGAACAAATCAATAAAAAATTACACTTTGCACTGTTTAAATCATTTTATCACAACAAGCTCTAAGAGTAAATATGGAAAAAATGAGTTGAACTTTAAAGGCTTTTCAGTGAGCTTGACTTAAAATCTTTTTAGTGGAAATTTGGATGCTAGCAAGTTGGAAGTTGAGAGCATAATCAATGTTCTAACTAATCTCATTAACTCTACTTCATAGGATATTTATAGATTTGAAACATATTTGAACATTTGAAGTTAGGTGTGGCGCACTTAATGTGCCAGTATCAAAAATTTTATGACAGTTATTATTGAAGTCATATGTGAAGTCGCATGTGAGGTCAACTTGACTTGCAACCTCACTCAAGTCACATATGAAGTCTTGGCTATTGATTTCAACTTAAAATTGTTACCCCTAGCCATTGTCTTAACCCAAGAGAGGAATGATGAATTGGATTATTAAAAGTTTTTTGGGTTTAAAATTTATAATTAATTCCTCTTGAATGAAACGATTAAAGCTAGAGTAAGAGAGCAAATAAATCAAGACAAACACATAAAAGAGCACAAAGGATTATAATGGTTTGGGCAACACCCCTACTCCTTTCTTCTAAGCACACACCCCTTTTGTCTTGGGTTTCATTATCATTATAACTATTATAACTCAGAGCCTCTATTCTCTTTTAAATTCTAGCTCCAGGAGACATTTACAACAATCACATAAATAGTAAGTGAGTACTACTCCAACTATATATACTTGTGGCTCACATTAGTCTTGATCACCAACACCAAGCCAAGTAACTAATTACAGCAAATGATATGACATAAAATCAAACTACACATTTCAAATTATGTAAAATTTTGAAGTACAAAAGAAAACTCTTGAAAAGTGATGAAGAATGTGTAAACTTCAAACTCCTTTCCTTAACTTGAGAGACTTACTTGAAAATTCTTGAAAGGAGCTTTGAATGCTTAAGGCCGAGAAAGTGAGAGGATAATAAATTCTCTAGCTAACATCTTCAACTCTACTTGACATCTCTTAAATATTTGGAAGGAAATTTAAATATTTGGTGGTAGGTGGCACACATTTAATGCATTAATGTTTAAAAATTTTTTAACCATTGCAACTAAGGTCTACTATGGTATCGACTTCAATGCTCCAATAGCTTTCAGAGAATTTTTCTTCAAGTTTTAAATGGAGTCGACTTAGGAATGAAACTTTACCCAAGTCATATGTAAAGTTGACTTAGGATGTAGCTTCACAATATATTGGGGCTTTAGTTCCTTAGAATTTTCATGTCCTTAGGATTTGAATTTTCTCCATTTTAACTTTCAAATCTTATAGTTAGGTTGACTTCATATTAAACTTCACCCAAGTTGCATGTGAAGTCAATTTGGAATGTGACTTCATAATATACTAGGGCATTAGTTCCTCATAATTTTAATATTCTCCATTATAACTTCTACATCTTATGGTTGGATCAACTTCATGTTGAACTTCACCTAAGTTACATGTGGAGTTAACTTGAGGTGTGACTTCACTTTTCTTATTTTTTATAAATTCATCAAATCTTTAGTTATTCTTCCAAGTTGGAGGTTTTGGGTTAATTTTAGATTTGACTTAACCTAAGTCGTATGTTAAGTCAACTAAGAGCGCAAATTCAATGTCACTTTGTAGTTAGAATAATTTTGAGGTGCCTAATGTTCTTCAAGTCACATCTGAAGTCAATTTTACCTAAGTCACATTTGAAGTCAACTTGGGGTGCAACTTTAATTATGAAAATTATCCTTTGAAACTTTTGGGCATCCAAAATGCACTTGAAGTTAATATTAGAGTCGACCCAGGTTAAAACTTGACCCAAGCCACACTCATAGACAACTTGAGTATGTGACTTTAATAACTGTTGTTTGAAATTTGAAATTATGAACTCTATACATATACCAAAATTCATTAGTACCCTTTCACTTCTCAAATTGGTTGTTCATCATCAAAATTCAAGTCTTGATTTGTAATTTATACTAGTTCAAGTCTTCATAGAGAAGTTGTCCCTCAAATCCTTGTCTTTCAATTCGCACATGATTTTAGGTGGGTCTTTGCGTAAGTCGCATATGAAGTTGACTTCCGACTTCAACATGTCTCTTCCTTGCAGATCCTTTACTTTTCCTTCTTTATTTGAAATCATGCTTCGAGTCGATTTTGGGTGAGATTTCACCAAAGTCGCATGTGGAGTTGATTTCAAGTGTGACTCCCAATTGAATTTTTTGTCTAAAAGTTTATACTTCCTTTGCTTCTTTCAAGTCACAGATTGAGGTCAACTTTGACTTTGGTTTTACCTAAGTTGCATATGAGGTTGACTTTTGGTACAACTTCAAACTACATTTCCTTAACAGTTATTTTGTTTCTCTTTTATCTCTTTCAAGTCACAAACTAAGGTTAACTTTGTCTGCAATTTCACTCAAGTTACATATGAGGTTCAAAGCGACTTCGCATGTGTTATTTACCTCCAAAGCTTTATGACTTCAATTCTTCAATTAAGGTTGCTTTTAAAGTCAACTTAGGTTGTGCTTTGCCTAAGTTATATATGGAGTCGACTTACATAATAAGAGTGAATAAATAAATGGAACCACACTTTACAATATGTGTAGATCATTTCAATAAAATAAGATCTGAAAGTAAATGAGGAAATATTGAGCCCCAAACCGAGACGTCACTTGCTTACCTCAAGACCGTCTTGATCGGTAAATGTGAATCAGGATTGTTGCCCTGATCACGCGGCAGGTTCTTAATTAGATCTCATCCAAATTTTTTTTTCGTTTATTCGTTCATCATCATTTCATTTATAACATAAGCAATGGTGCACTTGTACATATTCTTTAAACCATTTCAACATGCTGTTATACATTGTAGGCCCTCTTGACCTAATCATGACATTGCTATTCCAGAAGTACATTTATCCATGCATTCATTCATTCATTCATTCATTAGTTCTCTTAGAACTTAGAACTTTAAATAAATTCATATACGTTAGCATACCTAAATAGTTTCATTCGTATAATTCCACTCACTATGGCTAATTTTTTTAGCCCACATGTTACTATCTTGTGCCTTTTCTCCATTTCTTAAGTCCTCGACCGCTTGAGTCTTCTAGTACCTGTTTAAGGTTTGGAAAACAAAACGTGAGTGATAACTCAGTAAGCTAGTATTTTATCAATAGAGTAAGACTTCCTTGAAAACCTTTTTCATAAACATCTTGAACACCTTTTTTCCGAGGACATTTATATATCTTAAAATATTATCATGAAATCCTTTGTTCATGAGGACAATTCTATGTTCTTAAATATTTTCATAAAACATTCATTCTTAAAATCATTTACAAGCCACGTCTGGGTTTGTTAAGGCAAAACATACATGTTTTACCCTCTTTAATTAATTCCTTTTTATCTTGATTGAACATTTCAATGTTCTAAGACCTTTGCATAAATCATCTTTTGCCAGTGGACATCTTACGTCTAAAACATTTTTCTCATAATTCCTTTGGCAAAGGAGGACATTCTCATGTCCTAAAATATTATTCACATAAGTCTTTCTCAGCAAAGGACATTTTTATGTTCAAAAATATTTTTATGATAAAATCCTTTAGCCAAGAGACATTTAATGTCTCAAAATATTTTTCACATAGCTTCCTTTGGCAGTAGACATTCATATGTCCTAAAACACCTTGCATTAAAACACTTTGGCATTGGACATTCTCATGTCCCTAAACGCTTTTCATTCATGTTCTTTAATAATGGACATTCATATGTTTAAAATAAGTTTGACATAAATCCTTTTCATAATCCTCGTCTTGGGGCTTGTTTATAACAAACAAGGCATATAAGATACATAAACCATTTCCATAAATGTATTTGCATAAAAAAATTTTCTTTCATTCCTATTATTTACACTTTCGTTTAAAACACCCTATTTTAGGGTAACCATTTCATGAAAATCTCTTTAGGATAACTTTCATAAAAACATACTTTCATGTCCCAATCTTTGAGCTTTTTAAAAACAAAACATAAGCAAATACATTTCTCTCCATCCAGTAGTGACACTTAGCAAGTGATCATGCTACATTTTGGAAGAGAATCCTTGACGGCACACTAGCTAGGCAGCTGTTCATTCATCTTACTCCCATTTCAGGGAGAGCGCCGCTGGCACTCCTGCCATCCCTTAGCGACTTGGCCTTATGTAGAATGGGCCATGATCATCCCAACCGTGCTCTATAACTGGCCTATTTTGTGTACTGTGCACCATACATTATTCTGACAGACTGCAGTCTGTTTGGTTTAAAATATCACCAACCGTAGCCCATGACCTTTTAAATCGGAATCACAAATCGCAGCCTACAACCATACTCATAAAACATCATAGACCGAAGTTTATATCTTTAAAAATTATTTTCAAAAACACATCACAGACCACAGTCCGTGTCTACTTGTAAAGCGCGCACACCCACTTTGAATAAGTTGTCATTTGAAGTCTAATTTTAGGATGACCTTCTTTAAATTCTTTTAGAAATATTTTGAATAAAACATCTTGATAAACATTTAAAATGTTTGAAAATAATACATCTTAAAATCCTAATAAAAGAATTTCAAAAATTTTGAATTTTAAAAATTAAACATATATTTTCTAACATGTTCTTGGTTTCCATTTCGGGGCCTTTTGCTCACAAAAGTTATGCAATCCGAAATCAAACCATTTTTTGAAATCAACATATGAGGTTGGTCATCTTTAAATCCTTTCAACACATCCGTATAAATATTTTTTAAGACATTTTCAACATAGGTTTCCTTATCTAAAGGAAATCAAAACTTTTCAAATATCATTTCAAGACATATGGACTCTGTCCAAATCATAGTTTATATTTAATTATCAATACATCAATTTTCTTTTTCTTTTTCTTTCAAAAACATAATTATTTATCATAAAATATCATAAAAGAAATTCAAAACTTATTTACATTTGTTGCTTTGTGAAAAAGGAAAAAATTCCTTCTTTCTTATGAAATACTTTTGAAACAATATCATAAAGAACTTGCTAACTTATAAGCAAATTCTTGAAAACCATTGGCATAAAACATAAAATTCTCTAAAATTATCATCATGGAGAACTTGCTTACTCATAAGAAAATTTCTCATTTTCATTAATATAAAGCATTGCCAACCTATGGCAACACTTGTGATAAGTTCTTTATTTTAAAAACATGTCACTTGCTTCCCATGAAGCAAACTTTGAAGCTTTTCCTTAAAGCTATCATTTTTCAAAATTTAAAGCTTTGCATTAAAGCCGTTATTATTAAAACTTGAGCTTTCCCATTCATCAAAACATAATCATAAAAGAATTTACATAATCATCATTTCAATATATAGAGAAAAATCCATAATTTGAAAAGTTCGCTTGCTTACCTGAGATCGCCATAATCCTTTTCTTCTATTCTTTTCATTGCCTTTGTCTAGATAAATAAAAATAACATTTTATTTATTTGCATTATCCTTAAATACTTATATTTCTCAGATTTTCCAACCTACATAAGTTCATTTAGCATAACCCACTTGTCTTTCAAGTTGGGTATTCATAAGTATCGAAATAGCCTATACATATCAAATCATCCATTCTTTTTTTATGCCCTTATGTAGGGAAAACTTACATGCATATAATAATCATTCATTCAATCATTATTTGGAGGTTCATTACCTCTATTGATCATTTTTAACATATTTTTTATTTTTTATACAATGGTACTCATTTTAAGCACTTAGTTGTTAACTTAGACATCATATAATAATTGCAAATTTTAAGATTATCATTATTTACTTAACCAGTACCCTAATCCATATTTTTCATCATTTTGTTATGCATTTTTTCATTTTAACAACTTACATAATCCATATATCATTTATTCATACTTATCTCTTTGTATACGTCCATTTCTCAACACATAAATCATGTGTTTCTTAAAATTTTTTAACATAGAAACTTATCTCTAATTCTAGAATAATTAAACCCATTAATTAACACATAATTTAGGGTTTAATTTCAGATTTATAATCCATTCATCATAGGGTTCCAAAATTCATGCATTTCTTAACCAAATTTAGGATATTGATACATATTTAGAACCTAAATATTGGTTGTTTCAAAAACAGCAACTTCCATATACATTTTGAGTACCCTCTGCACCCTTCTTTGAACATCACTTTACATATCTTTAAAAAAATCATACTTAGGGTAATCTTGTTTACTTCTAATAGGTTAAACACTCATAATAACCTGTTTATATCCCATTATAAGTCAAATTATATCACAAAACTTGGAATTTAACATTTATCATGATTTATTCCTTAAGCTATCCATAATGTTGAATTCAGGCACATTGAATTCTCAAAATCTTAAATTAATATCAAATCAAGTAGTTTGGATCTGAAATTTCTACCATACTTTAATAAATACATTAATTAATCAAAAAAAATATTTACAGAATGAAATATTTAGTATTTCTATTTATTTTGGTATTTTTACTCTGCTAGATAGCAACATCCCTTCTTAAATAGCCTGAATCGCATAAATTATGGGGTATATTTATACCTATAAAAATCTAATTTTTATTTTTGTTGTGTGATACTCAATGTATTATATATCTTGTAAAATCTTCAGCCCAAAATTCATTATATAAAAATTATTAAAAATTATTTGGTGCAGTTGACCTGCCACCCGTTCAATCCTGTCCAGGTCAATTTTCTTGGATTTTTAATTTGCAACGTGCTTACCCTTTTAAGCTGAAAATAAGTTCATTCCTTAATCACCCCATCATGTGTCTTCCTACCAATTTTAATAATAAAATACATTCATTAACTATTTCTTCCTTATTTTCCTTTCTAAGTCCAGATTTACTACGCATGAGTGTAGATTAGATGATATGGGCTGATTAATCTCCAAATTAAACTTTATAAACCAAAATATTTAACTAAGCATATTTAATCTTTGAAACATTTTCTTTAAGAGGTCTTTTATGACTCAAAACCATGATTTTAAATCAAGAAGAAAACTTGGAAGTCGAAAAGCTTAAACTCAACGAGTACTTACCCGATTTCGTCAATTCTTTATCCTGAACTCTCCGAGCTTGCTACCAAGAATTGCCTTTCTATTTTCCTTCTCCTTTTCTCCCTCTTTTCCTCCCCTCCTTACTGGGTTTGGATGTGCACAGCAGCTGGTCCTTGGAGAATTTTTCTCCCCTCTTCTTTTCCTCTCTCCTTCCTTCCTTGCACGTTAAGTCTCCTTAGAAAGTTGTTGGAATTTTCCAGCAACTAATGGACTTATTTGACCCCATTTAATGAATACTTAAATGCCTCTTTATCCCCTTAAACACATGGCATCATTTTCTCCAAGATAATTTCATCATTTATATCTTCATAAATTCACAAAATCTAAACATTGATGGGCCATGTTGCTGTCCACTTGCAATGTCCCACATGGCAGCCCTTTAGTTTGGCATTTTATGCCTTAAATGCACCTCAATCTACCATAAATTAAATTCCCTAGCTCATAGCCCATTTACATGTAATTTTTGGATTTTTAAAAATCCAAAAAATTAAATTTTCTTGAGCTTGGACGCCCATATCTCTACATCTTGCTTCATGCATTAAATTTTGTCTTTTTCTCCGATAATGTGTTTCGTCTTGTAGTGATTAAGAAAATTCCTTAATAATTAGCTTAATCCACTCTTACCATATCGTTCATCATATCGTTTTATCTATCTTTCTCAAGTTTCATCTCAAACCGAGTTTTCTAACTCCACTTATGACCACTTGAATTTATCTTTTGGATTAGGGATAAAAATAATTAATTATCATCCTAATCACATCATGATTTCCATAATACAATCCATTCACATGATTGGGTCCACCGTCATGAGCTTATCTTTTAAATTTCATCGAAATCCGCCTTGTAGGCGTCGTTACGAATTTTCTGTCATTTTTCATCTTAATTCCATAATTACACTTTAATCTCCATAAATTAAATTATGGTAATTAACATGATTATTTATGACACATTTTCACCTTTCAATCCTCCTTAAGCCCCTTGGGTTATATCGACTCACTTTGGGTTCCGACGATTAAATTTTTAATCACCGTTCTTAACTAAAACCCTAATTGCAAAATATCATTAATCATAAAATCATCCAAAATTCATTCAAGGTATACATGTATCATTCTTACATGCCAAATGCCTTCATATGATTCCTACTAAGATCCAGGTATCACAGGAAATGAGTTGAATTTTAGAGCATTTACAATGAGCTTGAGAGTTTGACTTGAAATCTCTTTAATAGTGCTTTGAATACTAGCAAGTTGGAATGTGAGAGCACAATTAATATTATAGCTAACCCCATTAACTCCATTTGATAGGTTATTTATAATTTTAAAACATATTCGAACGTTTGATGGTAGGTGGTGCATATTTAGCGTACCATCATTCAAAAAATTTATGACTCACGATTAAAGTCACATGTGAGGTCGACTTGACTTGCGACTTTATCCAAGTCACATAGGAGGTCAAATTTGTTAGTCCTGAGTTAATGACAATTACCCAAGAGGGGAGGGGTGAATTGGGTATTTAAAAATTTACAACTTAAACAGAAACTTTTTCTCAGATTAATCTAGTCCCCTTGATGAAGAAACGAAATAGAAAGCAATATAATGCAGAGAGCAGAAATATAAATCAACACACAATATTTTATAGTGGTTCGGGCAACCTCCCTACTCCATTCTTCCAAGCTCACACTCCTTGTGACTTGGGTTCCACTATTGTATTTCACAAATACAATTAGAGTCACTGCTCTCTTCTAGATTCTAGCTCTAGGGGGCATCAACAAACCACAACACAAGTAGGTGATGAGTTCCACTTCAATCACACACTACTTTGCTTACATTTGATCTTAGTTACCCTAACTAAGTCAAGTTCAATACAGCAATAAGAACAAAAAAAAGATTCTACATGTTACTGTTGTGTAGAGACAGTTTTGGCGCAGAGAAGAATTTGTTGTGTAGACTTTGAGATTCATCAAGCAGCTCTTGTAAGTTTGGAAGCAAAGTTCTTCTAAATGTTGGCTTGATTACTTAAAGCTCTTATGGATGGGAGTTATGCACATTTAATGATTCTCAGCTACCCTTCTCATTTATATTGAATGCCTTTTATAATTGTGGAGGGAATCTGAATGTTTGAAGGTAGGTGGCGCACATTTAATGCACCAATGTTCGAATATTTTTCGACCGTTGCAACCCAAGTCGCAGGTGGAGTCGACTTCGAGTGAGACTTCGCCCAAGTCGCAGATGGAATCGACTTCGGGTGCGACTTCGCCAGTTCGCAACATCTTCAAGTTCCAGACTG
>JAXCLR010000092.1:33085598-33099518 GCA_035584095.1 Annona squamosa
ACTCAAGTCGAACATGGGGTCGACTTCATCTGCGACTTCACCCAAGTCGCACCTGGAGTCGACTTCGTCTGCGACTTTGGCATTTTTGTGCTCCAAAATTAGCCCTGGAGTGTTTTTGCCGTCTGAAGTCGATGGTGAGGTCGACTTCGTTTGCGACTTGGCTTTCCAAGTCGCAAGTGGAGTCGACTTGGCCTACGACTTCACCTGCTATCCTTCCATTTTTGATTTTGCCTATGATGTTCTGTTTCAAGTCGATTATGGAGTCGAATTTGGGATCGACTTCACCCTAAGTCGAAGTCTAAGTTGACTTGGATATCAACTTAGCTATTTCAGTTCCTTAAATCAAAGAGAAAAGTTATTAGTACTCTCAATATACTCAAATTAGTCTTTGTTAATCATCAAAACTCATGCTTTGGTCAATTTTATTTTGTTTTAAACATTGTTTCCAACACTACCGACTTGGCAATGTTAAGGGGGACTCTTTGTCCACTTACTACCTCGACTAGCATACTTGATTTCTATTCCATGGATGTCCTTTAGTTACCCCGACATTATATACCTCCATACACATGGAACTTGTCATTCTCATGTAAAGAATTCTTTGCATCATCCCTCTTTAAACACCATTTCAATGAAACATCGTATAAACTCATGTTTCGACACATTTCATGCATAATTGCGAAACCATAAGCAATCATTTATTTCATTAGAAATAAACATTTCAATACACATATAGACAAAGAATGACCATCCTTAAATACCTTGTAATGAAAATCAAAATCATTTAGAAAGCTGTTTGCTTACTTTGCTTGCTTAGCTTTCCGTTTTGCTAATCCCTTTGCCTTTGCCTATACATAAAAGAATGATATAACATTCATATATTTCCTTTGCTTGCATTCAACTCAGTTTTCCAACCAATTTTCATTAACATACATAATTCCTTCGGATTTTCAAGTCTTACGCCCGTATAGCACATGTTTGTGCATTACATGGGCTATTGCACATCACATTTAATCCCATAAATACGGTAATTATTCAATCACTTAATAATCATCCAATAATTATGATTTAATGTCTCATTCCTTTCATAAGCCATTTTTCAATTATTTTCTAAAATTCACACATCATTGCTCATTTTAAACATTCATTATTGCCTTAAGCCTCATTAATTAATCCCAAAATTAGATATTAACATCATGCAATTATAAAAAGTAATATATTTACAAGATTTATCATCTTTTCATGCATTTTTTCTCATAATCAAATTACATAGGTCATTTACTACTCATGCATATCTATCCTCTCACATATAGCCATTTAACAACACATGTATGAGACATTTCATAAAATTTTCTAAGTTAAAAATTTAATCCACATTTTAGCATGATAATTACCTTAATTATCACTTTACTTAGGGTATTTTTATGGAATTGAAATCCACTAATCATAGGTTTCTAAAACAGCAACTTTGAAACCCATTTTTCTCATGTTTAACATATCTTTTGTCACATAACCCTAAACAGTTCTATAAATCCTAATTTTTAGAAATTAATCCTACTTTTCCTAATTTAGGGTATTAAAATATATATTAATTTGGATCATTTCTACATAGGTTTCATATTTCTTTTTGATTTTTTCTCTAACTATCTACATATGCTAAAATTAAGCGTACTGATATTTCTAAATCTTGATTTATAATCAAATAAAGGAATTTAATTCTGAAATTTCTATAATACATAAATAAACCACGAAATATTAACATTATATATTTATTTTGGCATTTTCACTGTGCTGGACAATGTTGTGAGTTTAGGGTCAGCCCTAATCACTTGAATTATAAACCATACTAATATCATTCAAAAATACATTTTAATTTTTTTGAGTTATCCTCATGATGTTTTATACATCATATAAAAATTTTATATAAAAAATTCTTCTAAAAAATTATTAAAAATCATTTACTACAGCTGATCCTGTCGCCCATTCTACCCTATTTAGGTTGATTTTCTCGGATTTTTAATTTGAAACATACTTAATATTTAAATCTAGAATTTTGGACATCCCTTAATAATCATATAATGAGCTTTTAAAAAAATTTCATGGTGAAAATCCTTTATTTACTACTTCATTCATATTTTTCTTTATAACATCATATAACTTCTAGATTTGAGGCATAAAATCGAGATTAATATATACTTACTTGATTAATTGGTAATCCCTCCTTTTCCCCTTCTTTTTCCCTTATTTTTCTTCCTTCTTTGCTGGCTCCAAAGCTAAATGTGAGGGCTACCTTGGGGAGATGGAATTTTAGCATTTAGAATTTTTCCAAAGCTCCATCCATGTGAACGTGCAACTCATTTTATAGTGCTGGATTTTCCAACTGTAGCCCCACTTTGGAGCTAGATTTTCCACATTATTCAATGAACCCTTATCCTCCTAATGTGCTAGTTACATATTAGCCATCTAAAATAATTTTTACACATTTTAATAAAACAAAAAATCTGCTCACATCTCAACCCTACAGTTGTCCACCAAATCACGTCCACCATTGCTGCCCATTTTTATATATATTTTTAATTTTTATTAATCTCAATTTAAGGGTAAATCATATACCTAATTATCCTTTAATTCATTCACTAATTTGGCATTAAAATATTTAGCAAAAATGGTAGCAATCAGAACATCATTTGAACATCATTTGCATGCAACAAGCTGTCCATTTTTTTCACCTTTCATGGCAGCTGCAATTCACGATTTTTTTATATTTTTTTCTCATAATTAAATGCTTATTTACATATCCCAACATGTCAGATATTTATGGGCATTATTTATAAAATAAAATATTGAAAAAATCTAGCAATAGCAGAACCTTGGACGTCGATACATTGCCTTATTTGCCTATGCTCATTTGAGCTCTCCGTAGACCCTTAAATGTGGACATTAATGCATGATAATTCATGGAATTTTTGCATTTTGTAATTATACACAAAATACCCTGCATTGCACCTGCATTTGATACCTATTTGGTTCATTTAAAATTACATTTAAGCCATGTACTCTAGCTATTAATGCATGGTACTCTTGAGGTACAAAAGTCAACCATATACACCTTTTCTAATTCAAGTATGTTGCAAACATGTTATGATTAATCTAAAACATCCAAAATGTGTATCTCATAATTTTATTCAACCGTTTTAAATTTCATCTCAATCTAATTTTCCCAACTCAAGTTATAGTCGTTTAAAGTTAACGGTTGAAATTGAGATATGATTAATAAATCATAAAACTAATTTCATTAAGAATTTTTATAACCCAATAATTTCATAATTTCAAGTCCAACATTATCAAATTCCATCTCAAATTTCATTTGAATCCACCTTACAGGAGTTAGTTATGAATTTTTCTATGATTTTCCAACATAATTTCATAATTTCCATTTTAATCTCCATTAATTAAATCATGGAAATTAAACTAAATATTCATGCAACATTAGCATGTTTTAATCCTCATTATGCCCCTTCAGTCACCTTGACTCATATTGGGCTCTAGCGATTAAATTTTTAATTACCATTCTTAATTGAACCCTAATTGTAAAATATCATAAAATCCTAAAATCATCCAAAATTTTCATTTAATCGTATATAAGTCATATGTACATGATTAATGCACACATTGAATCCTCCTCAGGTTGGGGTTTCACAATCCTCCCCCCTTATAACAGGTTTCCCGAAACCGTCTATTCTTTAATTAATCAGGTATTTCCTTTCTACTTCTCTTATTAGTTTCCAAATATTCTTGTCTTCAGAATATTTGTCCCACTGAACCTCAACACATTTAATTAACCATAACTAACCTATATATAAAGAATTTTACCTGTATTATTTTATTGGTCTCCTCTACAGGTAGTGCATGCGTAGTTACATATTGACAATTTATAATTAAATGATTATCATTGAAAATAAACAAAACCATTGCCAAATTTTCTAAAATTTAATCCACCTGTAACCAATTCATCCTCTTGCTCGCGTGACTCTATTCGAGTTAGACCATGCACACATACTGGTTTGTTGCACCCCCGACCCGAGCGTCACAACCTTACCTCAAAATTTATTTTCGATTGGTAAATGTGATCAAGATTGTTGCCCTGAACACACGACGGGTTCTTATTTTGATTTTGTAAAAAAAAATTTCTTTTCTTTCATCATATAAGCACATACTTGTCACCATCCATAGTGGACTCATCCATATCATGATAAAATTTGTCATACAAGTATCTTTACTCTCATATTATAGGTAGCATATATATTCATAAACAGAAATTCACATAGAATTTTATATATAATCACTTATCTATTTACATCATACATAATCAATCCCATTTCATTAGAAGCAATACATTCATCCATCCATTCTTCAAACAAACTGATACCTTTTGGCTTTGCTCTTTCCCTCGAGCCTTAAACCTGTCTAAGGTTAGGAAACAAAACGTGAGTGATAAACTTAGTAAGCAAGCATCGTTTTTTCATTTAAATGCATCCCTTGCCTATTCGGTAGAAGACACTTATCAAGTGATCAACTACCAATATGAAGGAACCTTTTATAGAAATCTTCTTTATAATACACTCATAAAAATTTTGTGCATATCCCCATTTCGATGATTTTCAAAAATGATGTCTATGCATCTAAACCATTTTTCATGGGGACAATTGTTTGTCCCAAAATATTTTTTGTCTGTCATGAGGACATGTCTATGTCCAAAAAATTTTTTCATATGGTATGAGGACAATTATATGTCCTAAAACATTTTTCTTATAACCTTTTGCTCATGAGGACAGTTACTTGTCCCAAAACATCGTTTATTTAATTTTCTTTACAATCCAACTCGGGGTTATTCAAAAGCAATACATGTGTATATAAATCTTTTATCTAGGTGGACATTCTCATGTCCAAAAATATTTTTTTCCATATAAGCCTCTTTTAACCCACATATAAGATACCAAACTCTTTTTAAACTAATATGGCGAACATATTCATGTCCTAAAATATTTTTCAGTATCTTCTGAAAAATAAATATAAATCCATTTGAAACCAACATAAATCCATTTAAAACCAAATAGCGTCCGTGCCCATTTTGGGACTTTTAAAACGTAGGGAATATATGTATGTTCTAGAAATATATAAATTTGTATCTCTGAGCCTTGGGTTGATGACACTTAATAAGTGATCATCCTTCCTTAGAAAAGAAACCTTTCATGAGACAGCATGCGAGCCAGGCATTTGCTCATGAACTTCTATTTCAGAGAGGGCACCGTCGGCCTCTAGCCTTCTCCTAAGCGACTTGGCTACGGGTAGAGGTGAACTATGGTTCTCGACCATTTTGGTCCGTAACTACCTCAACCATAATCCTAGTACATCATTTTGCACACACTCGTATGCTAGCAATGATTTTCATAAAACTTAGCTTAGTCATTTGACTGTACCCTTTTTCAAGCCTCATCTTGATATGTATAAAGCCAACTTAGTCCGCAGATTATGCCCTTCTCAAATTGAGAATGGGGCAGGATTATTTTGAAAAGAAAATAAAATATTTTAAACTACTCAGTCCACCGACTATGCCCTTCTCAAATTAAGAACTGGGCATGGTTGTTTTGAAAATAAAACATTTTTGTAAATTATTTTCAAATCCTGATGTTAGGATGACCATCATTAAAGAGTTTAGCAATGTTTTAATAAATCCATTATACCAAACATTTGGAATATTTGAGAAGATAATATTTTGCAAAACTTTAATGATTTGCTAAACAACTTTTGAAATTCTCATTTTAAGACGCTTTTGAACTAATTTAAAACTCACGAAGACAAAACTTTTCTTGGTAATATTTTTATGAACAAAACATATGCAACTCACTTCCATCCACTGTAATGGCATTATCTATCTTGTCCACGTCACTTCCTTGTCATTCTTTTATGTAGAGGAGTTTGCATAATCTTTTGATCATTATTTAAACATAAACATCCACCAAATCATTTTCCAGGACTGGCCACCCTTAAGTCTTTTGGGAACATCAGAGTAAAGCATCTTCAAAGTGTTACAACTCTAAGAGTTGTAAAGCACCTTGATAGATTATTTCAAAACATCTACATAAATCTCTAAACATGTATATAAATTCAATTTATGACATTTAATGAAAACCATTTCAAAACATTTATTTATTTCTAGAAACCATTTTGTAAATAATTACATTTTTCAATAAAACTCCTTGGAAATAGAATTTCCATGGCTTGTTTTTGAATATCACTTTATGAAAAAGACAAACTCTTTCAATATAAAATTCTTTGGAAACCACATTTGTATGAACTTGCTTATATTAAAATCATCTTAAAACCAACATCATATTTTCAAGACCTGAGCTTGCTTACTTTATAAGCAATTCTCCACATCATTAATATAGACATGATTAAGTAAGTTTAATACATGAATATAATAAACATTATGCTTGAAAATTTACATACTTATCTTGTAAGAAACTATGAAATCAACTTATTTAAGAAAGTTCATAAATTTCATAAGATTCCTTTAAAGCAATATTTTGAAAAGTTTGCTTGCTTACTTATAGGCAAACTCTTTAAAATCATTAATATAGATCATTTCCAATCTTGGCAATACTAGTGATAAAATAATTATTTTAAGAAGTATTGCTTGTTTCCCAAGAAACAATACTTAAAGCATTTTATTTAAGTTATCATTTTCAAAACATATGAGGAAATCAATATTTTGAAAAGTTTGCTTGCTTACCTTGATCACGTGAGCTTCCCGGGTTAACCCTTTCTTTGCCTTTACCTATACATGTAGAATGATATAACATTCATGTAAATTCCATTTGCTTGCATTCACTTAGTTTTCCAACTCATTTTCATAAATATTCATAACCCGCCTAATCACTATGTCGGGTATACATATTTTACACATTTATGTATCTCAATCATTCATTACGCCACATATTAAATTCTCATAAATTTGTTGGATATATGTGAAAAATATTCCAAGTCTATGTTTAAAGGTTACAAAAATGGAGAATATGAAGCATAACAAGTCAAGTCTATTTTCAAGTCGACTCAGGCTTCGACTTAGGCCAAGTCGATCCCCAAGTCGACTCAAGACATGGATTCAAATGTGTTTAAGATAGAAGAACTATAAAGAGTCTTAAGTATAATCAAAGGAAGAACAACCAAATATGAAGAAATTCAAGCAAGCAATGCATTCCAAGATTCAAGTACTCAAGAACTCAAGAAAAGGAATCCAAGGTGTTCTATGTAAATAATCATACATTGCTCCAAAGAGATGTAAATCAAGGGAGAATAATCAATATGAAAAAAATCAAATGATCAAAGTCATCTCTGAAGATTTTAGGTTCAACTAGCAAGTTGAAGAAGTGAAGTCGCTCCACCTGCGACTTGGGTCGCAACGGTTGAAAACTTTTCGAACGTTGGCGCATTAAATGCGTGCCACCTACCTCTAAACATTCGGATTTCCTCGCAAATGATATAAGGCATTCAATATGAACGACGAGGTAGCTGAGAAATCATTGAATGAGCATAACTCCCATATTCAAGAGCATTAAGTGATCAAACCATCATCTAGAAGAAAAACTTTGCTTCCAAACTTCCGAAAGCTGCCTGTTGAATCATTAAGCCTACACTACAAGTTCTTCTCTGTGCCTAATCTGCTTCTACACAATTAGTAATGTGTAGAAATCTTCTTTTACTTTTACTTGTTGTATTGAACTTGATTTAGTTTGGGTAACTAAGATTAAGTGAAAGTAAAATAGTGTATGATTGGAATAGAATTCGTCACCTACTTGTGCTGAGTATTGTTGATGCCCCTTAGAGCTAGAATCTAAAAGAGAGCAGTGGCTCTAGTTGTATTTGAGAAATACAATAGTAGAACCCAAGTCACAAGAAGTGTGAGCTTGGAAGAGTGGAGTAGGGAAGGTTGCCCGAATCACTATAAAATCTTGTATGTTGATATTTATTTCTGCTCTCTACACTATATTGCTTTTCATTTTGTTTCTTCATAAAGGGGACTAGATTAATTCAGGGTAAAGTTTCTGTTTAAGTTGAAAAATTTTAAATACCCAATCACCCCTCCCCTCTTGGGTAATTGCTATTAATTCGGGACCAACAATATTAATCTCAAAATTTGAGATTATCAATTCAGCAATGCATTTCACATTTTTCATCATATTTTAACATATTTTTGCGTTTTAATATTTTACATAATGCATCTATCATCTTATCGTATGCACTGCTTCTTATATGTACATCTAGCAATGTCTAATTCATACATTTCTTAAAAATTTTCAAATCAACAACTTATCCTCTAATTCAGCAAGTTTATAAACTTCATTTAATACTTATTTAATGAAATTTTATGAATTTTTAATACACAATTTTCAATGTTCCAAAAATAACCACTTTGACATCCAATTTCTACACTTTATACGTCTCTTTTGATACTTCAACATAAACAGATTTTTATCTACTTAATTCTAGCAATTAATCCAACTTTTCCTAACTCAAATTAAGGTTATTTACATATATATCAATTTGGATCATTTCTACATAGGTTTCATATTTCTTTTTGATTTTTTTCTCAAACTATCAACATATGCAGAAATCAGGTGTACTGATATCTATAAACCTTGGTTTATAATCAAATCAAGGTATTTAATTCTGAAATTTCTATCATAAATCAATAAATACATGAATTAACTTTCATAAAAATTTCATCACAAAATTATGGGGCATATTTATACCCATTAAAATCAATTTTTTTTTCATGTGATTCTAAATATTTTTTATGTACTCTATAAAAATTTTAGCACAAAATTCATTTTCTAAAAAGTATTAAAAATCATTTTCTACAGTTGATCCTGTCACCCATTTTACCTTATTTATGTTAATATTCTCAGATTTTTAATTTGAAACTGGATTACTATTTTAAGCTAAAAATGGGGTAGTTCCTTGTTAAATATATCATGATTCTTCTAAAAAAATTTCACTAAAATTCATCCATTTACTATCTTGTTCATACTTTAGTTTACAACATTATAAAATTTCTAAATTTGAGGTATAAAATCAAAATAATCATATACTTACTTTATTAAATGGGAATCCCTCCTTTTCACCTTTCTTTTCTTTTCTTCCTCCTTGGTGGCCTAGGGTTGGGACATGAGCTGCTGCTTGAAAGGAGAGCTCCAAAATGCAAAAATTTTCTAAGCATCCATCAAACACATAGACGTCCCTTGCTCCTTATACAATAGATGGCAATTTCCATCTAGTGGACCCCACATGCCACCTCATTTGTCCTAATTCCAATGCAATTCTATCCTCTTAGATGACATGGAAACTTGTGGGAATTTAAATTTATTTTTCCTTAATTAAAAATTTACTAATCATCCATTGCATTAAACTATCTCAAATCTGTCCACCAGATCATGTCCACAATCAGCTGCTGTTTTCAAATTTTTTTCAATGAATTTTTCAGCTATTAAATGCACATTTATATTCCCTAATACCTAGGCTAATTATCCATGCACTTATCAATTTTTAAAAAATACAAAAAATCACATTTTGGCCACTTGCACGGTCAAAATTTTCTGCTCCTTTTTCTGATTCCTGTACACGTTCCTCTTTTGCAGTTTATCTCATCATAATTAATTTGTTTCCAGCTTTATTTAATCATTCATTTAATTACCAAGTATTGTAGGGCATTTAGCGTCATTTTTATCTTAAAAAAATTATAAAATATGCTTAGAGCTGCCAAACCGTCTACATCATTCAAGAGGCATATTGCTGTCTATTTTTTCTTTTTCCATTCAACTATCCAGATCTGCCATTTTAGTTCTAAATTTCACTTTAATTTAATGCATATTTATCCTTATTAACTCATAGTTGACTTTGGGTATTTATTTTATTAAAAATATTTCACACAAATCCACTTTAGGGGTTAGTTTGGACGTCCATGCTTGCCATGTAAGCTACCCTCCCCTATGCTAATAACTTTTTATGGTGTAAAATGGCAAAAGAATTAATCCTAATTTCGTACAAGTCTAATCCCATCATCATTTGCATGTTCAAATTCTTTTATAACCTTGATCTCATAATTTTAACCGTCCATTTCAAATTTCATCTCAACCTGACTTTTCTAGCTAAATTTATAATCGTTTAAAATTGTCTCTGAATTTTGGACGGCGATGATCAATTATCATCAAAATTTTCATAATCTAAATTTCCCATGTGATTAAGCATAAAATTATGTTCTTCCATCTCA
This sequence comes from Annona squamosa, assembly GCA_035584095.1. Classification (NCBI taxonomy): domain Eukaryota; kingdom Viridiplantae; phylum Streptophyta; class Magnoliopsida; order Magnoliales; family Annonaceae; genus Annona; species Annona squamosa. Next base: position 33,095,932 of record JAXCLR010000092.1, read on the forward strand.
ATTTTCATATTAACCAGCCTTATAGGCGTCAAATTATTAATTTGCTAAGATTTTCTTTACTAACTTGAGAATTATCCTTTTAAATTCTTATAATCCATATCAAATAATCTAAAATGATTATTTATGATGTATTGGTGTATTTTGATAACCAAAAAAATTATTCTAATCCCTTTGTCCCACATCAGCTTATAATGATCACTCGAATCATCATTGCTAATCCTTAGCCCTAATTATTATAGTTTAGCAAAATCACAAAAATTATTTAAAATTTAATAAATTTACTTATAAATTACATGTAAATGTTCAATGCATATATTGAATCCTACTTAGGTTGAGGTTTGACAATCCTCCCCCCTTGTAATTGGTTTCGTCCCGAAATCATTTATTCTTTAAATAATTGACATGGCTATTTTATGAGCCAGTACACCATCTTCTTCCTATACTTATATCACTTATAATTCGTATACTTTTTATGCCTATTTTTGGTGGGGTATACCTGGACAGACGACTTATACTTTTCTCCACTATCCTTATGACCCACTTAGTGCCAGTTTATTTCTCTTTTTTTTTTTTGGTCATTTTACTGACCAATTCTAAGGCTTACTTTCTCTCCTCCATCCATTTCAGACTTGTGGGTTATGGCCCGCATATCTAACGTGTCCTTCATTTTCACTTAATATTTACCATCATATAACAGGAAATTCTGCATAATGATATTATTCATCATTTTTTTACTAGCGGTGCATGAATGATTACATGTCAGTATACTATAATTGAGTAAGTGACACCAAATTCAATTGATATTACTATAAAATTTCTTAAAATATAAATCATACCTGTCATCCTCTTTTCCTCCTGCTTTGTGACTCATTGTAAGTCGATGCATGAATTTGCACTAACTTTGTAGAGCTTTCTTGCCGTTTGGCCTTTGTAGCTTTCTTTTGTTGCACCAATCTTCCAAGTCCAGGTGTTCTTTGTACCTTGTTTAGGCATTTTAAGGCAATGTATCCTACATGTCCACAATTGAAATATTACTCCCAATCTCACTACTTTTACAATTTCTCACCACATGACCCACCTGACCATATTTACAACATTTATTTGAACCCTTTAAACATTCTCCAAAGTGACAGTTGTGACAATTCCCACAAATTGGGGCACCTATCCTATTACACATTGATTTCGTTTCTCTTATCACTGGTTTCTTAATTCTTTCCTTTCCTACATTTCGTTTCTTGGTACTAGGATCCAATTGCTCTTTCTCTTGTTGAAATTCTTGGGTCTTTAGTGTTTCTATCTCATTGTTATCAACTCTTATAGATTCTGTTACCTGATTAGGAAGTATGACCTATATCAGCCTAATTTCTTCATGTCCTCTTGACTGATCCTATTGAGCCTTTTCCCAAATATCTTGATTGATTCCTACAGTTTGAGTGGCCCATTCCCAGGTAGCTTGTTAGATGGCTTCCTTTATAGCTGTAACTACCATTTCCGTTATTAATTCTAATTGTACGGTGTTAACTATAACGGTCCCACCTTCAACATTTAATTCTGGGTTCATATTTACCCGTTGTTGACAAGTTCTTGAGTTTAATTGCTCTCCTTGTCTCGGTTGCTTAGACTTGCGACTGGTTTTACCCTCTTCTCGTTGATCTATGGGTTCTTCATCTGCCACTACCTTTCCTTTATTCAATCTAGCTCTCTCTTGTGATAGGCACAATTCTTTTCTATACATAAAAAAATATATCAGTACACCAACATACTTTTTATTCATCTCATCACAACATATATTGTAATATCTACAATAAATCATTTTAATAGAAGAGCTAATAATAACCATGTCCATTCCACTTTATACACAATCATAAACAATTTTCTATCATCTTTAAGTAACATTTTCTTATCAATTTTTTTATATCATCCATCCTATTTAATAGAAAGAATCAGTGACAATTCTTTCTTTCTCATACATAGTTATCATACAAGTAGTTGTACTTGTATGTTACTCTTTTTCATATTTATTTATTATACAAGTGGTTACACTTGTTTATTATAAGTATCTTTATACCTAAACATAATATATCCCTTTATCCTTCAAAAGTCAAAAGAGACTTTTGTTAATTTCATCTGCCTTTTTCTTACTACATAAGTATTATCTAGTAAGAATGCTTATGCTAGACCAATTAGGTCATTTTTTGTTGCTTCCCTTCTTACATCCTTGTTCCTACTTTTTGTGGACCAACATAGGATCCCTATCATCATTTCCACTCCCATTTTTTTTAGGTTTCTTATTATTCATAATTCTTAATATATAATTATCAAATATCGGGGAAGATTCCTTGACTACATACTCACCTTGAGTGCAGCTCTTTCGATCACTAATCCTGTCAATCATAAAAGATGGAGTTAGAACTACATATAACATTTATTCCTTAAATGTCCACCTTCTATCTATATTTTTTTGAAATCTTACCTTTTTCCTACTTTTCTTTTCAATATCAATTTTTCATAGAATTTTCCACTATGAATCACCTACCTACCAAAATGTCACAGCAATTTGCTATATTTGCGACATAACTATGACAAATCATCATATGTTCATACAATCTTAAAATCAATACATCATAAATATATACTATAATTTCAATCTATCCCTTTCATCATTTTCCTATACTTATTCACCAATCCTTGCTCTGATATCTAGCTCATTGATATCAAATCCTTTCTTTCCACGCCATTTTACTAATCTTTGCTCTAATTTCATGCTCTAGGGCATCAAATCTATCCTTTCATCATCCTTTAGTTTTTCCTTCTTCAGCATATTTACCAATCCTTGCTCTGGTACCAACTTCTGTGGTGCCCCCGACCCGAGTGTCACAACTTTACCTCAAGATCTATTTTTGATTGGTAAATGTGATTAAGATTGTTGTCCTGAACACGCGGCGGGTTCTTAATTTGATCTTGTCTAAATTTTTTTCTTTTCTTTCATCATATAAGCACATACTTGTCATCATCCATATCATCATAAAATTTGTCATACAAGTATCTTTACTCTCATATTATAGGCAACATATATATTTATAAATAGAAATTCACATAGAATTTTATGCATAATCACTTACATAATCAATCTCATTTCATTATAAGAAATACATTCATCCATCCATTCTTCAAACATATCAATACCTTTTAGCTTTGCTCATTCCATCGAGCCTTAAACCTGTCTAAAGTTAGGAAAACAAAATGTGAGTGATAAACTTAATAAGCAAGCATTATTTTTTTATTTAAATGCATCCCTTGCCTATTCGGTAGAAGACACTTATCAAGTGATCAACTACAAATAAGAAGAAACTTTGTATAGAAATCTTCTTTAAAATAAACTCATAAAACTTTGTGCATTTTCCCATTTCGAGGATTTTCAAAAGTGATGTCTATGCATCTAAATCATTTTTCATGGAGACAATTGTTTGTCCCAAAATATTTTTCTTCTATCATGAGGACATGTCTATATCCAAAAATATCTTTCATATGGCATGAGGACAATTATATGTCCTAAAATATTTTTCTTATAACCTTTTGCTCATGAG
>JAXCLR010000092.1:33106183-33123548 GCA_035584095.1 Annona squamosa
TCATTTCCATTAGCTATTAAATAGAAATGACCAACTAGTCATAAAACTAACTAATTTGTCATTTATTTGCGTCTATAAGATATTAAAAAATTGCTTGCAGAGTTCATTCAAAGAATATTGCAGAATTCAGTATGATGTTGCAGAATTCTTTGAAAGGATATTGCAAAATTTAACATGAGGCTTTACTTTATAAACACAGGTATGTATATTCTAATAATTTTCTTTTAGATTCCAATTAAATTTGGAAAAAATCAGTTTATTGATAACCCGAATTTTAACCCGAAACCAAACCAAAACCAATGCGAACCCGGACCAAACCCGAATTAAATTTTTTGGATTTCGGTTCACTCCAACCCAGTATAACCCATCCTGAGTTGCATCCCTAGCAACCCTACGTACATACCCGAAATTTTGTTCTGTTTTTTCTCTTTTTTTATGGGAGAAATTCTATAATTAGATTTTGCAAGAGTAGCCATCTAGTGACCAGTAAGGCCAAAGATGTGTTTTGTATAATGTATATTCTATCAACCTACCCTCATACTTGCTAGAGGTAAAGGTCAATGAACACACTAATACTTCACGGCTACAATATATCCTACCATCATTTTGTTTCGGGGGTGTGAAAAAGGTAACCAAGTATGGGCCAGATGCGGCTCGTTTTTTAAGCTTATTTTCTTATTTTAAGACATAAGCTATGCTTAGTAAAGCTAATGTTCCATTGCTTTTTTTAAAAAAAATTCCTAATATGTAAAATAAGCTATAAGCTTTTCAAAATTTCGTTCCCTAAAATAACCTTATTAAATTATGGAATTCCTTTATTATCAAGAAAAATATTGTTGCAAGTAAAATTATGATAATACACTATTTATTGGTTTCATATTTTAAAAAATATTAAATCCAACAATTAATAATATTTTCTATATCTCAATTATTATTGAAGATTTATATTATATATTTTATTTCAAAATTTAATAGTTACATGTTCACTTTTGATAGTTTTAAAATTTTCAGTTATATACATTTCAATGATAACAAAATTTAAATAAATACGTATTAGTAAATATTATTAATGAATTGATTTAATAATTTAAATATTATTAATTAATTATAAAAATATAAAACTAACACGTTGCAACCAATTACGAGGACTATAACTTAGCAAATACAATGCAAGAATTTGAGTAAAGCATTAATTGACTATTCCATGTAAGTATAAGTATAATTATAAAAATTCTAGCATTCTTCTCAGTTTTAAAATGTACCAATTTCAACTTTTTAGAAATTCGATATTTAGAACATGTTTGGCTAAATAAGTTTTAATCATAACTTCTCAATTCAAAACTTTTTGATCTTTGCAATTACCCTATCTTTTAATTATTACTATGTTTAATTATTTTTAAAATCTTTATGTACAAACCTTATTTTTCAATCATTTATTTAATCTACAATTTCAATTTTATTTTCTTTATTTCTCATTATTACCTATATCGTATCACATCATTCTCCTACTTCAAAAACTTTCATACGGAAAACTTTGCAACCAAATATTTTATCACTTCCCAAAGTAACCTTAAATTATATTTAAAACATTAAATCTTTCAAAATATTAATATTGTGCCATCACAAAAAATTACAAGGATAACTGCTTTTTTTACATCATTTTAACGTTTCAGCTTCAGAGGGATCAGTCAATAAGCTCGGCTCTATATACGTAGAAGGGTAGAAGTGACAATTATGCTGTCATCTTTTTGGTTGATATTATGCAAGGTTGTCCTACTAATGTAAAGAAAATTTGTATTGCTACTAATGCTTTGCTGTTGGTGATCATAATTCGCCAAACCAGTCAGCAGAATCCATCCCATTAAATTAGAGAACCAAAGACTAAAGCAGCAGCCCAAATGAAATTCATAGGAACCATAAAATGGTTGTCCTTCGAGGTAACTCTCGCAACTAACTTGCACTAGAAAGTAAAACAACAATTCTAAACATAGGTTAGCCAAAAATGACAATAAACACAAGATAAAACGGCCAATGATGGACAGACATGAGGGGGGAAAAACTGCAAATTTAAACACAGATTAGCCAAAAATGACAATGAACACGGGATAAAATGGCCAACAGTGGACAGACGTGAGAGCAAACTGCGAACGGCCTCTTACCACCCATTTGTCATGCTGTTTTGTATTTGACAGTGATGATGTACACACTCCAATTCAGATGATGTACACATTCCAATTCATCTGTCTATATTTTAGACCCCAGAAAAAAACACTTTACAATGAGAAGATCCTTTCATGCCCCTCTCCATCAGATGGCAGCAGATGAGGAAAGGAAAAGAATAAAAGGCTTGGCTAAGCTTGCTTTCAGATTTTGCTAATTCTGGCCAGTCACCTTGGAGGCGGTTCAGAAGTCTGGCTACTCAAGGCGGCGTTGGGAGGGAGAGATGGAAGAGGGCCATTGTCTTGTGGAGGGGATGCACCCCACTTTGGCTCTGCATCTGGAGGCTCCACTACATGGACTGTGCCATCGCTCATACCTAAAGCAATCTGGTTGGGCTCGGATGGATGAGATGCTATAACCAATGGATGCACTGTGTTGCTACTGCTGCAAAATTCAATATCATCAGGGATTTATGCAGTGGCAACAAGTAGATTTATGGTCCAAGAGTGATTCTGCTACTCAAGACAAAAAATAAGGAAGAAGCTGGATTCATGCAAATGCAACAAAAATAAAATAAAATAAAAATCCCCCCTTACAGTACTAACGGCTGGCAAAAAGTCACTCAGCCACAAAATAATCCAGTTCAGAAAGTTAAGTGCACGGGCATGACTGAATGAGATTTCACCGTGCAGGAAGTAAAACCTCATTGAAATGTGTAAAAGCAAAAAGACACTTGTAAGCAACGGAAATCAAACAATTGCACTAATAAACCATAGAACAGCTGCAAGCAGCATATTTTGACAAAATTAGAAGAATGCGGAGAAGTTGGATCTGCAAAAATGGTTTATAGGTCATGAAAGAGGATAAGAAATGTCTTCTGCATGTAGAAAAGTTATAGAAAGGTCGCATATAAACATGCTCACATATCTTGAAAGAGGATAGGAAAATGTCTGCATGTAAAGAAGTTAATAGAAAGGTCGCATGCACACATGGTCACACAAAGGCAGGCCGGTTATATATGGCTGCACGTAAATCGCATGATTATGGGATGCCCAAAGAACATTTTTATGAAGTGCAGGCGCCACCTAGATTGCATCCCCAGAGAAACTTGCCAATTTTTTGAAATTTTTTGGTTTTTTATTTTTGAAAATTCAAAAAAGAAATGTCAACTTTCGCAGGAGGTGCAAACTAAGTGGAGCCCACGCTTATTTTTTAAAAAATAATAAATGATTTTTTGGCCACCTATAATCACGTGATCAACAAGCAGCCATTGTAAAACAACCCCACATAAAGAAGAACATTTAATTAGACAAAATAAAAAGATTTGCGTACCTTGACACAGAGGAAGGCATATAAGAAGAAGGTGATATACGACATCTAAGCCTCAAGCTGTCTGCATCAAAAACTCCAACTGCACCATCACAAAACCCAGTGTATACCAGCAAACCGTCACAAGAATAGATTGCACTTGAGATAGGTGCAGGAAGCAAATCTTTTGGAGACCACTGCAAGGAAATACAAAACATTAGAGACAAGAAGGAAAGCCAAGATAATGGGATGGTACCATCGACATCACTGAAACGGCTTAAGCTATTTGCAAAACAAAACATTTTCATGAATAAGAAGCATGCAACAGATTTCAAATATGACAGTAGGTTCCAATTAGCTGAATTCTAACTGTAGCTCAAAACAAGAATAGAGAAAATGAGACAGAGAAATGAAAAGAAGCAATATATGCCCTGTTCATTTGGGAATATCAAATGCCCCCTAAAAAGTTACTTTCTTCTCTTTTCTCATCCAGCAACGTGAGGTAACTCATCTAACACAAGACATCAAGGGCTTTTCTTTTATGTTATTGAAATAATTAAAGAAAATTCCCACAAAAAATCTTCAACAAAATATAGTTGTTACAAAGGACGGTAATAAATTTATATAAATCTGGAGCTTCTAATAGCAAATTGCTTGTTCATTTATTTAATGGCTGAGAACACTTAAATATAAAGGGTAATGATTCAGTACAACTAGCTTTTCTATTTTGAGCTTCTTTGTCCCAAATCTAAACAATTTTGTTTAGCACAATTTGATTTCTATGTTACCAAAAATCACTTTGATTCGAAACCTTGAATTTTGTAAAGACATAGCATCTTTTGAGAATAAACATATAACTATAATTTATTTTTAAAAATGAATAGTATATATTTAGTTTATAAAAACAAAGTTTTCAATACCTGTAATAATCAAAATAAAAACATAAGGATAAACATCATAATTGGTTTAGATTTGAAAAACAAAACATTATTACATAAAAAAGCACTCATGCAAAAAGAAAAAGAGAGAGTAAAGGATTTCTTTTTTTTTTTTTTTGTCAGAATGTATGGGCATTAGTCTATAGATCAAGGTGGAAACTATGTCAGAAAGCGCAGTTTGAATAACTTTCCAAGCTTTAGCACATTTGGTTTCACATATAAATGTGGAGTCTTCAGGTCATGGACGAATCAGATTTTATCATTATTACAGACATTAAATCCTTAAAATAAATTTTTCCTAGCAACTTCAGAAATGAAAAACCAATACGCAATTACTACCTTCAATAAAATTTTAAAAAGAAATAAAAAGCGCTAGTCTCTTCTCTGGACACACAATTCAAAGATATCAATAGTGGTATCCATTTTTTTATTTAGGGTACTACAAGTGTCCAAAAGATCAAAACAAAACTTTGAGTATTCTTTGATGATAGATCATTCAGCAACTGAGTCTAGGAAAAGATGGAAGTAAATGACAAAAATAAAAAAAAAATAACTTGTCATCTGGACTGGTCAGACTAAGAAGACTAAGGAAGCATCTTAGAAAAGGATTTCTTAGAATAATTCCATCCATACATACTCAAAATTTCACAAACGATCTAGCAATAGTATGATTCTAAGGTAAAGCCTTCCTAGTGTAATATAATGGAGCTGTGCGTATGTACAGTCTTTAAATAACCAATAGTGAAAATTTGAGCAGTTTCTGTAATATGACAGAACAACCAAAACAATGAAACAATATCAAACGAGGATAAAAAGATGAGGTAAATAATGTTTAAATGAAAATCCAACGTGGGTCACATTGTACCCACATTTTTTTTATTAGATTGTACCCACATTGTTTAACATCATTTATTTTATCATGTGACTAAAAATCATTCAATTAAAATTTTGTGTCATTCGTAGCTGCTTAAAAATATATATAATTGTTTTATCAAAAAAATATATAATTGTGTAAATTATGAAAAAAAAATTTATTTATTTATTTATGCATTGAAATGTTTCAATTGAGGTATGGAAGTGCATGGGAGAAGTAGTTGCAACATGGTTAACAAATTTATTTAATAAGATTATAAAAACAAAGATAATGACAAGCGAATGGAGGAAAAGCATTATAGTCCCGATTTATAAAAATAAGAGAGATCCAAAATTATGCAAATTATCGTGGAATAAAACTAATAAGTCATACTATGAAATTATAGGAAAGAGTAATTGAACCCATCTTAGTATCTGAAAATCAATTTGGTTTTATGCCAAAAAGATCAACCACTAAAGTCATTTTCTTACAAAGACAACTATTTGAAAAGTATAGGGAGAAGAAAAAAACTTATACATGATTTTTATTGATTTAGAAAAAGCATATAATTGAGTACCAAGAAAAATAATATGGCAAGTGATGAAAAAGAAAGGAATTAATAATAGATATATTGATACTGCTAAAGACATTTACTGGGGAACTACTACAAATGTAAAGACCATAAGTGGAAATACTAATACTTTCCCAATTAAAATATGTTTAAATCAAGGCTCAATTTTGAGTCATTACCTCTTCACCTTAGTAATAGATGAAATTACTAAACATCTCCAAGAAGAAGTACCTTGATGTATGTTATCTGTAAATGACATTATTCTAATAGATGAAACTAGATAATGACTAAATTTAAAATTGAATAGGTGGATAGATGCTTTAGAATTTAATGGTTTTAGAATTAGTCGCACAAAAACTAAACATATAAAATGCAATTTTAATAATAGTGAGAACCCGGATGATGAACCAATTAAGATTTTAGATCAAAAAGTAACAAGAACTAATCATTTCCGATACCTAGGATCAATAGTTCAAGAGAACGGGGAAATTAATAAAGATATAACACACAGAATTCAAGTAAGATGGAAGAAATGTATCAAGAATTTTATGCGACCGTCCACTTCCAATCAAATTAAAAGAAAATTTTTATAAGACTGCGATTAGACCTGCTATGCTTTATAGGGCAGAAAGTTGGGCAGTTAAAGAACAACGTATATAAAAAATGAAGGCAGTTAAAATAAGAATGTTGAGGTGGATGAGTGGAAAAATAAAAAAAAAATAAAAAAAAAAATTAAGAATGAAATAATTCGAGAAAATCTAAAAGTGAGACTAATTTATGATAAAATAAGAGAAAATAGATTAAGATGATTTGATCATGTTAAAAGGAGCCTGAACTGGCACCAGTTAAAAGGACGGAGTCTCTCCTAGTAGAAGGTGGTAGAAGAATCAAAGGAAGACCCCAAAAAAAACATAAATGTAAGTAATTAAACAAAATTTTAAAATATTACAAATTAATGAAAATTTATTCTTAAATCACCAAGAATGACACACCAAAATCCATGAAGTCGACCCCACCTAGGTGGGAAATGACTTATGATGATAATGATGCATTGAAATGTTTCAATAATTTTTAAAACCGCTCATCCACATAACAAGGATGTTTTAGACAGTTTAAATGTTGAATTAACAATCTTGAAATTGATACATCATCCTCCTCATCATCATAATCATACCTAAGTGGGATCGGTTGCATGGATTTTATTATGCCATTCTTGACTTGATGTTTTCACATCTTGTTTACTAACTTTCATCTTCTTTTGTTTTTTTTTGGGCGTCGTCTTCCCCTAATTTTCCTACCTTCTATTTTAATAAACTTAACTCTCATAGCTAGTGTCGTTTCAAGTCTACATTTAACATGACCAAGCCACCTTAGTTTGTTTTCCCTTATTCTATCACCTCTTGCTTCTCTTTTAGATTATTTCAAGTTATTTCATTTCTAATTTTATCTTTTCTTGTTTTATCACTTGTTCACCTTAACAATCTCATTTCTGCTACACTCATTTTATACGTATGTTGCTCTTTTAACTGTTCAACATTTTGTCCCATAAAAAATAGCCTGTTTAATTAAAGTCTTACAAAATTTAATTTCATTGGAACTTGACAGACACATAAAATTGAAGTAGGGGTCCATAAACCAGACACTTGTCTAAAAGGGGACACAACATTCTAGTGCTGCTGAGACCAAATTTTCTAGTGGTTAAGCACAGATTAATGTTATCAGAACTAGACCAAAGGTTGAATCTATAGGGCATCGAGTTCCCATCTGATTACTAACCAGTCCAGTCAAGCTGGTTGTAAGTGGTTAGAATTAGTTAATAACAAATGTATATAATTAATAATTAAATGTGGCAACGGAGAATCAAGCCATCAATCTCGATCTAAACCTACTCAGCACTAGGTGGTATCCCTGAATCCATGTTTTCAATGCACTAGTGTTGATAAAAACAAAATCTGGTATTAGAAAATCAGCGGTTTACAGCCAGTTGTGCCTAGGCCCGTTTCCAAGACAAACCAGCTGTTGCAATCTGGTTTTGACAACATTGGTCAACATAGGTGGTTTCTCCAAGTATTGTCAAAACAGGATTGGACCAGCTGGTTCAACCAGTCCAACCTGTAGTATTTACCACACTGGTTGGCTGGTCCACCCAGTTCAACGAGAAAAACTGCATGGGTTAACCAGGAACCTGTTGAAGAGCTGATCTGGTTTGTTGATGTCTACATGAAAGAACTGCCTGCTTCCATTTCTTAGAAAGAAAAACTTACCAGACGTAAGCATTCAAGCTTACTATCATAGATAGCAATTTGACTCTCATGAACCACTAAAATATGTAGCTGATCATTGTGAAATTGAACTTTAGTTTCGCCTACTAATGAACCAGGTGGTGCTTGTATGAACTTTGACTTCTTCTTTTCCCATCCATCAATACTCCAGAGACACAACTGCAATGTGATACATTCGGAATAAAGTCAGTAACTTCCCAATAAAGAAATCAGAGAAAGAAAGAAAATGTCATAAAGGGTAGTATTATACTACGTCTGAAAGAAAAAGAAATAAACAAGAATCTTAATAATAAATCCAATCATGCATTGCCAAGAATCTTCATAGCCCCCATGTGCATATAAGAAAATATAGCTGTCATGCATTGCATCGCCAATAATTTTCATAGCCCCCATGTGCATAATTTTCATAGCCCCCATGCGCACATAAGAAAATATTGCTGTCATGGCATCCAAACATACATTTGCGTCAGCCCCGGAAGAAACTAAAACATTCAGAGCCTGAGAAAATGCAAGGCCTGTGATTCTCTTCTGGTGACCCTTGAGTTTGATTTTAACCTGCCAGGATACAAACAAAAGAAGTCAAATGCTGATGCAAGGAACTTCACTACTCGAGGGAGAAATGACCAACCAATTGAAATCAAAATTACCAGAATGGCTAATACTAATCCTACATCCCAGTGACTGGTTGGACAATCAGTAGGCCAAAGAAGCATGAACTCCATTTCCTAGGATGGCCCAGAAACATGAATACTTTGATTGGTCCTTAGCCATGTGAGGGATAAAATGGTCAACAGAACTACATCTTCCATAAGGCCCATAACAATGTGACATTGGCCAAAACGTTTCATCATATAATACTATTAACCACCACTAGATAATTCCATTGAGTAAAGACCAGTGCATGCAATATTTGATAACATTTTCATAATACAATAATTCAGTCATGAATGTGTGTTTGCCTAGAAAAAAAACTCAAATAAATTACCTCATCAATGCGAACATTGTATATTTGAATGGTGGAATCATCCATTCCAATAGCAATAATATTGTTATCCTGCGGGTGAAATGCCAAGAAGGAGGCTGCAGGAGGAGGCGGCATGAAAGTTGTCATTACCTGAAATTACAGGCCAAGACAACTCATTCTAAGTAGCCAGATATCTCTTTGGTTAACTAATCTTTGCAACAATAAAAGCAAAGAGGCTAGATTCCCGTAGTTAGGAAACACATGAGGTGAACCAATAAATAATATGCAAAAACTTGTCTACCAAACAAAAGGAAACCAAGCTATGAACCTTGAACGTCATCATGTTGAACAAAGAAACCTTTCCACCAGATGCAGACATGACATACGAGTCATTCTTAGATAAAGCAATACATGCAGCTGAATCTTCGGCTGGGTTGCTGTCACTCGAGTCATTTGCCATAGGGGTTCCACTAGGAGGTTGCCAAAACTGAGGTGCAAAAGAGGCAGTAGACTGCAAGATATATGGGATGGCGCTGTCATGAACAACAGATGAAACATAATTTATCTATTCATATATGTTTGACCAGAACGAAAGTTAACCTTCCCACTTGGATTTCGATCAGTCCGCTGCCACTTCCACAACTTATGAACAGCATTAGAAGCAAGGGCCAACAAGGCTAACCCAGAGTTTGTGTATATCAGCCGTACAATCTACAATTGAAGAAATATAGTAAGGTTTAAACTGCAAAGCTCACCAAATAACCAAGAAAATGATAAATTAAATAATTTAGGATTAATTACAAATATACCCACTACATTCGACTCTAATTTCAGATATACCCACAAAGTTTCAAAAATTATATTCATATCTACTAAGTATGCTATTAATTTCAAATATACCCAAACCACACCAGAAACTCTTAGTCATGGCTCGAAATTACCAATGTACCCCTCTCCCAAGTATCATTCAATCCAAATCTCCTTCAGGAGACACTGCAAGGACATTTTCTTCCAGAAAGAAAATTGTATCTCTGGAATTCTAGAAACCCAATCTAAAATCTTGGAAAAGAAGGCAGATGGAAAGGATAGGAGATGCTTGTTTGGAAAACAAGAGGATTGGACTTTTTTCTGTTTCCCATGTTCGGAATTTTCGAATTTTGTTTTCGCAGGATTGAATTGCATTGAATTGGCAGTTGGACATGGTCTGAAATTCCCCGTAGTTGGCCTCCAACAATGAGGTTTGTAAAGGTTTTCATTGTGTTGCCATCTTCATCTTGGGAAATGGGGTTGGACGCATCTCAAAGGTCAAGCAGGCCACCACCATTTCTGATGAACGCTTGCAAATATGGTAAACAACCCCCTGACGGATTCAATTGTATCATGGAGTGCCTACTGCAAGAGCTTTGTAGTGTGGAATCCGCTGGAATTCGTGACGAATTTGCTGCCCAAGTACTTCAAGTACATATTTGTGCTAATACCCACAAAGTATGCTATTAACAATTAGGGCTCGTCTCCTCCTTTCATCTCCCCCTCTCCCAAACTGCTGCCGCAGTCAGGGAACTTGGTGGCAGATATAAAATCAGTGATGTGTGATGCTGGATCCAGCTGGATCCAAAGGTGATGGGTTTCCACAGCTTCCCTTTTCTACTGCAAAAGGAGGCAGCTTTAGGATTGACGGCATTGGCTGGCTGGATGAAATTGATGCATAAGGAGTTGAGCAAACTTGGTTTTTGTTCCCACCAGCAGCCACTGATTGCACAACCGCCATCTACATCTTCACCGATTGCCACTGTCCTGCTTCCTACCAGCGCAGGTTTAGGTGGGTGGTGGTGGGTAGCCAGCCATGACTGCTTTTCATGCTGATACCAAACTGAAGGGGTAACTGGAAATTTGATGGGAAAAATGGATGCCAGTTTGGAAGAAGATGATAACAACCACTGTATTTAATGGGTGCCATCGCCAGATCTAATTTGGAGAAATGGCTGGTCGACTTTAGGTCATCATCCATCACCACTTTGTACCTGTGCTATGCTAGGAAAAGAGGAAAGCAATGCCCCCACAAGGGTTCCGTCATGATGAGTTTTCCTTGTGCGGTAATGGAGGTGGGTGCAATTTCGGTGGATGTTGCCAGATCATTAAGGTATTCCTATGAAAACTAGCAATGGAATGCAGTTGCCACGGATTTCAGATATGATTCCAGCACAGGGAAGATGATGTGTTCGCCAAATTTGGGAAAAACGACAGCAGCAACATCAATTGTTGAAGACAATATCGAATTTGGACATGAAGCTACACCAGGTAATGGGTAGCTCATCAGCGGCAGGCCTGGTGCAGTTTCTGTCAGGTTTGGAAATCTGGCCATTGGTAGCCGGAGCTGGGGAAGAAGACACCAACAAGAAGAAAGTCTCAACCCACTACCCAATCCATCAGCAGCCATCAAATTCGGTAGCTTGGTTTTGGACCTTTGGCAAGGGGTAATTTAACCCTTCAAAATAATGGAGGTAGACAGACTGAGTATATTTGAAATTAATAGCATACTTAGCAGCATACTTAGCAGCATAAATCTAACTTTTGAGACTTCGTGGGTATATTTAGATTTTGAGTAATGTTTCAATGCGCCCAAGTGCAAAACCCATTTTTAAAATTTTTTTGTAATTTTTTAATAAAATTGTTAATCTAAGTGTATTTAATTTATAAACCAAAATTTACCATTTTTAAAGATTTTTATATATTTTTTAATTTTTTAAGATATGGGAGTTTTAGACATGTTTAAATGACTAAAATACCCTGCTTTTAAATAGTAAAACTCAATACGTAAGTTAAATAAATCTAAATTAACAGTTATAAAAATAAATTCAAAAATATTTTTTTGCACTGGATGCTTTGAAATTTCAATGCATCATGATGTCCTAAAACAGGACTCATCAGAATCAGGGTGAAGCATAGTGGGTACATCTGGAATTAACCCAATAATTTAAAACTCAGCACAACTCCTATCTTCAGCTCGTGAAAAATGAAATTAATACAATTTCACAGACTATACAGATAAATAGAGCATACCTTGCCAGCTGACAAATGATCGGGCAACCGTAAGGCTTTGAGTTGTGTTGAATCAACAATGTCGGCCAGTTTCCAGCTTTTTATCTTGTCAACATCATCTGAAATCCTTGGTTTAACATCCCTGTTAGCATCCATGTTAACCTGCAAAAGTGCTGAACATTGTAACATCCTAACTACAGAGTTTCCTTGTCAAGCAAGTAAAACAAAGGTAATGCAACTTCTACCAAGCTGCCCATTGACACAGGCGGAATTCGATCAGAACGATCAAGTGAGGAAGATAGAGGTGCAGAAACAGTTGCTGCAGCAGCCAGAGCATTAGCAATCTGAGGCTGCACATAATGTCAGATGCAAATATACCAGATCAGCCTGTTAATTGGAGGAATCAAGCATACTGGTACTAAAAGTTGTATGAAGATTCCCAGTAAGGGAAAAAAGGAGAAAGGATGGTACCTTCATGTTGATTGGCTCAGAAGGCCCTCTAGGCCCCTCATATGCTCTGTTTTCCAGCATCTTTATCAAACGTTGGCCATCTGTATTCGCTAAAATTTTGATCCCATTGTCACTTGTTGTGACAGCAAGTAGAGATCCCTCTTTGTTAAATCTTAGCCGAGGGCTTGCCTACACATATCAACGGCAGAATATAAACAACACATGTTTTGGAGAATTGACTCAATTGAGGAAGCTTAACTAACCGGCAATCCACCATCTGCATCAGTTGTGGTCAATATATTGGTGTTATCCATATCCCAGAATTTGATCTGAAATTCATCACCAGCAGCTAAGAAACGATTTCTTGTTGTGTCAAACTGTACAACACCTAGTGAGTGTTTCCTAAAGCCAGAATATGCCCGTTTGATAGCTCCCTCACTTTCATTCCATTCAACTAAGTGTGAATCCCCTTCTTTACTTGTTCCACAAGAAAAGAGCCTGCAGAATGTTGTCGAAATTAGAACGTTTGGCGGCAAGCCAATGTCAGACATATCTTTTGCAGAATCAAGAGATGATTTACTCATAATTATGGACAATATCAAAAAAAAAAAAAATCTTTCCTGCCTTTAGTTCAAAAAGGATATACAAATAAGCATTATGTGTCACCTTGTTCCATCTGCACTATACGCCATTGTGGTGCACCAACGTCCAGGGGCATCATAGTCAACTCTAGATCCCAAGCAATCATAGAGCCATGCCTTAATCTTTCCATCGATAGCAGTAGAAAACACAAACTGCACATAAGGCTCAAGTAAGATGATTCTGCATGATTGAAAAACCGGTAGAAAAATCTGACGACTTTTATGGGCCTTCTGCTTTAAATCCACAAAAGGAAGAAGTCATGACAATTTCAGAAGGGGTAAGTCATCTTCTAAAGGATGATACAAACTTTCAGAGGCTACATCAGCTTCTAAAAGGTCATCAGCAATTTTCAGAAGGTACCTGAATAGTCTCCTTGTGGTGAGGACAAACAGAATATACAGGTGCTTCATGGCCTTCAAATATATACTGTCTGCGCCCTACTACAGCATCCCAGACCTGCCACATCAATAATCAGCTTTCTAATGACAAGATCTTTTCCAACATACTCAAAACTTCACTGCCAAATTTTAAAACCTTGATTGTCTTGTCATCACCACAGGTGATTATGCAGAGTTGCTTGTTTGGATGGGCGAAGGCAATGTCATTAACACCACCATTATGTGCATCAATCTGTTTCATGTTAAAAGGCATCAAATAATTTATCATATGATATCTTCTATCAAGATAATAATGTATACGATCATTTTTCTTTTACTTCTTACTCAAACAAATTTACCTCCAGATGTGGCCTCAATTCCGCTGTAGGATGGTACGTGTACACCTGAACAATATGCTTGGAAAATGCAACACCTGGAAGACAATCCGACAAAGCAGATGCTATTAAAACAAGAGCCAAAAACCTGAAGGGAAAGTAGTTTACAGACTGAAGTCAACAAACAGGGAAAATCCTCGACAAATGGAGCTGAAGCCTTACCAAGTATAGATCCATCCGGGCCCCATACGCATCTATTTACAGATATTGTTGCATCTTTCATGAGTGCTGTCTGAGAATTAAATCAAGATATGTCACGAACAATACAACAAGTAATAATAGGGGTATTAGGAGGCTTTCTTCATCACTTCCTGTATTTCAGTGGGCAAGCATCCAACTAGTTCAACACAGAATACCTGAAATGTCGTCGAACATGATGAAATCTCCCAGACCTTAAACGTCTTGTGGACTAGCCTTTCTCGTGAACCAACATCCCATATTGCAATGTCACCAACATTTGTTCCAACTAGAAGACATTTTGTTTAAAATAGAGAGTTCAGTGCTACAATTAAACTAGTAAAACAAAGTGATGAAAACAAAAGACTTGTGATAGCAGCAATAACATTATCACAAAAGCAATGATCTAAGAAGGCACCTAGAAGAATTGTTGGTTGCTGAGGATGGAAATCCATGCTCATGACATTTGTACCCTGGTTAAGGGCACGAACAACAATTTTGGGGAGATCATCTTGTGAGTAGATATTGGGAGGATGTGTTGCACCAGAGAATGAAACCTATAAAACCATGTTAGTGAATTTCTCACAAGACAATCATATTGCAACAAAATAAGAAGCTTTGGATGATGTTTGAACATTAGTTTTCGTTAATGCAGACCTCATCAGATGGGCCTGTACGCATTCGTTTCATCAAGTGCTCAGAATCAGCTGATTGATATTCCATCCCTGTAGCACTTGTTGGAGTCCTTGGATGCTTCAAAAATGCCACTGCCACACATAATACAAATCAATAAATAAATATAAAAAACATAGAGAGAGGAACAGAGGAGGGATGGAGAGGCTTGGGCATCAATAAGAGACACCTGGATTAGGAGGCGGCACCAGACCAGGGGGTCCAGCTGCTACTGCTCCATGCGGTATTGAGGGATTAGCATTGGACATCCATCCAGCTATAGCACTCGCAGATGGTGAAACAACTGGCTGGAAAGGCTGCAGGATGTGTTTTTAAATCAATCAAACTCATCATTATGATCTGGATACTCATAAAAAGAGGTAATTTACTTACAATATGGGCACCAATGGGAGGAAAGGTCCCAGCCTTTGGAATAGGCCCCACAAGGGGATTGTTTGTTGGAGGAGGTCGGGCTCCATTATTAGGAGAGCATGTGTGGTCAGTGAAAAGCGTCTTAATATCTGGATTGGGACGGGGGTTCTTGCAAAGTTGATGCTGCCAATTAAGACTGGAAATGTCAAGACAAAGATTAAAACGCATCCAATATAAGAAACTTTAGGAAGAAATGGACACTGAATGAAAAGGAACTTAAAGAATGATTAAGTTGTATCAGAAATTACTTGTCCGGACCTTACTAAGCTGCATTTAAGTTGCAATTAAAAATACAGAAAAAATCAGACACAAACACGCATAATGTTGCAACATGCAAGCGGGCAGAGTACAGAAAATGCCACATTATACCAATATTTCTTGGTTAATTGAAGAAAGACAAGGCAACCAATTGCCAAAAAAGTCATCATTAAGAAAAACCAGAAGGACAATTAAAATAAGGGTACAAACCTTTGGTTGATCAAAGTTCGCAGCCTTGAAGTTTTGAATTGAGGGAATGTAAGTTTATCTCGGAATAAAGGATTTGCTTCAATGAGCTTTTTAAGCTCCATGAGCATGATATTTCGGGCAGATTTGGTGTCCCCATACTTGGAAAGCTGCTCGTTTTGCCTGTAAGAACAGAAATTTGCATTAAAGAAACAGTCCAGGGGCCATAGTGAGGGATTGGAAAAATAGTAATTACCTGAAGTTGTCAAGAGTAAGCAACTGGGTAATTTCCTTGAAGAGTTCTTCATTGAATGAAGCAAAAACCTTGAGATCCTTAACAAGGATCTCAACAGCTTTGGCCCGGTCATGTCTGCAAAGTAAAATGCAACCAATGAAGGCATCATGGATAACCTAACCATTCTAAAAAAATCACTATCGAATTAACAAGCTCACCTGTCAAGAGCCTCTAGATATTTTTGTTTTCTGATCTCAAAGAAAATTTTCATTGAGTACCGGTTGTCTTCAACCTTTGTAAATCCACAGAGATATCTTTCAACTTCATCCCATTCGCCTGCCTGAACTTGGTCTTCAAAATGTTTCATGTTGAAGAAAAAACCAGACTCCTGCTCCAACCTAAAATTAAAATAAAAAATAAAAAAAAGACAACGCAACATAGGAGACGAGCTTGGCTGATTATTACTCCGGCTGCTTTTTTTTAACTCAGGTAGCCGAAGAAAGAAAAAAAGACGTACTTGTGAACAGTTTCCTTGAACTTCTCCTCGTCGAGGAACTGTAAGATAAGGAAAACCAGTTCCCTGCTCAAGGAAGACATGGTTCCCGGAATGCCTAATCGCTCCAGCGCAAAAATCTGAATACTAAACGACAGAAAGTGGACAAATGAAAACAACAGAGAACAGCGATGAAATCTCTTCCCCTATTATCACTCCCGCCTGTCCTCCCTTCGAACAGAAATGAAGCTTCTTTGTTTCTTTTCTTATCCCTCTTTCGTCTCTCTTCTCCCACCAAACCTCCGCAAAAGCCGCTACAGTACGCGTAGAAAAATCAATATGCCTCTTTCTTCAGAAAATCACAAAATCCCCATGCAAATCTCTGAACTAATCCTGAAACTGCACAGTGAGAATGATCTGAGCTGCAATAGAAAAAAGAGCTCGAGTTTCCATCTTTCCATCGCGGTCCTTGCACAACCTTGCATCTCTCACTCCATATCCACACCACAACTCCCAATGATCTGAAAGCCACACTCCATCAAAACCCCTTTCTCCACTTCTCCACCAAATGCACAACAAATTCCCGGATTTCAGCCCCGGAACGCGATCCGAGGCGAGAAAATGCGAGAATCCGGATGCCGAATGCTCGCTGCAGCAAGCCACTTCCCAGTCCGGATCGACCGATTCCGCAACGAAAAATCAGAAATGAAACCGACAAGTGGAGAGATTTTCGGAGGCAGAAAAGGCGTTATCACACGAGATTCTCGAAAGACAGATAAGAAATACCGGGATTTTAACCAACACGGCTTTAATCTTCTTGCTTCTTCCTCTAAAGTTTTTTAGCACCTCCACCTATTTTCTCCTTCCCGCTGTTCTCTCTCTACATCAACCAACGGGCCGCCGTGTTCGGCTTTTCACTCTCTTGTGCCTCTT
>JAXCLR010000092.1:33135095-33147567 GCA_035584095.1 Annona squamosa
ATTTACCAAAGATTTTTAAAGAACCCAATTCACCCCTCCCCTCTTGGGTTTAGCCATCAACTCGGGACCAACATATACATCTATGCTAAATTTAAATATTATATGCTTCAATATTTCGCTAATTATTAAAAAACATAATTAAGAAAACATAAAATTTGAAAATATAGTATAAATTTATTAAAATAGTTTAATCTATAATTACACATAAGGTTTATGTATATATAAATTCTTTTTTATTGATCTTATAGTGCTTTCTAAATAAATTGATAATTGTATTGTTAATAGAGTTGATTATAAAAAAGTGAGAATTTTGAAAGAAAATAATAATAACATTTAAATATAGGTCTATAATTTTTAATAAATAAATACATGTGGGGCGGGTCGGACTCTTCGGGTCGGGACATGGTCGATTGGCCGGACCTTATTTTTGAAATCAGGTCAAAATTTCTGACTCATCCCTATACCGGGTCAAAAATATATTAGTTTTACCCAGCCAAAAACGATTTGGGTCAAAGTCGGGTCACGGGTTGTCCTGCCCCAATTTCCACTCCTAATTCGCTCATTGCATTAGACAGTTTAGCCATATACAACCATCCAATTCAACTTGTGTAGATACGCAATTTTGAGCAAACACAAACAAAAAAATGTATTATAAATAGAGGAGTGCAACCAGAGAACTGGGAAGGGGAGATTTTCTACATACAAGAAAAATAAAAAGGAGAGAGAGAGAGAGAGAGAGAGAGAGAGAGAGAGAGAGAGAGCAAGGGGTGAAGACAAGGTGGAGAGCACAAGGCAAGAGACAAAGCAATGAATTGTGTGGAGCGACCGAAACATCATTGGATCTCTCAACCAACAAGTTTTTTTTCTCTTTTCCTTTTCCTTTTTATTGTCATGTTTAAGATAAATTTGAGTTTTAATTTTACTTTGAACTTAAACATGCTTGGCTAAGCCCTAAATCTAAGGCTTAGGATGTAGCATCTGTACAATAAAGCGTGGTGTATGATATTGATTTATTTAAGATGGATATTTTGTTAATTTAATATCTTATGATTTAATGCTTACCTAGTGTTTGAGCACTTTGGCAATGATTTCATATATATTAAGTGATAGAACAGAGAGGTGGAAGTCTAACATATGACAATCAAGGTATTAAACCTCAAAATCTAAAACTATGTAAATAGGTAAGACAACCTTTAGGAATCTATGAATGACCACAAAACTTAATGAATCTTAATTAACTTAATCCTATGAGAATATGTGGTTAAGAATAAATTAAGATTACACCTTGTAGGTCATGAGAGAAGGTACAAAGATAAATTAAGATTTACTTTCCTTTAACAAATAATATCTAGACTAAATAATTATACCATGCACTCGTTGAAAAAGATGCATGTTAAACCCTAGATCCTAAGTACTCTCATTCCTGCTTTCTAATATTCAATTCTAAATTCTCTTTTCTCTTCTCACTTTTATATATTTTTTCTATTCAACATTACTCTCTAAATATTCAATATCAAAGTGTCTAAAAACAAAATTTTAGTCTCGAATTCTCTATGAATCGATATTTTATGTACTACAATCTACGACCCATGTCCTTGTTGTGAGATTGCGAACAGGTACCAATTATAATGTGATCCTTGGATTTAAGAACAAGTTGCCACACTTTATTTCTTTTGAATTGATTTAGCTCTTCTTGCATTACAAATTCAAATTTCATCATTTAGAGGTTGATTAATTATATTTGGCTCAATTTTTGATAAAAAAGAAAAATGTCTACATACATTTTGTCTTAGATCTCTTGTCTTTATCATATATGTCTTTTATGACTTATTCAATTAGATGATTATTTTTGAATTGGAGATCTTTGGGAGGTTTATAGAAAGCATTTCCTTCACGTATCTCTTAGTCTGATTTTTGATCTTCTTCATCTTCTTTGAGTTCATCAAAATAACATGCATGGACTTTTTTATTGCTTGAGTTCTTTTGTTAAATTCTCTATATGCTTTGCTATTAGAGGAGTAATCAAGAAATATAACTTTATTCTTTTGGCATTCAATTTTCCAATATTATCCTTACCATTATTTAATATCTAACAAATGCAGCCAAAAGTATAAAAATATGAAATATTTGATTTCCTACCTTTCTATTGATCATATGGGTCTTTTTGAAAATAGCTCTAATGGTAACATGATTTGATACATGATAAGTTGTATTTACACCTCGCCCTTAAATTGCTTAGATAATTTTGCTCTCGTTTAGCATTGTTCTAGTTATCTTTTGTATAGTTCTATTCTATCTTTCAACTACTCTATTTTGTTAAGGAATTCTTGGCGCTGAGAATGTGTGGTGAATTCCTTTCTCATTGTAAAAGTTTGTAAATTATTTATTCTTAAATTTACTACCATAGTCACTTCCAATGAATCAAACATATAGAGGGCTTCATCCTTGCTAGCTAATAGCATTATCCAAGTGAACCATGCAAAATCATCATATCATATACATATTTCTTTCCTTTAAGGCTTAAAATGTTGGATGATCCACGAAGATCCATGTATAGTAACTTACATGGTCGAAAGGTTGAGAACTCATTTTTTGGTAAAAAAGATATTTTAGATTACTTGAACATTTGACGGGTTTTGTAAATTTTGTCTTTATCATTCTTGAGTTTTGGTAAGCCTTTTACCAAATTCTTTTTCTATAGAGTTTTGATATTTGACATGTTTATGTGTCGAAGTCTCTTATGCCACATCGATGCATCATTATCAACTAACACTAAGCATTTTCCATTAAGTTCATGAAGGCGGACTGAATATATATTTCTATGTCTTTTACCACTAAAGACCATATGTTTTCCATCTAATCATTAGATATAAATGATTAAAATACAATCATATATCCTTTATCACATAGTTGACTAATACTCATCAAGTTGTGTTTGAGTCGTTCAACAAAGTAAACTTCTTTTATACATGCATTGTAAATATCATAAATAATTTTCTTTCCATTGATTTTACCTTCCTCATTATTGCCAAAAGCAATGGTTCTACCATTGAAGGGCTTGAGACCACGAAATAGAGACTTGTCCCTTATCACGTGTCTTGAGCATCCGCTGTCCATAAACTAAATATTGCTTGTCTTTGTCCTAAGATACATGTACGATACTTTAAATAAATTTCATCTCTCTAGTACCCACCTTTTCGATCCATTCAAGTTAGTAATCATTTCAAGTAAATGTTGCTTATGTCTAGGATGGATAAATCCTAGATTCCTTGGCATTCAAACAATTTAGCTCTATTATGTAATTTTTTGATTCTGCGTTGATAAACATGCCTCATCTATCTTTTGGGGAGCACTCCAAGTGTTTATTGGTTACCAAGTTGGTCTTCTTACCCAAGTGGTTTTAATTATTCTAACTTAGCTTCTTTATGTAGTGAGTTTATCTTAGGGTCTTACCTACTTAGGAGTACTCGTTTTTTTGCATTTTCTTTGCTCGATTATGGAGTATCCAAGTCCTCTTTTTGCTAGTTTCAATTGTCATATTGAAGAACATTTTGACACTTTTACTTAGGATAGAGAATTTTGCTAATGATTCATTTTAAACTACATTTTCTTTTTTCAAATTTTCAATTTTAGCAAATAAGTTATTTTTTTCTTCAATTAGGGACTTGACTCTTGCAATTAATTTTTCATTTACAATTATTGTAGAGCCACATTGTCTCTTTTTCAAGGTGTATTTGCTACCAAGTTTCCTTGTCTCTTTGAATAGTAAATCATTGGCTTATTGGATTTCTTTTAACTCAACACATTTGAGACATTCATATATACAAGAGTAAATCAATTTTGAAGGAGAGTTATTTGGTTTAGTGGTTATCTCGTTGTTGCTTGTACAGTTTGTTGAGGTAGTTTTACTTGCCATCATTTCTATGGTTGTGCGATAATTCCTCTTTAATTCTTGCTACACAACAAAACCTTGCATAATTTATATCCTCTTTGACATCAGTCAATGAGCTGCTTGAGGAAGATGGATCCCCGTTCATGTACATTCTTCTACCAATCTGCTTTGAAAATTTCTTTAAGATGCTTCACTCTTTTTTTCTTGTTACTTTGTTGATTTTTTTATTGGGTATGGGACATTGTCTTGCATATATTCCACTCACCCACATTTGTAGCACTTAAGAGTAACCTCCTTCTTCTCTCTTCCGTTCCTTTCATTATAGGTCTTCGAGGAACCTACGTTCTTCCATTTCCTCACAAATT
The DNA here is from genome assembly GCA_035584095.1 of Annona squamosa. Classification (NCBI taxonomy): domain Eukaryota; kingdom Viridiplantae; phylum Streptophyta; class Magnoliopsida; order Magnoliales; family Annonaceae; genus Annona; species Annona squamosa. The sequence goes on from JAXCLR010000092.1 coordinate 33,139,353, forward strand.
TTTTAAACTTTCTTATGAGGAAGGCAATATTTTTATCTTCACCTTGAGACAACGATGAAAGCTTGTCTGAACTTTGGTGTGTTGCCTTTAGTATGTGAGTCTTCTTCCCTTTGTTATATTCTTCCTTTTTTCTTCTTTATTAGCTCTTGGGACATCAATGAGCTAACAAGATCTATAACTTTAAGGTGTTTAGATCCTTTGCTTCTTCAATTACACTAATTTTTTATGTCCTTTCCTAGGCGTTTGAGAGCATTACTAATTTTTGAGAATCTAGTAAGTATTTCAATAATATTTTCAGTTTCAAGCATATTGAAACTTTTCACTTCTCCAATGAGAATATTCCTTCTCGTCCCTTGGACTTGAGAAGTGCACTTATAAATAGAAGTTAGAGCATCCTAAATTCAAAGAAGTGTCTAAGCTAAGCAAAAAATTGAAGAGAAAATTTCGTTTTATGTTAACTTGCTTATCATATGATGTATGTGTGATTAAAGAGTGGACATAAAGAGTATGGATGACAAGGATAATGGGTAATCATTGTATTACATGAATATTTAGCTAAAGTGAATAAATAAAGAAAACTCTGAAAAAATTTAAGAAAAATTATAAAATCTCAAAAATTTTAAGTTGAAATTAGTAGCCCTAACTTACAAATAAATGTTTTGAATAAATACCAAGATGGGAATGCAAATTATGGGGGTTAAATGATAAAAGGGAGGTTTTAAGTTTCAATACGTTGAGTTAAACTTAATGATTATAGATAAACTTGAAAACTTATCCTAAATAAAGGTATCAAAATAAGAGTGGTCACAATGGAATCATGAGTTACATCAATATGTGAATTAAAAAAGTTGACACCAAACTTGAAAAAGAAGTGGTTTAAGTAAGATTGATGTAAATTCATTTAGTTGGAAAACCTTAAGATGTGCAAACACTTGTAATTCTATGCATATGGATGAAATATCATGTTTATTTATCTAGGCAAACACAAAGAAAAAGTGGAAGAAAGGGATTGAAGTTACCACAGGTAAGTAAACAAAATCTTCACAAAATGCTTTCTAAATTTTTGATAATAGATTGCAACTTGCATTATTTAAATGCTTTTGAAAATATTTAAGAAAGTCCACTCCAATAAATCTTGCAAATTGACTTGAATATTTTTTTATTAAAGTTGTGTGGAAAAATTTTGGTTCAAATGATTATTGATGAAAAACATGCTAGCATGTCTATGTTCATGGTGCACAAGGTATTAAGTCCACTTTGGAGGTTTAAGTGGATCTGTTGTCTACTAACATAGGCCAGAGCCCGGCGGTGCCCTCCCTGAGATAAGAGCAAGAGGATGTGATGGTCGCCTAGCTAGCATACCATCACTATGATGTTCATATTATGTTGATAATAACACATTTGCATTATTCATGAAATGACCATGTTGGGTATGATGTTGACTATTTGAAAATGTCTATACAAAGGAAAAACTTTTCCTAAAAATAATGTAGCTTGCTCACTGAGTTAATACTCATGTTTTATTTTCCAAATCCAAGACAGATACAAGAAGACCCTAGAGGAAATAAACAGGTTTAACTGAAGGATTATGATTCTTGCATTCCTTTGTATGCATCTACATGAATGGTTAATTCTTATGGAAGTTATGTTGTGGTCAGCTTACTTTTTATGAATTTAAACAGCTTTGATATGATATGTGTGTTGGATTTGATCTTGACATAAAAAAAATTTGAAGAGTTGTTTTATGCATGAGTTTAATGCGATAAGAGTGATGTGAATTTTTATTATGTATGATGAGAATGATGTGTTTGGAATAGATCATGAATATAAATACTAGAGCAAGATGATAGCAAAGTTGGATAAATTTGGGTATAAATGAACATGTTGCCATGAGGAAAAACTCCTAGGGAATGGATTATCAATGTATGTTTATATATAAAAAAAATCTGCCTCGTGACCTGGGCAATAATCCTACTCACATTTACCAATCAATAAATGATCCTGGAGTAAGGTTTAAGTTGTGATGCCTCAGGTTGGTGCACCAAAGAGCTTGATATCAAAGCATGGATTGATAAATAAACGTGGAAAATATACTAATTATGAAAGAATAGATTAAAATTATAAAACATGTATGAGTATGTGTTGATCTCCATGTGATGTGAAAATAGTTTGTATTATTATGATTGTAAAATATAATTAACTTGCTATGTTTTAAAATATAGATGGCGGACAAGGAAAAAACAATAATGAGTCTAGAGGAGATAATAAGGGAGTTAGAAAAGGAGGAGAAAAGACGTAAAATAGAGGAAAATAGACATAGAAGGTGGGTGTTGCAACAAGGTGTTTCTTTTAGCCCTTCCATCCCAGCAGAGTACCACCACCCATACCCTCCACCACCCGTAAAGAGAGTAGATGACACTGATCCTCATCCTCACCTCATACAGACTAGGTTCAATCTGGGAGGATCTACTAGCACGTCCCTAGAGCTGAGATCATACTGCCCCTCGGGTTGACCCATGACCATTCCTGCCTGTACCTATGGATAAGTTAAATGCTAGAGAACTCTAGGCTTTTTGGGAACAGATACCAGCTCTTACTCCACGAGATCATGGGCCATGGTATCAATTTGTTGATGGCTGTGTTAAATTCCGTTATGGAATGAGCTGGGAGCGAATAAACCAGAAAGAGAGGAAGTTTGTTTGAGAAAGGGAGGAACACTACCCCCAAGGTGAGAGTGTAGTAGAGGAGCCTCCTTCACCCTGACTCGATGAGCACATATTGAGGCTGGTTGATTGTGATGGTGGAACTGTAGGAATTGGAAATAAGAATGATGATGATGATCCTGTAGAGGAGTTCATCAAACTTGAAAGTGAGAGTGAAGATGATAATGAAAATGAAAACCTTCCCGATTGGTCCGACACTAGTACCATTACTGATGAGCCTACATAGGTGTAATCTAGTCGTAGGCTTTACCTAAGGGGAAGGGGATAGATGGGCTTAATGAAGGCTCTTTTTGTTTTCTTTTGTGATGTATAAATGTATTATATTATGGTGTGGAGGAATTTTTTGTTTCAAGGTGAATTTCTATTATGTGAAGTATGTGAATGTATAATATTAGAATATGTAAATACTCTAATGTACATATTAAATTGTTGTGCTTGAAAATTATTTATGTGTGAAAAGAAAGGAGTGGTTATGAGCCTCTATGTTGATATAAATGATTGAGCTTGCCAACGAGGAAATCATAAGCCAACGTGAAGCAGGAGAAACCAAAAAGAGGTCTAAGCGACCTGGACCCAGATGAAAAAATCTAAGAACTCATCAATCACGAGAACATATACGCCAGGAGCCAAATATTGAAAGTGAAAATGATATGAGACAGGTTAGAATGATAGAACAAAGAGTAGCTACAACCGTAAAGGAGGCTATGCAGTAGACTACTCGGTAATGGGCAATTCAAACCACGGATATAATTCAAGAATTATGAGAAAGGACCTAGCAAGCACAGTTAGGAGGAAATGAAAGAGAAAGACTGGCATAAGCGGCAAATCCTACCCCCACACTGGCACCCACAGGAGGTGAGGACAAAATTTTAAAGAGGGACCGAAAGGTCATTAATGCCTTTTTGGCCTAAAGTCCTCCAAAGTTCTTAGGCAAGCCAAACCTCGTACAAGTTGAGCAATGAATGAAGAAAATAAAAGAACTATTTAGAATATCTCCATGCAATGATAGGTAGAAGGTCTTATGTGCAACTTATTTATTAGTCAAAGATGCTCATGAGTGGTGGGAGACCTTACTAATCACTATACCACAACCAGAGGAGGTGACCTGGCAGAGCTTTGTTGAGAAATTTAACAAGGAATATCTAAGAGTCAGAAGGTAATTGAATTTGAACAACTTTACCAAGGAAGAATGTCGGTCTCCAAGTATGCAACAAGGTTTAATGCATTAGTGAGATATGTGCCGTGGGTTGCCAATGTGCCAGAAAATAAGGCACAAATTTTTCAATAAGGACTTATGCCATATCTAAGAGAGAGCCCTACACTTTTTGCTAATTAAGGATTATGCATTAAGTATTGAGAGGGCAAGGGCATTGGAGGTAGAGGCATTGAGAACCCAAGAATTGAGATGAGGGCAGAGATTCTTCAGCTCGGGTGTCAAAGAAGTAGAAACAAGGAAAGAAAAAAAAAGGAGGAATGGGGAGGGAAAAAGTCATCCATAAGAAGAGAAATTCCTCACTTTGCAAAAAATATCAAAAATGTCATTTAGAGGAATGTTTGAAGGGAACAAAAAAGTACTTTAAATGTGGTCAAATGGGTCATATGTCAAGGGACTGTGGAACAACGGAAGCAAAAGTCACTAAGTGCTTTGTTTGTGATCAAGCAGGGCATATCGCTCCAAACTGTCCAAATAAAGCACAAGCCATACAAGGGCGAGGAAGGCCAGCCTAACCAAAGATAACCGCAACCGCTAACCTATAGGGCACTTTTACAAACCCAGTGCATGTGCATGCATTGACTCATATTGAGTCACAAGAGCAAGAAGAGAAAGTGATTAGAGGTACAGTTTATATTTTAGAAAATTCTGTGGTAGCTTTATTTGATTCTGGAGTTACTAATTCATTTATAGCTTGTCAATATGTAATCACACATGCACTGCCTGTAGAGAAAACAAATAATATTATCCATATAGAATCCCCTATGTACAGGATAGCTAATACTAGCCAAGTATATAGCGCATGTCCAATTAGGACAATGTCGATGACAGAGTTTGACATAATATTAGGAATGGATTGGCTAAGCCAATAGGGAACCACCATTGATTACAAGAACAAGAAGGTGCAATTCAAAACAACTCCAGATAAGGATATTATTATCGACAAATTAAGACAACCTAAGAATTCTAAAATGCTAATATCATCAATGAAGGCGGCTAAAATGGTTCGCTAATAATATCAAGCATATGTGGGATCAGTTTATTGTGGTATTTATCGATAATATCTTGATTTACTCAAGATCAGAGAAAGAGTATAAAATTCATCTTCAAAGGGCATTGGAAAGGTTAAGGAAAGAGAAGTTATATGCCAAATTGAAGAAATGTGAATTCTGGTTTAAGCAAGTAGCATTTCTAGGGCATATTATATCGGAGAAAGGAATTCAGGTTGACCCTCAGAAAATAGAAATTTTCTGTGGTTGGGAGGTTACTATTGAAGATTTATTGAGAGATTTTTACAATTATCTACACCACCAACTCGATTAACTCTAAAAGGAGTTAGATATGTGCGATTCAATGAATGTGAAAATAGTTTTCAAAAATTGAAGCAACGATTAATAGAGGCACCTATTCTAACCCTACCTGAAGGAAATGAAGGGTTTGTGGTTTATAGTGATACCTCTAGAAAAGGATTGAGATACATGCTTACGCAAAGATAAAAAGCGATACCCTATGCATCTCGATATCTTACGCCTAATGAAGTAACTACCCTACTCATGACTTAGAACTTGCGGCAGTAGTATTTGCCTTAAAAATTTGGAGACATTATCTGTATGGTGCAAAGTGTGAAATATATATATAGATCACAAGAGTCTTATATATATTTTTACTCAAAAGGAGCTTAATATGAGGCATAGGCAATGAGTTGAGTTATTGAAGGATTATGATCTTAATATACTTACCATCTAGGCAAGGCAAATGTGGTAGCTGATGTATTAAACAGAAATGCCAGCATAACAACCTAATCACTGAGGAGGAAGGATTGCTTTGGAAAATCAGACAATTGGAGTTGATTGTATGTCCACCTGGAATATAGGCAAGATTATCACAAATGCAAATACAGTTCTCATTGTTCGAATAAATTAAAACTCCATAACAAAATGATTAGGCTCTACAAAGGAATGTGGAGAAAATGAGGCAGAAAGGACTAAATGAATATGCTACTAATGAACGGGGTATGTATCAGTACAAAGGTCGCGTTTGCATACCCAATTTGGCTGAATTGAAAGAGCAACAATTAAAGGAAGCACATTTCTCTCCATTCTCTATACATCCAAAAAGTACCAAAATGTATTAGGATATCAAGAATGGATATTGGTGGAACAATATGAAAAGAGAAATTGCTGAATATGTAGCTAAGTGTTTGACGTGTCAAAAAGTGAAAGTAGATTATCAACGAACATCTAGAAAACTAAAATAACTTGAAGCTCCTAAGGGGAAATGAGATGATATTACCATAGATTTTATTGAAGGGTTACCCAAAACTCAAGGTGGAAATGACTCCACATGGGTAATAGTGGATCAATTTTCTAAAGTTGCACATTTCTTACCCATACAGAGAAATTTTTCTGCGAAAAGGCTAGCCAAAATGTATTATAAGGAGATTGTTTGTCTCCATGGGGTACCAAAGTCAATAGTGTCCGATCGAGATACAACCTTTCTATCTCGATTTTGAAAATGTTTGCACCAAACCCTAGGCACACTGCTAAAGTTTAGTACTATATTTCATCCCCAAACAGATAGACAAATGGAGCAAGTAAATTAAATCATTGGGGACATGCTCCGAAATGTGCACCTTGGAGTTTGGAGGATCATGTGATGAATATGTATCCATAGCTGAATTTACCTACAATAATAGTTATCAAGCAAGAATTCCGATGACCCCTTTTCAAGCTTTGTATAGGTGAAGATGTCGAACCCCATTGAACTAGGATGAGGTTGAAGAAAGAAAGTTGAATCATGATCTTTACCGACTGGTCGGTAAAGACGTCTGTTAACGACCACACGTGGGCGCCGTTGGATCCAGCGGGAGGGATGTGGGCCATTGGATGAGGGAGGTGCCAATATACGGTTGGTCAGAAGTGTTTTAATGCATGGAGTTTTGCTTGCAGGCCCTTGTCAGATGGACCCGATTCAGGCGCAGCCCCCTCTCGTCGTCTCACGCACTCACGCACTCCATTCACAAGGCAGCTTGCGTCTCTCTCACATGCCTGATTTCTCTCCTGGCTGACCCACGCTCCCGCTGGTCATAGCACGACGCCGACTGCTTCGCCAGGCTCCTGATTGGTAAACGCTCTTCCCTCCTCCCTCTCTCTCTCTCCCTCCCAATTCCTCTCCCTCTGGCCCTCTCCCTCTCTCTCCCCATCTGTTCCCTCCCTCTTAGCCTACCCGCGACACCACCCTCATCTTCTCCCTCCACGCGCTCCTGCCCGTGCTTGATCCATACAACCCCTCCATCCTGCTTGTCTTGGCTTCCCTCCCTCACTACTCTATAGTAGGGGGCATTCTCGAGCTTTCCTGCAAGGCATTTGACGATAGGTCAAAGAGGGAATTGCCTTCGGGGCGTTCTTGAGCTTTGCAGAGCAGCATTTGAAGATAAGCCCGAGAGGAAATTGCCTTCTTGGATATCACCTATTTCCCGTATCACCAATCTTCCGGTCATCTAATGCAACTAATCTCAGGGATGGAGGTTTAAATTGGGTCATTCCATAAATCACTTCAGCTTCGCTTCATGTGAATGAGAAAAGCGAAAGGTTAGTGAAAATTGAGTTAGTTTTCATTTGAATCTTTCTACTACTATTAGTGATATAGTAAACGTGGCAGTAGTAGTTGTTAGGTTCTCTATCTCTTGCAATGCATGGTAAATCTGCAATGCACGCAAATGGAACTCATGATGTACCTTGACGTTTCCATTATATTTGTCTGGGCCAACTAGTCACTGCATGTCATTGCTTGAATTTTCTACAGAAAGCAATGGTGCTACTATACTACTTAGGTAGGTATTAGACATGGGCCACTTTTTTCCTTGGTATGTCACACACCTAATAAATCCATAGCTTGTTTCTTGAATCAAGACCTTACAATAGTTGGATTTCATTGTCATTTGATGATGCTTTAATGTTCTTCACTTTGAATGTTCATGTGGATAATTATCATTTCTCAATGACAATATTGATGTAGTTCTACTCATCTTGCACGTCTTTCCTTGATCTCTTTTTTCGGTACATATTGCGCTCCTTAATGAATTCATCAGATGTGACAGACGTTTGTATGGATGAAAGTGTTGTTCCTGTTGGAAATAAATGAAAAACTAGCTAAATCTATGTTTTGATGATTAACAAATCAATTTGAGTATGTCTTGGCTGCTAACATGTTTGTGGAAATGTTTAAGGCATATACAATTGAAGAATACATAGCACAGATAGCCAAGTCGAAGTCCAAG
>JAXCLR010000092.1:33187050-33197421 GCA_035584095.1 Annona squamosa
ATGTGAAAAAATGATTAAAAAATATAATAACAATAGAGAATAAAAAATTTTAGATTGAAAAGTTTTAACTACATATTTTATTATTTGCCAAACGCACCCCGCATGTGCTACGTACCCAGGCCGGGCCAGATGCGACTGACATCCGGATAAGAAATATGAGAGGCGATGAGGCCCTGCTGCGGCCGGGTTGTGGCCTTCATTTTGCCTTTTTTTCCTCCCAACCGTCTTCTCCTTCTCGACGATGGCAGGGGGTCTCAGCAGCATGGTTGCGTCCCTCAACGCACTCTCATTATCTTCTTCTTCCCACTACAGCGCCGCCGGCTTTGAGAAAGTTCCCAGAATTTCTTCTCTCTCTTTTCCCAGCAGATGCAGATTCCCACTCACCATCGAATGCGCCCATAAGAAAGGCGCCGGAAGCACCAAGAACGGTCGAGATTCCAGAGGCCAGAGGCTCGGAGTCAAGATATATGGCGATCAAGTCGCCAAGCCCGGCTCCATCATCGTCCGCCAGCGGGGAACAAAGGTGAAATCGCTCTCTCTCAACATGTTGATATTTTAATTTATAAAATTATATTTTTAATTAAAAATACTAGTGAAAAATTGATTCTTTATGTTGAGAAGGTGATTGGATGTGTAACTTTTATTCCCCTTACTGCTGCCTTTCCCTGTCTCCTCGCTTCTTCTTTTGCCTCATTCAAGCCATCCACGTGTGCTTGCTATCTGAGCTAGGCCTCACTTAACTTATTATGATGATCATGTAATATCCTTTTAACTTTTAATCCCATTTAATACATGTTCCTATATCATTATTAGATGCGAAATTTATTTACCCATTTACAACACATCCTATGTAGTTCACATGCTCCAATATAAATGCACAAAATGTTCAAGCCATCTCAACGGTGTATCACTCATGTTATGCTGATTATTCAACATCTGAATGATTTCGGATCTCTCTGTACTTGTCAATCCAATTTTGGTGCATCCTCCTACACAGGGTACCATTGCCCAGGTCATTCCTCCCTTATCAAATAAAATTCGTCCTCAAGGTTGGAGGAAAAAAATATGTAGATGACAAGCATAATATGTGTGTCATTTGAGAGAAAAAAATGCGAATGATTTGAAAGAGGAAATACAAAATTTCCAGATTCCAAAAATTTGATACCTAGTTTCCAGGTTATCCTCATAATATTTTCTGTCCAATTTATTTGTATCAAACGGTTCATGCCTTGTCTTGATGCCCTAACCATTTTATCTTTAATGTCATATCCATTGTGTTGTAAATGATAAATCTTCCTCATGATGCCAGTGATGACTACATCTCAACATGTAGAGCTCATCTAAATTGTTTGAAATCAACTATATTTGATTGTTAACAAGAGAGACAGTAATGCACGTGCCCTCCTGAATATGTGGCTTTTTTGGTGACTTTTTCAAAAAAAAATAATTTTTGTCTGGGTAATGCTTGGAACAATGTTCATGGCATTGTTGTTTCCATAACTTATTTAGCATTAGGACCAGAATCCAGATAGAGACTTCTGTTATTACTATCTTCCTTTCCTCTTCCATTGTTTTAGCCTTTTAGGAGAAGGCCTTCTTGGGAATGTTTGGGAACTGATAATTTCCATTTTGAGTTCCACCACCTCTTTCTCAAAAGTGTCTACATCATGAACATCTTTCGTATTTTCTTCTGTTTCATGAGGAACCAAGAAGAACTTGGGCATACATTTAAATACCTTTTTCCATTGTTGTAAATTGGTAATAACATCATTTTTTGGGTTCTTTCTTTCTTGCATCTTTTGGATCATAATTCTAATTCGCTGAAGGGAGTTTGGTAGGAACTGTTTAGATTATCTCTTTTAATTAGGGTTTGGTCGGCAGCCCTTGATACAATATTTATTTATTTATTTATTTTACTTTTTGATTTTTCATGTTTTCCTAAATGTATTTAACCAATACATCAAGTTTTTCCATTTTACAATATTTTTTACATATTTATTTTCGATTTTTAAAAATCATCTATTTCAGGGTTATTTTAGTCAATTTCACCCTTTAAAAACATAATTTTTGATAATCGAAAATAAGTATGTAAAAATATTGTAAAATAGTAAAACTTGGTGTATGGTTTAAATACACTTAAAACATGTTTATGAAGAAAAAATGAAAAATTAGAAAAAAAATATCATATGAGGGCTGCCATGCGATTAATCACATGTGAACTGCCCTCATTTATAAATAGGGTTGCTTTGTGTTAAGGAAAATAGCATTTATGCATGAGTTATTGAAGTAAGATTGCTTTGTTATTCTATTCTTGTTCTATTTTGCCCCCCCTAAGTCATCTGGTCTTTCTCTTCTTTGTTCAGATCTTTTCCAATTAAGAGGATCTATTCTCTTTCTTCCTTAGTCTTTCCTTTTCACTGGTTTAGGGCATCTGGTGTGACATCAATTTCACTATCAGAGCAAAGCCTATGGTGATTCCTTGAACTTAATCATTTCTGTTGGGAATCATCACAACTGTTTGTGACAAGCTGCACTCAATTCACATGTTGGAATCCTTTATTACCACTGCTGGGAAACCATTTCTGACACCATGTGCTAGTTCTGATCACTACTGGAGCTTCTATACATACTACTGAAAGCCATCTATTTGCCAAAAACATCTCTGTTGTCACTTAGAACCCCAGTTCTCAGATCCAATGAGTTTTCCAGTGCCAGAAACTTTTCCAGGGCTTCATCTTATTCAAGTTAATGAGTCTCTACACACTGAATATTGCTTCCAGAAGCCCTGTCTTCTAGATTTGGCTAGTTTTCTACTTCTTTTTCCACTGTGAACAAGCCACATCTGCTGAAAGTGCATGTGGTTTTCAAACTCACACATTCACTGAAATAGAGCAGCAAGAAGAAGACTTCCATCTTCTAATTTTGAATTCTCTGGATATTTTTTTAAGCAGGCCCCTCCACCTTCTGGACTTTGGTGAATGTCCATGTTTCATAATTGCAAAAAGCCAAAATCCTTTCTCAGATTCTAAGCACCAATCTATAATTTCAGAAAACTGGAACAGTTTCGAAAATTTGAAGAAAATGGTTCTCACCAAATTTGTGGAAAGTTCGTAGGGCATCCTTTCTTTATTTGGAGATGTGCATCTGCAACAAATGAATCCTTTCTTAATTAGAGATTTTTGTCAAATTATTATAATAATCCATGAAGTGTTATAATTTAAAGGTTCTGCTTCTATGTAATCGGGTTACATTCAAGTTAAACCCCATGGATTGGAACCATTTTGTTGGTGGAATCAAAATCCTAACCACCTAATTCATTTAATGCATTTTAAATACTTTTATTTGAATAAGAAACTGAGTTTCATCCTAATCAAGAATGTGCATAATTCCGTACGAAGAATTTGCAAAATCAACATAATAATAATATATTCTAAATTATATATCAATTTTAAAGCTGTATTTTCAATTCTAAACCATTCAAAACATCATTCCTGTGTGGATAGATAAAATTTTATGCAGTTTCATTACATTCTAATGCATCTATGAATGGATCAAATTTCATATTTTACACATTAATATATCTTTTGAAGAAAATGTCGCCAACTTATAGCTCTAGTTGAGGTGATTTTTAGTTTCATGATATAACAAATGATGTTAAACAATATGAATAATTAATTTTTTATTCCAGGCTCTGTCCACAAGGTTGCATGAAAAGCTTTGGTGTAATCCATGGTACATTGAAGCAAGACACGTTTAATTATGAGTTCCATCTCTTATTCATCTTTTTATCTACTTATTTTGTTTTACCCTGCTGCAAATCATAGTTACCAATGACGAGCTTCATTCTAGGAAAAGCCTTGGTCAAAAGCCAAGAAAAGTGGAAAGAGTAGTTTCAAGCTCAAATTCAAACTTGACATGCACCCATGCCCAAGAACAAACCTTCAAAAATTTTACAATTGAACTGACAAAAGCCAGGAACTAATTATCAATGTCAACAGCAACAAACTAATGGAAAACTCTAACATAAAACCATGAAAGAGGTCCCCATTTAGTATTGGTTGCTGAGAATAATCAGAAAATTCCATGTTCATGAAAAATTTTTCAATCTTTACTTATTTCATTGGTTCTTTTTGAAGAAAAGGTCGATTTGGTTGAAGAAAGACCATCCAATTATCAAATTAAGATTGTTGATGATTATGTTATTACGAAAAATTGATTATTTGGTGATGTTTACTTTGGAATTCATTGTTACATGATTTGAAGCTTATAGAACACATAAGATCACTGAAAATAGAGGAGTCAAATGGTACTGTTCTACAGGACTAATGTTAGTTCAACATGTTCGATTGCATTATTAGTTGCTACCTAATCTGAAGATAGCATGTTACAAGGTTACAATGTCGATGATATCTTAATTCCAACTTCAGGTCGAGTTTCTTCAAAGTCAGAGAGTGGTGGACATCATTATGCCAATGATATTTATGTTTTACTGGAGTTTATTTTATATTTTGAAATATTTGTTATATTTTGCTTGTTGGATGGTTTAGGTTGTTTCTTTTAATAAGATTTGGAATGACAGATTTTTTTAAAAAACTATCCAGAGTGTGTTTGGTTAAAACTAAAACTTTTTCATTTAAAACTTTTCACTCTCTACAACTATCTTATTTTTAATTATTTCTTCTCATTTTTTTTATACAACTGGCCTATTTTTCAGCCATTTTTTCACAACCACCCATCCAACTAGCTTATCTATTTTAATTTTATTATTTTTTCCCTTGTTATTACTTTTATCGAAAAATAAGGTTGTTTTATATTAGGGAAAACAAAGCTTATACATGAGTTATTAACGAGAGATTGCTTTCATTAATCTACATTTGTTTTGTTTCTTTCTCCCTTGATTCATTTTTCCTTCTTACTCCATTGATAAGATCTACCATCTTTCTTATGAGGTCTTTCTTTTTAATTAATTTAGGACATCCTTTCTTGCATCAAACTTTGGCGAGTATTTCTCTACATAAGAATGACTATCAAATAATGTTCTCAAGTTTACTTTTGCTCAACTAGGAGGTTGCACCTTATTCAGTGGTGGGATCATTTAGTTTGATGTTTTTATTCTTCAATTTTTTTATTTTTTTATTTATTACATTGCTCTCTTATGGACTTGAAGCTAGGATTACACTCATGTATACATAATGTCAATCCTACTAGGCTATGCCTTGGGTGACTTTATACCTAAGTTACTATTCCTACATCTATGTGTTTCTATATTCATCACCTTAACATTTGATTTGTATTTGAACATCCCTATGCATTATTGTCATTTGTCGTATGGGCAACATGTGGAATGGGAAAAATTTAGAATCCTATGTTTTCATGGTGCCAAGATAACATATATGCTTTTATAAAGAAATAAGTTGTGAAACAACATGCCATGTTGCGTAGGTAGGCTTTACGGCACGCTATATGGGATTCATATTTGGGTTTTGCTTCTATGTAACCGAGTTGCACTCAACATGACCTCGTTCATTTTTGCCCACCTTGATGATGTGTTGAGATCCACTTTGCACATTGCATTTAGCATCAATTTTTTAGCTAGGAGACCAGTTTCATTAAAATTAAGGATGTTTATGGCCACATTTGCTTGATTTATGTTCATGTATAAATTATTAAGGAGCCATTAGGTACTGCAATTGGGCCCCAACTGCATCCAACAATTTAATATATATTTTTTATTTTTAAAGTTTTTCTTATAAACATATTCATTTAAGTGTACTTAATATATAATCTAATTATTACCTTTTTTATTGGAATTTTTACCAATTCTTGATATTTATATATTTTTTATTTTTAAATATAAAAAAATTGGTAAAACTTAGATTATATATTGAATACACACCTAACTCAGCATATTTATAAAAAAAAATTAAAAAAATGTGATTCGCATATGATCTTCTTTCATTATTAAAAATGTTTAGATACATTTATATATATTAGAATGTAATAATACTTTATAGAAATTATGTTTTAGATAGTTTAGATGTTGACAATACTATTTGAAATTGATATATAAATTAAACATTTCTATTAAATTCATTTTACATAGTTTGCTAGATGAGACTGATGCACATAATGAAACACGGTCTTCAAGCTGAACAAATTAGATTCTAAATGCAATGAAGGGAGTAAATTTCACATCATCATCAAGGTAGGCCAAAAATGATAGGTTACATGAAAAAACTTGGGTTATATTGAAGTGGGACCCTTCATATATTAAAATTATCCAGTTAACTAAGTTATAAATTCCCATGGCATTTTCAGTTTCACCCCGGGAAGAATGTTGGGTTAGGAAAAGACCATACAATTTTCTCTCTGATCGATGGGTTAGTGAAGTTCGAGAAATTTGGTCCAGACAAGAAAAAGGTCCAAAGATTCTGATTTCAGCCTAAGTCTTTTGTGTATGGTTCTTTTATTTGTCTATTTACTGTGTCCTATTTGCATTGAAATGGTTTGGGTTTTGCTGCAATAGATAAGCGTCTACCCACGCGAATTACAGCCTGAGAACCCGAGCAGTTTCAAGGCAAGGAGGAGGGAGTACTTCCGCTTCCAGCGTGAGCGCCAGAAGGCAAGAAAGGAAGGCATTATTCCTCCCCAGTTGGTGTTGGCGGCGGCCCAGGACATCTCTGATAGCAATACCGAATGCTAAGAAATTGCTTTTGTTTTTGTTTTTGCTCACAGACTTAAATTTTGGACATGATGTTTGGACACGAAAAAGTCTCCGGTTTTTCATTGCGCAGTGTTCGTAAGACAGGCATTTGGCATTGGTTCCGGAGAAAGCTCAATTAATCTAACCATGCAAGAAAGGATTTGACGTAAAATGGTATTGTCCATTCATAATATTTGAAAATACATCAGAGGATGCACTTACCTTGCACGTTTATACTGAAATTATAGTCTTCCAAAAAATTCTTATTAAAGAGAGTTCAATACATCAATCCTCTCACTATAACGCATAAAACGAAATACAAAACAAGAAAGAAAAAAATGCGTAGCTTAGGAGCTACGACTTGTTATGTGTTATGGATGAAGCGTGTAGCATTAGGAAACGGGCTTGGTGTGTGCGCATGTGAAAGACGGTTGCTCACGAACTGTGGCTTGTTGTGTGTGGTGTCAGTTGATAGCTTGGGTGATAGAATGATTGGATTTGGGTGCATAGGAGGTTTCTCGCCCTTCGTATTTTAAAGCTGAGGATGCCAACCTCGGGTGATTTTGAATATATAGAGGCCATGTACCCTTGGTATTTCTGGATGTAGAGGTTACCGACTCCATATGCAAGGCTGCTGGACCCGATGATTTAATATCGTTATCGGCGTCAATTGAATGCTCGGTTGTACTCGAAAGATAACGTACGATGAGGGGCTCAGCACACTTTAGTCAGCGATTGTGCTTTTCTGGACCAGACTAATTGGAAAACTTTTAGTGGGGACGAGAAATTTATATTTCTCACACTGAGCTTTCTTCCATCCATTGGGTAAACAAGATTTTTGGATTGAATTTGTATTATCATTTTCAAGATAGCTTTGTAATTCCTAAGACAATTTTTTCATTTTCCAATGCAGCTTTACCCATTTCTAATACAATTTTACTCATTCCTAAGACATGTCATTACATTCTCATCCTATATACAGATTCGGTCTACAACCTTGTATGGTTTGGAACACACGTTAAGAAACCTTGAGGCTTCACCATTTGACCTGTAGAAATGATCCTTATTTGAGGGTCATTAGATTATTGATGAATGAGATAGCTCGACAATTTGGAAGCTTTGCTATCATATCATAGAAGCAATCCTCCCTAAGGGACTACCATAGACTTTATATGTTGGCTACATACTCAAAGGTTTCATCCCTAAGACATGACCCTTCCTAAGTGGGTCCTTGGAATGCTTGAGATAGTAATGCGAATGAGAGCTTGGTAACCTTGTAATGGATTGTGAAGGGTGAAACATGTTATTAAACCTAGAAAATAATCAAGTATAATGTAAACAAGTGTGGTGAATGAAGTAAAGTAAAATGAAGTGAAAGCGATTTGTAAGTGGCCATTACCTAGAAATAAACTCATGGTTCATTAAGTCGTGATTCGTTCAACATACAAATATTTGGATAAACTTATGCATTATTCCTTGTAACTAGGTCTGAAAGGATACATCATAAGATATTGCAATTTATCAACACTTTTATTTTACATCACTTTTGAGATGAAAACCTTGACCAAAAGAGCTAAATACAATGTCCAAAAATAGATAACACCATAAGAAGTAATGTGTGGAGCTTTGGTCCATTTCCTCTGAAATACATGGCATTCAATCGTGACTAATAATGCATGACAACCTAATTGATATGATGAACAAAGTTGTATGATGTTAAAGAGATATGATTGATGACCCTCTTGCAAGTTGAGGTGGTCAAGAATCTTGTTAGCATTTTGGTATATCGAGGTAGTTAAGAAAATTCCAGGTGGCTCCTATACGTCAAGGCGGCCAAGAGCCTGATGGGTTATGAACAAGTTGTCAATTAGCAATAAATTTAGCGAGTTGGGATTAGTAAAGGGCACACTTGCTACACTAATAGCCTTGGAGGTAGATGTGTATAGTCACTTTAGCCCCGAATTCCATTTAAGAATCTAATTTTCCATCATGGTGATCCAAAAATATTTAGCCTCTAACAAATGATAAAAAAGATAAAGGTAGACCTATTGGTCATTCAACCCCTAGAGGTAGTAGAGGTGGATAAACTTTGTCACTTTAACCTTAGATGAAATTGAAAAGGTACAAGTAGACTTGTAGGTCACTTTGAACCATAGAAGTAATCATGGTGGATGGACTTAGTCACTTTGACCTTGGATGGAATTCGAAGGGTAGGGATGGATGTGTGTAGTTACTTTGAGCTCTACTGATGAAACAAATTGGTTTGAAACCGCCATGTTTTTTGAGTGATGAAGGAATGTTGGCAAGTAAAAGATGGAAGCAACATAGATTTCGACTTTGATATGAAGAAGAGACAAGACTACACACAAGAGGAAGATAACATGACTTTGGGTGGGACCTAGATTTGAATTTTAGGAAGGAGTGTTATTAGACTAGCCGTGATAGGAATGTTGTTACTCTACATAAGCGCAATCTATTTATGAACTTGAAGAACCTCGATATGAAACAATTCATGAATGTGAATGTGGTAGTAGCGTGCATATGGGGATGCCAACCCCTATGGTGACAATATGCATTAAGGGATGCCAACCCCTGAACTAGCCTATTTATGGAGACTAAGATTGATTAGTTTCTAGAACCAATGTGAGGCTTGACATGAAAGTGAGGATCTCTTGGTTGGCTGATTATGTTGAAGGTTGGAACCCATGTGAAATTTTGACTAGAATAATTGGAAAATCTGGGTCTAACTAGGTTTTTCATTAGGCTTGATTGGGTTGATTGAAAAGTTAGGTTTTGACTAGGACTAGCCTAGCTTCGATGTATGAGAAGGGGAAATCTTAGGATATCATATTTAGTGTGAGATTTCCTTTGTCAAGATCAATGTAGATCATGGTTGATCATAAACCTAGCTTAGTGAAAGATCTCGGCATAATTAAGCATGGTCATTATTAAATTACCTTCCTAATTGCAAATGAAAGGTGTTTGAACCTCATACATTATGAGACAGGTCACTCCATCAATATTTCCATTCAAAGAGAGCGAATGGTATGCTCACTATCCATCATGATAGCCTCTTTGCATGGTAAAGGCTAGATCATGAAATATCCATCATGGCCTTGATTGCCCAAATAATCAAAGCTTAGTTTTGATGACTCTAATTAATGGAAGCTTTCAATTGCATAGCAGTATGTAAGGAGCCAAATTTTTATTTACAGCATAAACAATCCATCATGAGGGGATTATAGACATCAAAGAAAAGAAAAATCCACTTTCACTAATGAACTACTTATTTCCTTCAATGGACTAATGGGAGCTTTAAAGTAGGCAAAAATAGATTTCTCATAGTAGGGGCTTTAGGAAACATGCTTGGGTGTTTGATTCAGAACTTGGGACCCCTATTTATAAGATTGGGTTGCTAGGTGGGCACAAGTTTGTGTTGGCTCTGCACCATGGCCTGGTAAAACCCACATTAGGGTGGGCATTATTCTGTGGGCCCTTCTCTCTAAGGCGATGAACCTTATTGAACTTATAGATCTTGATGATGCCTCTTTAGTGTTGGTACCGAGTTGATGGCTAAACCCAAGAGGGGAAGGGTGAATTGGGTTCTTTAAAAAATCTTTGGTAAATCAAAAATCTTAACCCCTTGAAAAATTAATCCCCTTTCGAAA
>JAXCLR010000092.1:33199236-33236854 GCA_035584095.1 Annona squamosa
TAGCCAAGACTTACTCAAATTGATTTGTTAATCATCAAAACATGGATTTAGCTAGTTTTCCACATATTTCCAACAAAATGTTGCCTGAAAAATTTGCCTGTAAAATGAAAATAATTTACTTATTGAGTTTTGACTCACGATTTTGTTTTTCAAACCCAAAAATAGGTGGAGGATAGGACATGGTGAAGGAGCAAGTGTCAGCTTAAAGAATCAATGGAAAAATTTTAGAAGTTTCATGTTATGGAACTTATGTGGAAAGAATGTAAACTAAAATTTTATGATGTATTTGATGACTATGATGTATATATGCGGTGACATCTGTTTTAGGCAAAGAAAATGAAGTGCCTCTTGAGCAGCATACTTGTATATGATGTCTGAATTGAAATGACTTAGATATGTCTAAATTGAAATTATGAAATATTGAACTATTATGTGGACTTCTATATGAACATAATTAATAGGATAACTATCCGATAAAACCCGCCATGTGACAGGGCAACAATCCTGATCACGTTTACCAATCAATACGATCCCAAGGTAAGGCTAAGGATGTGACGCTTGGGTTTAGGGCGCCACACTTGAACTCTTGATTTCATTCAAATATTTCAAAAATCATTTAATCCCCATATCAAAGCATCTTAACTCATCATTTAAGAGTTCTTTATGAATCATATTCATGGCTCATGATTTAAGAGAGAAAAACTTGATTTACGTAATTCAAAACATAGATTTCACTTACTTGAATCAACCCTAACTTGATTCCAACTTGAGTTGTTTGGTTCCTCTTCTTTTTCTCCACTTTTTCCTTCTTTTTCTCCTCTTCTTTCCTTCTTTTCCTTATTATTTTGGGTCGTGCAAGGGCTGCTCAAGACTTAGCAAAAATTTGAGAAATTTCCTCCCCCTTCTTGCCTTGCATGTTCCCAAGATAAGCATTCGCTTTTTTATTTTTTTAACTAGCTAGTGTGACCCATTTTCCATATGTCATGAGAGTAATTTATTTCTACCTTATCTCTTGATGACATAAAATTTTTATAACCAAATAAAATATGTATTTTTTATTTTACAAAAATCCATAAATCCATGCATTTATGCACCATGTTGTTGTCCACCATTTGCAACATCCATGAAGCTTCCTTTTCAACGATTTTTGCCATGAAATTTTACATTTTTAATTGCCCATTTACTTCACCTAGTTGTTAGGTAGATTAGACATATTTTTAGGATTTTAAAAAATCCAAATATCAAGCCTTATCCCCCCTTGAACATCCCTTGGTGTGACACCACACCTAAGCTCCATTTGAGCTAAGTTTGGGTCATTAAACCCACGTATTTAAATCATTGATTTTTCATGGATTTGACCATTAAATAATGCTAAAAAATTTACACCTTGCATAGCATTTAAATATGTCATTTTCTCAAATGCTTTTATTAAATGCTATGGTAGTCTCGTGTACACAAAGTCAATGCTAGGTACCTTTTTCTCATTAATCACTTTTCCATGGTCATTATCTTAATTAAATCCACTCATTTCATAGATTTCATAATTTTATTCCATCGTTTCAAATTTCATCTCAAATCAATATTTCTACATCAAGTTATGAACTTTTGAAATTTTCTTTAGAGTGTGAGATTAAAAATAATAATTATCACCTTAATCTCATCACTTGTGTCTTAATCCAATCCACTTATAATTTTGAGCCCAAAATCATGAGCTTGCCTTTAAAATTTCATCTCATTTTGCCTTGTAGGCGTAAAGTTATGAATTTTCTATAATTTTCAACACAATTTCATAATTTCCATTTTAATTTTCATTAATTAAAACATAAAAATTAAAATAAATATTCATGCCACATTAGCATGTTCTAATCCTCATTAAGTCCCTTTATCACCTTGACTCATATTGGGCTTGGTGATTAATCTTAATTATCATTCTTAATTACAAATCCTAATTGCAAAATTCATAAATTCATGAAAATTATTCAAAATTTAATCAATTCATACATAAATCATAATTACACCTTAAATGTAATTATATGAATCTTACTTGGGTCTGGGTATTACATGATATGATATGAGTAATGATGAGAAGTGAAGAGGATCACGTTAAAATAAATAGGGTAGTTGTATAAGTAATTGTGTAAAAATGATTGAAAAATAAGGTAGTTGTATAGAAAATATGAAAAAATAATTAAAAATATAGTAGTTATGAAGAGTAAAAATCTTTAGATTGAAAAGTTTTAACTTGACATTTTATACTCATTGCCAAACAAACTCCTAATCCTATTGCCAATGACCGAATTCGACATGATTTCGGGAATGGATTAGCTAAGCCAATGGAGAGCCACCATTGATTGTAAGAATAAGAATGTGCAATTTGAAGCAACTCCAGATAAGGATGTAGTCATTAGCAAGCTAAGACAGCTTGAGAATTCTACTATACTGATATCGTCTATGAAAGCAACTAAGACCGTCCACCAATAATGTCAAGCTTACTTGGTATCAATTAGTGTAAAGGAAGGAAAGCAGGTGGAAATAGTCAAATTCTGGTGGTTAGGGAATTTTTAGATATCTTTCCAAAGGAATTCACCGAGCTACCTCCAAAAAGGGAGATGGATATGATGATCAATATTATACCGAACACAGCCTGATATCTAAGACCCCCTATTAAATGACACTAGCTAAAATGACTAAGTTGAGAACTCAAATACATGAGCTTTTGGATAAAAGTTTTATCGAACACAGTGTATCACCCTGGGGAGCTCCGATGTTGTTTGTAAGGAAGAAGAATGGAAGTTTAAGGTTAAATATTGATTACAGAGAGCTGAATAAAGTTACAATAAAGAACAAATATCCTTTGTCAAGGATTGATGATCTATTTGATCAGCTAAAAGGAGCAACGACCTTCTCCAAGATAGATTTACAATCAGTGTACCATCAATTGAGGATAAGTACTACCGATGTTCACAAGACGACTTTTTGAACTAGGTATGGACATTATGAATTCTTAGTAATGCCTTTTGGACTCACAAATATCTCTGCAGTATTTATGTATATGATGAATACAGTATTTTAAGATTTTCTAGATCAATTTGTTGTTATATTCCTCGATGACATCTTGATTTACTCAAAATCAGAGGAACATGAAGTTCATCTTCGAAGGGTACTAGGAAAGGTTAAGAAAAGAGAAGTTATATGTCAAATTGAAGAAATGCGAGTTTTTGTTGAAGCAAATAGCATTTCTAGGGCATATAATATCAAAAAAAGAAATTCAAGTTGACCCTCAAAAGATTGAAACGGTGTTGAAGTAGCCAAAACCAACAACTATTACAGAGATCAAGAGTTTTCTAGGGTTGGCTAGCTACTATCAGAGATTTGTTGAGGGCTTTTCACAAATATCAGCTCCACTGACACGATTGACTTGAAAGAGAGTTAAGTATGTATGGTCTGATGAATTTGAAAGCAATTTTCAAAAATTGAAGCAACAATTGATAGAGGCGCCTATCCTAACCCTACCTGAAGAAAACGAAGGATTTGTAGTTTATAGTGATGCCTCAAAGAAGGGATTGGGATGCGTATTAATGCAAAGATGAAAAGTGATAGCTTATGTATCTTGGCAGTTGAAGCCCAATGAGGTAAACTACCCTACTCATGACTTAGAGTTAGCGGGAGTTGTGTTTGCCTTGAAAATTTTTGAATTTTTAAAATTGCAAAAAATGCCTCAAAATCCACTCCTTAAGACACCTCAAACATTGTATTAAATGCATTGACTTTTGCATTGATTATAATCCACTTTTCAATAGTAAAAAGTCAATGGTTTTAACTGTAAGTGGTTTAATATGTTCTCGTGAGATTTAGCTTAATCAAATTCATCCATATTATAGGTCACCTTATTTTAGCCATTTATAAAAATTTTCAGCACAAAATGATCGTTCTAGTGCAAGTATGAGCATTTGAAAATGTTTCATAAAATTTGATGAAATTAAATCATTATCATTATACTTTAATCATGATTAACGTAATTCATAGCATTTACGAGGTAGAGCACGTCAATATGTGTATACACTTCAAGTTTTCAAGCAATAACCCATAACCTAATTTATTTCATAATTATCATCAATTTAACATAATTAATAAAATTAAATAATTATGCCAAGTCATTATTTTCTACAACTTATTTTGTCTTTTCATACATATTAAACCTATTGAGCTAAGGTGATTAACTTAACTACCTTACTTAATCATTTGCCCTAATTTCATTCATCAAATTCAATTATACGATTAATAATTATCAAATTTCTAAATTACATATATTGGTCTCAAAATGTTTTAGGTATCACAAGTTCTCAATACTCATGCTCATTCGTTGATATGTAGTCAAAAAGATAATATCAACAAAACTACTTGAATATACCATGATATGATGGGCATAATGTTATTTAATATGGCAAAAATAATGAGAGGATCATCGTGTGGGTACCTTATGTTATAGTAGTCCTTGTCAGTGAGGGTAAGAGGGATTCCTTTCTTGTGACACTTATGAGGAGGTCATTAAAGCGTAGGATCTCCCTTGAATTAGAAAATTATTAACTCATGAAAAACTAGTCATGTGAAGCACTGTTATTTTTGTTCTTTTGGGGACAATCAAATCCTTGGTCAAAAGTAATAAATATGCATCCAATAATAAAATAATTATAATATCATTTTATTCAAGTCAAAATATATAAGAGAAGCATTTGCATGTTTTTAACACTAGAATTTTAAATCTTTTATAGTTTTGAGAAGAAAATTCTTGATTAAAGCCAAATATGATAGTCTAATATTCAAAGATCCATGACAAGAAAGGAGATGAGAACACGGTCACTAATCACTTATCAAGGTTGCAATTTTAGAAAAAAGTAAATTTGCGTAGAGAAGCAGCAATCAATGATAAGTTTCCAGATGAATGTCTTTTTGCAGTCACTGAATCTCAAATGCACGATATAAAGACTTTGTGAACTATCTAGTGTACAAGGTGCTTCCACCTGACTTGAATTTCTAATAGAGAAAAAGATACAAAGTACTTCCACCCAACTAGAGTTTCAAATAGAGAAAAAGATTTTTGGTTGATGTAAAATGTTATTTGTGGGAGGAACCTTTCCTCTATTAAAGTTATACAAATTATTTGATTAAAAGAAGTTCTAAGCATTCTGTATTATTGTCACTCTTCTCATTATAGTGGACACATGGAAGCTGCCAAAACTATTATAAAAGTACTACAAGCTAGATTTTATTAGCTCGCATTATGTAGAGATATAAAGCAATTTACACTTGCATGTGATGGATGCTAGAGAACAGAAAATATCTTGTAGAGGAATGAAATGCCACTGACAAATATACTTCAAATAGAGCCATACAATAATGTATGGGGAGTTGATTTCATGGGATCACTCCCCTCTTTATTCAAGAATCAATACATCCTTCTAGTAGTCGATAATGTTACCAAATGGATCTAGGCAATTTTAGCACGAACAAACAACACATGAGTGGTGATCAAATTTATCAAGTGAACATTTTCATAAGATTTGGAATTCCATATGCAATGATTAATGATGGGGGAGCCACTTCTACAATTAACAATTTGAATATATGCAAAAAATATAGAGTTACAACAAAATTCCTACACCATACTATCCACAAACAAGCGGTCAAGTTGAGATATCAAATAGAGAAATTATAGCATCAAAATAATTTAGTATTACACTCACAAACCAAGTAAATTGATATAAGTATCATTTTATTAGAGAATGTATTGAGAGTCATGATATATATATATATATATATCTAAAATACATAAGCATGGAAAATTAAAATTGCAAATGTCTTATAAATCCCTTCTTGTAGAAACATTTTATAAAATTAGAAGGATAATAAAATGATTGATTTAAATAATTAAGATCATGTATAATCATTGAGTGAATACATAATTACTTTAATATGTTGATGGCACATGATTAACTTGCATGAAAACTTAAATGAAACATTGTTTGTGTATATGAATAGTTTGTATATGATTGAATATTATGGGATATAAAATATGAAAAACAAGTAACTTGTTTGAAACTTGGCCAAGAGGCCAAGTCGACTCCATAGATCACGAAATGGGTTGATAAGTTAATAATAGTTAGCCCTAATCTATTTATTTTGTTTAAACGATATTTAGAATTAATAGACTACAACCCATTTAGGTAAAAAAGGTTAACCCTAACCAATTTATAAATAGGTTGGACAAATAGGTTGTCTAGTTAGCCCATTTGTTGTACACACCTATATACATCATATATACATACATGTGAGTGTTCTTTTAATTTAATTCAAATGCATGCTAAATTGATTATTTACATTTTTATTATTAAAATATTTATTTACATATTTTTTATTGCAATAGTTTGTATAGTTTTTACAATGGAAATAAAAAGTTGTAAGTAATAATTTTGATTATAATATAAATATTTTTTATTTGCTTAAAATTTCAAATCTTATTTATCAAATCCTAATGAAATACACTCTTGAAATTTTTTTTAAATGTTACACTTGAAATTTTATATAAATGTTGAAGGTGTTTATACAATTTTATGAAATTAAATGATTTACAGGAAATTTAACTTAAACTATTATGTATGATCCAAAAATCTCAAAATTATATAGTAATAATTTTTAAAATATCCTATAATAATTGTAATTAATTTGTAATTTTTTGCAATAATATTTATTTGTTGCAAAAAATTATAGATTTTTTTGCCATAGGTTACATCTGAGCAAGTTTTACCATTATATATTTTATATTTTTAAATATAAGGGTATTTTAGTTATTTTAAATAAATTATATATCTTTGTAATAATAATATAAGTTGTTACTAAAATATTAGAGAGACATGATTTTACACGGCTGGTCGCATGAGGTCAATGCCGTAAAAAATATTTTTTAGTTTTTTTTATTTTTTCATGGACATGTAGAGCTATATATATTTAACTTAAAAACTAAGTTTTACTGATTTTGGATGCTTTTAAATATTTTTTTAGATTTTTAAACACAGTGACATCTTCGTAAATTTCTATTTAACAAAAAAACTGAAGAAAAATTAAAAAATATTTTTTAGGTCGGATTAAGTAAGGCCTAACTTAGCTCGGCCTAACTAAATTATCTTCCAAATTTATAATAATAGCAGGGTATCTTTGTTGTGGCTAATTCATACTTTTTTTGGCAACAAAATTTTCATGTGGTAGAAATATTGTTGCTAATCATCGCTTTTCTTATAAGAATTTAATTAACATGGCCAAAAGCCTACTAACCAAGGCAAGCTTAGTTGAAACTGTTGGTCCCGAGTTTATGACAATTACCCAAGAGGGGAGGGGTGAATTGGGTATTTAGAAAATTTAAAACTTTAATTAGATATTTTACCCCGGTTTAGTTTACACCCCTTTAATGAAACAAATAGAAAGCAATAAAATAATAAAAGCAAAAATGAAAAATAGTAGACAAGATTTATAGTGGTTCGGACAACCTTTCTCTACTCCACTCTTTCAAGCTCACACTCCCTTGTGACTTGGGTTCCACCATGTATTCCGCGAATATAACTAGAGTCTCTGCTCTCTTCTAGATTCTAGCTCTAGAGAGCATATACAACCAGAGTTTCCATTCTCTTCTAGATTCTAGCTCTAAGGGGCGTATACAAACAACTAGCATAAGTAGGTGACGAGTTCCACTCCAATCACAACTCTACTTTGCTATAGCTTGGTTTAAAACACCAAAATTAAACCAAGCACCAAATAATAAGATGAAATAGAAGAAATCTACACTTTACGGATTTGTGCAGCAAGTTTCAGCTTGAGGAAGAATCTGTAGAAGCAACGAATCGTATTGCGTTGAAGCAAACGGCAACTTTGAAGACCGTTCTTCCTTTGAAAGTATTTCGATCACTCAATTATAGAAGAAAGTGAGATAAAACTTTTGGTAGCACTTCTTTTCTCTTTTTCAGCTCTTACTTGTATATATCCACGTTTGCTTTAGTGTCTATATATAGAGGAGGGAGAATTTTGAACGTTGGAGAAGTGGTTGGCGCGTGATAAATATGCTAACATTCAAAATTTTGAATGTTATGCCTCCAAGTCGCAGGTGAAGTCGACTTCATGTGCGACTTCACCCAAGTCGCATGCTGGAGTCGACTTCTTATGCGACTTCAGATGCTCTTCAGTTTCCAAGTCTATCTTCTGAGTCGACTTGGTCCTCGACTTGACCCAAGTCGCCGGTGAAGTCGACTTCAGATGTGACTTCACTTCTTCAACTTACCAGTTGAACTTGAAATCTTTGGAGTGCCTTGCTTGATTAACTTCTTCTTATTTTCTTATGTTTTGATTTCTTGGAGCATCTTTGAGAACAATATTCTTTTATATTAAGTTCAGAAACCCTTTCTGATGATCTTGAACTTGTAATCACCTTATAGCTTTGATTGTCTTTGCGTGTCTTGCTTTTCTTTTAAGGTGATCTTCTTATTCATATGATTTGAGAAGTCAAGGTTGTCTTTCTTATTCATCTTATCTCAATTTTGTCTTAAACTTGATTTTATTATTGACTTTGACAAAATCTGTCTTCTTCAAGATGAAGTTGAAGTTGGAGTCGACTTTGCCTGCGACTTCACCCAAGTCGCATGTGGAGTCGACTTCGGCTGTGACTTCACTTTTGTTCCAACCTAAAATCAGTGCTGGAAAGAAAAAGCTGTTTGAAGTCGATACTGGGGTCGACTTCGTCTGCGACTTCACCCAAGTTGCAAGTGAAGTCGACTTCATCTGCAACTTCAGTATGTCCAAGTCCTCAATTTCAATGTTGTCCTAAAATCAACACTTGCAGTCGCTGTTGGAGATCGACTTGGCCTAAGTCGATATCGGAGTCGACTTGAAGATCAACTTGATCTGTCATACTTTGCATATTTCATTTTCATAACCTTAAACACTGCACAATACATATTAGTAGCTAAGATTTACTCAAATTGTATTGTTTAATCATCAAAACACATGGTTTGGGTATTTTTATTCAATTTCAATAATTGTTTCCAACAGAAACAAGATGTGGAATGTTTTCTAGCCAATTTGGGTTGGAGATCTAGTGGTATAATATCACCCAAGTGGGAGCTAAATCTCCTAGGTGGGAGCATAGTCTCCTATATCAAGTACCCTAAATTCTGCACATTCCTATAATGCAAACCAAGTTGTGTGCATTCAACGAGCATATATTTAACGGAGATGTGGTGGATGACAGCTTTAAATTTTTAATAAGAAGTGGTTTAGATTTTCATAAAATATTTTTCAAACTTAAGAAATGACCAGTTGTTGTATATAATCAAGTCTCTTTTAAAAATAAATCACTTAATTTACATAGTATTGAATAATTAATTTTGAAAAAAATACAAAATCTAAATTCTCTAGAACTAAATTATTATATAATTATTTTAAAGTATAAATTTTTTGTAAATTTCTATAATTATTGTGTAGGCACGATAAATGTGATTATTTGTTTCTTACTTTAAAATTTTAATATCTTAATAGTATAATTTTTATTATGTAAATAAAATAATTTTAAATAGAAAAATAACATATGACACTATATTAAAGATAGATGCCCCAATACAATCCGTTGCAATGTACAATTGGCTGTAATTTTTAATTTTTAATTTTTGATATTTTATTTCATCCTCAACTCATCCATCATATTTCACTCCCATTTATATTTTTATGAAATAACAATCTTATTACTCGAATTTGAATATAATCCACTGCAAGTATAAATGCATGATATTGTTAATTGATAATTATATTTTTAAGATTGTCAGTTATAAAATTTTTCAATTCACTTGAATTTTGTTATATAGGTTAAATAAATAATTGTATTCACGGATTGTATATTGAAAAATAAATTATTCAAATAAATTACTCAAGTTCACATCTAACTTTCTAATATTCACATATTTTTAGCTAAGTATCTTAGTTATTGTTTTCTCACTCCCTTCAAACTTAACTCTCATAATCACTTGTGGTACTTGTTTATATTCTATTATAAGTTAAATTTCATTCCAAAAATCTGGAATTTAACTTTTATTTTAAATATTCCTTAATCTGTCCATATTTGATGAAAACAGACACACTGATTTCTCTAATTTTTTATTTATAATCAAATCAAGGTATTTAAATTTGGAATTTCTATCATACATTAATAACTACATGAATTAACTAAAATAAATAATTATAGCATAAAATATTAAGTATTTATATTCATATAGATATTTTTACTGCTCTGGATAGAAGTATCAATTTGGGGACGGGTCAAGTCACGTTAATTATTAAGCATATTTATGTCCTCCAAAAATTAACTTTTATTTTTGTTGAGTGATATTAAAGATATACTATATACAATTTAAAATGTTTAGATCAAAATTCATTATATAAAAATTATTAAAAATCAATTAGTACAGCTGATCCTAACCACCATTTTACCCTATTTAAGCTGATTTTTCCAGATTTTTAATTCACAACCTGGACAATATTTCAAGCTTAAATTTGGGTCCTTCCTTAATCATTATATCATGAATTCTCATACAAATGTTTATGCTAAAAAACATTCATTTACTATTTCTTTTATATTTTGATTTTCTGTTTTATTTCTCCTAAGTTTTGCTCCAATACTTGCCTCTAAATTCAATATATATGCAAAACCCATAATCATTAGTTCTTAATTCTTAAACTCAACATATATTCTTTGTTTAATCATAGAATTAACTCAAGAAATTAGAATTTTTCTTTGTCATGGAATCAATTGGAGTAAAAAGAAAAATTTTCCATTATCATCTAGTTTGGACGTCGACCTAGCATAACATGGGCTGTAAATTAATAACTTAATATTTATAAGTGAACTTTGACATTAGACATCACCAACTACCTGAAAATGTGGGTGTGGTTGAATTTGTAAGGCCTTAAACTTGCTGAATTTTGGGCGTCTATCGTTCTTCTCTCTCTCTTTCTTTCTCTTTCTCCTTTTGGCTTGGACATCCCTGCTATTGCGCTTCCTTTCTTTTTTTTTCTAAACTCTCTCTCTCTAGCTAAAAACATCCAAGTGTTGCTGCCCATTTTTCTTTTATAATTTGTTGATTTTAACCACATGATGACACCTCATAATTCATGATTTAAGTCATTAAATTATTCAATTAATTGTTGTTTTAATCTAAGCCATTCATTCCATCATCTTGCTACCATTTTCGTCTTTTTTTTTAACCTTGTTTGCACCCCAAGGAACCTAGCTATCCATGTCCACCCTTTGGCTACATTATCAATTCATTTTTTTTTTTGCATTTTCGCAAAATAAAAATCTACCCATTTATATCTAGGCTTGTCACATGTTCACTTAGGTTAGAAATTGTCAACTCTTGCATTAATTACAATTCACCTTTTGCTAACTTTAATTTGTCTAAAATGAATCCTTTTTTGACATGTATCACATGTGATAATGCAAATATCAACCCTCACTTAATTCCTTCCCAAGGTGTTGACATTGTCAATTTTGCTTTTCCTTTCATCATTACAATACACCCAAGTCAACCTTAAGATAAGGTTCATTAATACTATTTAATCAATGCTAATTGCATTGCTAATTAGGGCTTAATAATATGGTTCGATATAATCAAATTCATTCATAACTTAGGGTACATTAAGTTACTCTTCCATAAAAACTCTCATTTCAATATGATAACCACAGGCTACGATATTAGCCATTCAATTTAATTCATGAAATCTCTAATTGTTTAACACATTTCTAATCATGTTTTTCATAATTCCCTCAATTCATCATGTAGGGCATGTCAACTTAAAGGCTTTCCTTTCAAATTTCATCTTAATCCAACTTATGTATCATAAGATATGAATTAATCAAATAATTAATCAATACTTAAAATGAAAATGGGACATTAATTAGCATGACACCTTACAATTCTCTACTTCACTTTTATCTTTTAGTGGTTTTTGTCCTCTTGTGCACACTTAAGCAAGTGATTAACTTAATCACCTTGCTTAATTGGTTATCCTATCTCATTTATCTTAATCAAAGACATATAACTTAAGCATTTTCATTCCTAAAACTTTCAATTTACTCCTTAAACAAATTCCAACTATATTCACTAAGCTTAAGTTCCTGTGTTTCACACTTGAATAGCTCTAGAACAGTGCATCTACAGGTCATGACCTGAGCATATCTTATCCATAACATGCTGAAACATTGCACAAAATCTTCAAAGATTCTAGGTTGAAACATTGCGTGAAATATCAAAGAGCCTCATTTGGCCTCTAGCACATCAATACCGACTTACAAGGATTTTTCATTCTCTTTAACCGGCTTATGAAATAAAAAAAAATTCTTCAAGGGAAGAAAAAGAATTAATAGAGCCCTTAGGAACCAATTTGATGTAGCTGCTAAGTCCCATGACGCTAGCGTTAATGAAAATGTGCTACGTGATCTCTTAGATCCATCTTTCCATCGTAAGCTTTGATTGCTAATTAACAAAATTTTTGCAAAAGAGGATACTCTAGGAGAAAGGATTGTCTAAGTCAACGGGCAAGGTTAATACTTGGTTTTTTCATTAAATGCGACATCTATCATCTCGATGATCGCTCGTCAGAGGGTTCAAGACCTCTTGATGCAATGGGCCCCTCTTGCTTGCCTCTTATAACTCCTCATCAATTTGAGCAAATTTTAGAATTTTGCTTCAGATATTTTGTAGAAATATTGTTGTCATCATTGCCTCCTCGAGCATTTTCTTTATTGGTTGTTTTGTGTTTGAAGCCATTTTCTTCATTCCCATTTTAATTTTTGGGAATGATATCATTCTCATCATGAAAGGAAGCCATGAAAGCATAGCTGACAAGTGAAGCGAAGTGAAGTTTGCTATAAAAAAAAAAAAAAAAAAAAGAGTTTAGAAATCAATCTTTCACTTGGTTCTCATAGACGACAGCAATTGTAATAGCTAAAAATTAACATGATGTAAATAAATAATTCAATCAACTATAATAGAAAGAGACGAAGTAATTAAATCCAAATGCAGGATGATTTTATTATATGTAAAAACAACGTGTATACATGACACAAGGTTTTTCCCTAAAGTTAAATTTTGTCGAGATATGCTCTAGAGTATTTTGGTACATGTGTGCCACTTTTCCACAACACAGGGTAATTCGAGTTACACATTGCTTTTAGGCGATGCTCCTCTGGGACTCCACATGGCAATAGCAGTGACAACCACCACAGATCAGAGAGAGAGATTCTCTCTCATTCAAAAGGTTTATGTTTCTACTTTCTAGTGTAGGCAGGCATTGGGTTGGGAGGCAAATTTATTTAAAGGGGCCATAATATTGTTTAAGAGGGGGCAACCATGTAAAAATGAATTTGAAGGGGGTTATTTGAAATTTAGAACATTCAGTGGGGGATTCGGGATTCCATGTGGGTGCTGCCTGGAGCGAACCCAATATGCTTCCTATGGAAAGCTGCAAAGAGAGAGGGAGGAGGAGGAGAGGAGGTGGAGGCGGAGGACTAAGGAGATTCGTGGAATGGTATGGCAAGCAAAATCGTGTCTCGGCAGATGAACCTAGGAACAGGTGACGAGAGGGAGAAGAAGGAGGTGTTGATGGTTGATGGTTATTGGTGGTGGACCTTGGCAAGCTCGATCCAGCTCGTCGCTGGCGTCTCTTCCTTTCGAAGAGGCTACCGCGGCCGTGAGACACTCATGCCTTTCAAGGCCTTCGCCGTCGCTTCCCTCTTCGTCGGTGCTGGTGCTTCTGCCCTTGTGGCCTCCCTGCAAGCCTCTGGCATACGTTCGGTAATCCACTTTCCCCTCCTTTGCTATCCAGCTATACACATATTCATTTCAGGAGTATCTTTGAACACGTGATTAGAATGTACGGATTGGGTGATTTTATCTCTGGGGTTATCTTTGCCAGTTTAACGGTTACTGTTGCTAACATGTTTGTCAGAAAGTTAGGAATTGGATTAAGACAATAGGTGAGTGAAATTTACTAGGAGAATAGTGGGAAACGCTTTGTTTGGAGGAAAAAAGCGTGGTTGATGATTGGAAAGATAGGCTTTTGGTGATAGAAAAACATTGTTTTGGCTATGGAAACAGGTGGGTGGAAATGTTTTAAATGGAGCAGTTACTTTTCTCTGATTTTATTTGTTCCTACCTAAATTGTCCTCTCAAATGGTTTATGCCAATGATTCCAAAGTGATGGCTGACCTAACATGCTTCCTGAGATGACAAAGTGACTGGAGGTTTATTTCAAATGGTTACCATTTGTTTGTGGTTTGAAGTTTGCCATCTTCATTTTAGCTTATTTTGTCTACGAGGGGTATTTTATGCATGGTAAAAACAGGAATGAGGGAAGAATACCAAATTTAGACATAGTAAGATGGAATAAAAGAGAAAATAAGTAGAAGGAAAATGGGAACAGCATAAGTATATGCCTAGACGGAAATGTGGGCTACATACTAAAACGTTACTCACTTAATTGTGATTGTTCTGGAGTTAAAATAATCCCATGACCAATACAAAATAGCAAAGTGTCATTCTTAATTTTGCTTTTGTTTCCTAGAAATATCATGTGGAACAATGAAAACAATCTTTAGAAGATGTTTAGGGCCTTCCATTGGTATTTTTCATTCATTTTTTTTTAAAAAATTGTTAATTATGAAAAACACAAGCCAATCTATGTTTTTTTTACCTTTTTTGATTTTTTCCCTGTCATTTTCCCAATTCCCATGTCCTTAAAATTATAGGCATTTGAAAGAAAAGAAGAGTACAACCACTGTTAAGACACTTCAAAAAAATTGTATTGTGGAGTGTTGAGTCCCTGATATTTTCTTGTGAAATGTTATGTCAAAGCTTATCATTACATTGACACTTGACAATCAGATATTCAAAGATGGGTTGCACTTGCTATATACATTGATTTTACACATTTATCAAATCGGGTCATGACCATCTTCGATTTGGATGAAATTTAGTTTCTTAGCTACACAAATGAGCAATGGGGGTGGAGTAGATTTTACATCATCAACAAGCTGGGCCATTTTTGGACAAGCTTACACAAATATTTGCATGGACCTGTTGACTGGAAGTGGAACCCTTCAAAGATATACATCCGACATGATGGGTCCACAGTCCACCAAAGAAATCACAACTCTGGTGTGCCTAATCATGGATTTGTAACTCCTAAAAAAGGGGCATTTCATGGTGATGATGCATAATATCAAGAACATTTGAACATTGTAGAAACGTGTATAAGCTGACAGCAACGACAAAAATCACTGCCAGGACCCCATTTTCAGGTTGCCATGCGATAAGTTTTATAATCATTCTTGACTGCTCCCTTCAGTGGTAGTTTGGGTAGAGTGAGGCATCTTGGAAACGTTCCAATTTCAACAAGATCCCCAGAAGTGAAGAACTATATCTTTGTCTGACTGATGCATAAACAAACTGATGGTGCCCACATTTTCTGCGAGCTCACAATTTTTTTCTTTTTTCTTTTTTTTCAAAAAAAAAAAAAATAAATTTAATCATGAGCCACAAGATAAAGGGAGGAGAGAGGTATTCTTGTCCTGGTATAATTGTGTATTTAATTTCCAAGGCTGTTGTCGATTCTGGAACATACATGCAAGTAAAAGAAACGCTACATTTTTTGTTGTATATGAAACAAAGTGTTAGCATCTATAGCACCTAATAATTCATGTTACTTTGAATGTGTCGCCATTGTCTTGGGACAATAAAGACTTTTCTATGTACCCTAATCAGAAAAGCTCTTTTGTGTGTGGCGAAGTCCTACTATGATGTGTTTTCTGCTTTGCTAAGAGGTTAACCTTCAAATAGGGAAAAAAAGGTACCATTAACCTGCAAATAGAATAAAAGTATCATTAATTAAAACTCTGAGCGTTTTCTTCTTATTTGGCTGGTTTCTGAAAACGTGTCTGTTGTCATCATGATATACGAACCTAGTTGACTTGATGAACCATCGCCTAACTTTTTGGCCTAACAAGCAAATTGTGTTCCTTTTCAAATAACAATCTAGAATTTATTTATTTATTTCAAAGGAGCCTGAAACGGGTTTCTAATTCTGTTTCACTTCTATTGTTTGTTGGGAAAATGTTAGGTTGATGACGTAAAAGAAGTGGGTGCAGGCATTAGGAGAAGAATAGGTATCCCTCCCCGAGAAGAATCCAAGTAGCAGGACTTCTATCTTGCAGGACTTTTATCGTACAGGAAGAAATTTCTTTGTTGGGTCCTTTCTCTTTGTGAGGGGAGAACTGCACCAAAGTTAGGCATTTTTTGTATATGGAGGATTATCTAAAGGAATATGGTGGATTTAACATTTCAATTCATCAAATTCCCAAAGACTTTCTGACATAATTCTCTGAGCAAAATTCCCAAGTTTCAATTAGTTGAAATGATATGATGTGTGATATCGAAGATCAATCATCTTAGTTAAAGCAAAGGCCGCAATGCATCACTCCATTTTACTGCCAACTTGTCCAAAGAGGTCTTGCATAATCTCTCTCTTTTAGGCCACCACCGTACGCCTAACATGAGTTTTGCTGCAATCCATTAACGTCTGAGGAACTTGTGAATTCTACCACCACAAATAAAAAGCTCATCTCATCCTTTTCTGAGAGATCCCCTCCAAAGTTCATGAAGTCCATAGAAGCAAGCGTTGATAATGACAATCACTGTTTGGTTGTTTTCAGTTCTGGATCCACGAATTGCAATTAGTTTACATATGTGTGTTTTTTAAAATCGATAAAACTTTTGATGAAAAGTTTTTGATATAAAAGTTTTTGAAATGGAAGAAAATAATGTGATAGATGGTGAGTAAATAAAATAAAGTTAAAATAGATAAGTTGGATACATTAATAGTTGTGTAAGAATAATTAAAAATGAGGTAGTTATGGAGAGTAAAAGGATTAATGGTGTGTTTGGCTGGGAGTAAAATTTTTGATGGAAAGTTTTTGTAATAGAAGTTGTTAAATTAATAAAAAATGATATGATATAATAGGGGTAATGATGAGGAATAAAGAAAATAAAGTTAAAATAGATAAGTTAGTTGCATGGGTAATTGTATAGAAATGATTGAAAAGTAGGGTAATTTGTATAAGAAAATATGAAAAAATAATTAAAAAATAGAGTAGTTATGGAGTGCGAAAAGTTTTAGATTAAGAAGTTTTGGTTGATTTTTTTTTTTTAAACAAACACACCCTAAATTAAAAAAGTTTCTGGCAGAGGAGACAATTGCAGGTCACGTTTGTGGTTATTCGAGATTAAAAGAAGCAAAAGGTGAAAAACAAAAAATCTCCATTTGACATTGAAAAAGGCCCAAATTTCTGGTGAAAATAAAAGCGAGAGTAACTTTGGCAGAAGTGCGCTTGGGTGTATTTAGTTAATTTTTAATATATTTTTGAAATTCTTTTATACAACTGTTAATATATATTAACATGCGTATTAACTTTTATAATTTTTCAGGTTTATAGATTTTTTATTTTTAAAAATCAATGATATTTAAGTGATTTTAAATTACTAAAATGTTAGTAATTTTTAAAAATCCAACAAAATATCTACAAATCCCAGAAAATAGTAAAATCTGATACATATGTTAAATTCGTTTACATTAGCAATTGTACAACAAAATTTAAAAATAAGTTTTCGCACGCGGATGTATAAGAACATAGCCTAAGTTGCATTATTAAAAAGAAAAAAAAAGTTTTTCAACTAAAATTAGATTTTTGTACCTTGTGCACAGGATCATAGTCCAGATAGATGTGTTTGCTTTTACTCAAAAATTTTTGACCAAAATTTTCTACTCTAAAACTTTGTACTTATCATAACTACCTTATTTTTTTAATTATTTATTCTTATCTTTCTATATAACTACCGTATTTTCAATTATTTTCCACATAATCACCTATATAACTAAATTATATATTTTAACTTTATTTTCTTTACTATTATCATTATTCTTATCATATTATATCATTTTCTCTTATTTTAAGAACTTTTAGGACACAAATTTTCATTCAAAAATTTTATTACATCCCACGCACACGTGATGATCTTTCACATTGAGAGCAAGCAGCAATAATCCAAACTAGATAGGAATTTTGAACGGGATCTCAAATTCTCGTCAGTCGGGAGATGATTGGGGTAACAATAATTTTTCCTTATGACCTGTTTTGTGTGGTTTATTTTCTTATTTTAAGCCATAAGTAAAAAAAAAAAAAAAAAAAGAAAAAGCTATGTGTGGTGGGCTCATGCTCTAATACTTTTCTAAGAAACTTTTCTAGTATGTTAACTATCAGATTATTGTGACTGAAATATTACAGTAATGTGCAATTTATTTGTTTTGTACTTTAACGAATACCGTTCATAACATTCTTTGTTATCTTTAAATATAAAAATTAATTATAATTAATACTTTTGTATATTATATATTTACTTTCAAAATTTAATATTTAATGTTTACTTTCAAATGGTTTTAAAATTTTCAATACATACATTTAAATGAAAATAAATATATATTAGTGATATTATTTAATAAGTTTAATACATATAATGATTTTAAATATAAAACTAACAAGTTGTATGAGTAAATTTAATTCCAGTTCTGATTTTATTAGCTCGGGCTAACAAATTCAACTATTAGCAGGGCGCATAGTTGTATTTTTAAATTTTTATAGTTGTATTTTTATTTTTTTCTTTTTATGAAAATATTGGCCCAAATTCACAAACTAGATTTTTGCAATTTTTGTATGAATATATATTTTTACTCAATTCTAAAGAGTTTAGGAGGATGAAAATGACTTAAATACCTTCAAAACCTACTAATTTTTAAATTTAGATAAATTACAAAATTTATTATGCGAATTAAATATCCTTAAATTAACATTTCCATGAAAGAATTAAAAAAGTGAAAAATATAAATTAGCCCGGGCTATCATTATCCATCTAATCTACGCAACTGTTGTGTATGATTTATTGAATATTATTTAAACATGTTATAAAGATTCCAATTATTCTTTCTAATTCTAAAATCTATCCATTCCATTTTTAAATATATATTTATTGAATTATTAATTGAATTTTTCAAAATTTTATTCAAAACACAGTAATTTTATCATTATCAAGAAGTTATAAGGATATTTGTGTGTTTCGTATATTATTTTTAATATTTCAGTTTTTTTTATTGGTAATATTTCAGTTTTAATTGTACCATACACAACTTAAGAGTTGAATTCAATTTAACCGAATCGATCAATTTCGGTTTTTATTGGTAATAGTTGCTTGTTAATTTCAATTTCTGCTAATTTTTTTGGAAATCGGCATTTCAGCACTTACCATTCACCATCAGCGTATCGTCAACAGTCAACACCATAACCAACCAGCAGTTACGGTGTACTCTCGTGTAAAAAAGCCGGGTTCAAACTAATCTGGGGCATAAGCCTCCATAAAAAAAAAAAGAAAAAAAAAAAAATTCAGCTGCTCGTCCTCCATCAGCGAATCAGCTATAGCTGAATTAATAGCCGTTAAAATTGAATTTCAGTCTATTAATGGACGGAAAGGCGAGATTTAACGGGCATGGTTCGCTGATAAAATCGATGCATTTTTTTTCTTACAAAAAAAATTCGATGATTGACTGCTGGTAACAATCGGAAGGAAGTTGCCAAATTGGAAGAGAAACAGAGCGAGGGATATGACTGAAACTCTGACATTGCCCACCATCGACCTCTCGTCTTCCGATAGCGTCTCCATCGCCAATTCCATCCGCCAGGTTTTCTGCTTTTCCTAAACTACATACCCTTCTGCCTTTTTGTTGGATTTGTCGAGTAGTGTTATTTGCAGTGAATTCGTATCCGCTTGATTTCAGTCTTCTTCTCAATTTAGCACACACCCAGATGGAGGAACCAGAAGGAATAAAATAAAATAAAATAAAAAAGGAAGAAAGGAATGAAAGGAAGGATACTCATTTATCATGAAATCCAGTTTAATGGCTCACCCTAATGATAAAGAATCGAAGTGTTATTTTTCAGTTAATTCGTATCACTTCATGTCAGCTATCTCCCCCCAAATTCCAGTTTTTAATGAGGGAAAAAAGCGAAAAAACACGCGAAGGAAATAAGGAAAGTCTCTTTTAGCACCAAATCCGCGTACCCGAATATAGCGTTTTGTTGCGAAAGAGTTGAATACTCGTGTCGTTTGTGTGCTTTCTCTAAACGGACTAGATTTCACAAAATCCGAAACATGGTATCCGCATGCTGTTTGGATAAACCGATTTGTGCTTGAACTAAGGAGGTTTCGAATTAAATTCGGCGAATGTCTTGGACTGTTCTATGGTCCATTCTACTATTTTTGTAATTTTGTTCAGTCCATCCACCAGATGCAGCGCTGTTTGGTTGACATGTGGGTTAAATTCCAACAGAATCTGGTACAGAGCGGATGTAAGCTCCTACAGGAACGAAAAATTCCCCACGAGTGGGTTGTGTCGTGGTTTTTTTTTTTTTTTTTTTTTTTCTGTTTTTTGGGTGTGTTGGGTAAATGAAAAAAGAAATAGGACAGAAGTTTTGTTAAAAATTTTTGGAAAAACGAGGAAGTAATATTATGTGATAGAAAGTGATGTTAGGTAATAATTATGAGTAAAAGGAATAAAGTTAAAATAGATATGATAACTGTACGGCTGAGCTTTTTGCTCTTCCTTTTAAGGATGAGAGACTTATTTCAGGATGTATTTAGATGCACGCAGTTCAAAGGAAGAACATTCAGTCTCATTTTTTAGTTATTCATTTTTCAAAAAAAAGAAGAAGCAAGAATACAGTAGAGGAAAGAGATGAAACAATTATGATTCTTGATTTTGGCAAAAAACTAGTGTTCTTAGCCTTATTCGATCCTGTCTTATTTTGCGTGCTTAGCTTCATTTCAGTCGGTTGACCAGAAAGAAAGAAATAAGGAGTGCAACTTGGGTCAAGAAATAAGGAGTGCAACTTGGGTTGGATAAGTTCAATTTGGGTCGATTTTGCCTTTACCCTATTCCTAAAAACTCCTTTCCTACATTATTTTAGGTTGGGTCGGTTCTTAGCATACTATATCCTATTTTTTACGGTTGAGTTGGTCTTGATTTCAGTTTCGGTTTCAAATCAGTTTTTTAAAATATTCTTTACATTATATTTGAAAACTATAACTCTATTACAAGTCTTATTTAAAAACTTAAAATCAAGATGATAGTAATATAATTTTTGAAATAATTCCTTAAATTTACTAAATAATTGATAAATTAAACAAGTTTCTATATATGTAAAGAATATATTTATATCTTTCATTATAAAAGATATTTTATGAAATTTATATTAAATATATACTAACAATTCGGGTCGGTTCTGGGTACTCGGACCTCAGAACCTACCCTACCCTGATTTCTTTTTACTTGAAACCTACCCTACACAATGGGTATAAAAATAGGAACCTATCATACCTATTTTAGGGTACCTAATGGGTCGACCCGCAGGTACCCTAATCAAGTTGCACCTTTAGAAATAAGTGAATGTCCTACCCATGTGACAAACAGATTAGCTGGAAAATTTATCTTTTGGTATTAAACTAAACTTAAAATTTATAGGGTTATTTTGGTTTTTTTAATCTATTATTTCAGTGTTTCACTTCAAGCATTGGACAGACTTAATCATTTTAAGTCATTTATTTTCAACCATATCAAACAACCTTTGCTTATTTTAATTCAGCTGCTTAGTAGCTTTAGCCATTTATTTTGATTCAGCTGCAAGTTACAATCTGCACAAGCAACCAATTACCGTTACTTCTGACGGCATATCCAAACAGCATGGTTATTTTGCACAATCATCCATTTTAGTTTCCTTTGCTAAGATGCTTACATTAGCAACTGTGCTTGAGAGAATTTGTTGGAATCAATCCGGTATTATAATGGATTGCCACTGGTTTAATTATTGTGTACAATTTGGAATTGACCTTCTTGTCTTGCCATTTTTCGTTTTTGGGGTTTCAGGCATGTGTGCTTCATGGTTTCTTTTACGTAATAAATCATGGCATAGAAGAAGAGTGGCTTAAGCAAGTTTTTGTTGAGAGTAGAAAATTCTTCGCATTGCCTGTTCGAGAGAAGATGAAATTAAGTCGTAGTAAAAACCACAGAGGCTACACTGCCTTGTATTCTGAAACTCTCGATCCTTCGGTGGAGTCCAAAGGTATTTCTTTTCATGATTTGTTCTCCAAAAAAAATGAAACAACCTAATAAAATAGAAAGTAAAAAAAAAAAAAAAAAAAAAATCCTCCTTTGCCAACTTCATATTTCTATAGAAAAACTCAAGGATTTTCGCTGCCCTGGTGATGGTTGCAGATAATTTTGCTTAGCTTTTTCATTGCTGGGCTTTTACTTGGAAAAAAGAAACCTGAAATTGTGATTGGTTTTGTGGTCTTTTAATTTTCACAATGAAGCCTTAAGCAACAGTCTTGCCAAATGCTTTTTCTTTTTCACTTTTTTTTGACCTGTTTATTGACTCTTTTCTCTTGTTCTTGGATCTCTTGTATTAGAACATGTATGATGTAAAACTCGGCATTTGCATATTTGTCTGATACGCAGGGGATTTGAAAGAGAGTTTCTATATTGGTCCCTTAGAGGGTGGTTTGAATCAGTGGCCTTTAGAAGGTACCTTTCTTTGTTATTGAAATGATGTTGAGGTTTATCATATTTAGCTGAGAACTTGCTCGAATCAAATTATCAATATATTGAGATTCAATTCTCCAATTTACTTGAACAAGAATTTTTAACACCAATGTCTTGGAAATTGTAGAAATTCTGCCTGGTTGGAGAGCTACCATGGAATTGTATCATGAGAAAATGATGTAAGCTTCTGCATGCCTCAACCTGACCTTTTTCCTTTTTCCTTCACGTGGTGTATTTTTTGTTCAATTTTTACCGCTGTTTCATACTTGGCAATTTTTTTTCTCTCAGAGGGTTCTAATATGTGTTTTTTTTTTGAGAGAGACTGTCATTTCTTCTGTTTATCTTGTAATGAAAAACTCCAGAGCATTGCAGATTTTTATGATAAAATGTTTTTCGTTCTGTTTTGCAGGACAGTGGGGAAAAGGCTAGTACCTTTAATAGCCTTGTCTTTGAATTTGGAGGAAGATTTCTTTGAGAAAATGGAAGGAATGAATCCTCCCATGGGATTCCTTCGACTTCTACACTACCCAGGTCTGCTAACACTATCAACGATGGATAGAATTGTAGGGATTGTCTCTTGATACCGCAGTGAAATCATTTTATCTCTGTGATCTGGTGCTCAGTGCTCTGCTCTTGGTGATAGTTTTGCTCCTAATTATTTTTCCAGGAGATCTTGCCAACTCTGATACTGGAACTTATGGTGCATCTGCTCACTCAGATTATGGAATGATCACACTTCTAGCTACTGATGGAGTTCCTGGACTTCAGGCATGTTGAATAATAATATCTTCCAACCAGTACATTTTCCAGGATTACAAGTTGAACTCATGACTAGGGTCTGAAACTGGAACCAGTTTGTCAGATCTCTCCTTAAAACATCCATCTCATATTTTGAAATTTGTGACAGAGACAGCCGTGATCTCCTCAAAACTAATTTGAGATCAGAAATGGCTTTTTAGACTAGAATGAGAAGCCTTTTTATATAACTAGCTTATAAACCATAACAATCTGCTTCACTGCTTTGGAAACAAGGAAGAAGCAAATTGAAACCTAAGTACTTATTTCAAATACTTATTGTTTTTTTCCTTATCATCATCATCATTATCATAAGTCATTTCCCGCTTATGCGGGGTGAGCTGCATGGATCTTATCATGCCATTCTTGATGATCATAAACTACGTTTTCAGTAATTTTTAACGTTTTTATATCTTGTTTGATTATTTCCATCCATGCATTTTCTTTTGTCATCCTCTCATTCTCTTGTTGTCTTCTATTTGAATAAACTAAACTCTTTTAACCAGTGTCATTTCGGGTCTATATTTAACATGTCCAAACCACCTTTATTTTTTTTTTCTCATTTTATTATCTATTGACTTCAAGTTTAGATTATCTCAAATAACTTCATTTCTAATTTCATCTTTTCTTGTTTACCATTTATCCACCTTAACATTCTCATTTCTACTACATTCATTTTATACAAATGATATTCTTTAACTGCCTAACATTCTGCCTCGTATAGCATAGCTGGTCTATTTGCTGTTTTATAAAATTTTCTTCGTTAATCTAATCGGAACTTTGCGGCTGTATAAAATTCCTAAAGCACTTCGTTATTTCTTCAATGGTGCTTGGATTCTATTTATGATGTCTTTCTCAATTTCCCTATTTTCTTAAATTATTGATCCAACATACCGAAAAGGATTATTTCTTGGTACTATGTTTGGAATCTTATTTGGTTCCTGATATAGATGTTCGCAATTATTGAAATGCCATTTCATATATTCAGTTTTTTTTTTTACAATTAATTCTTTTCTACTTATTTAATTTCAATTCTACTTCTTTGTTTGGTCTATTAGGATTATATCATCTACAGATAGCATGCATCAATATGCTTTTTAATGAAAATGTCTATTAAGTTCATCTATAACTAAAGCGAAAGGTATGGACTTAAGGTCAAGCCTTGATGCAAACCTATTGCAATTGGGAAATGATTTATATATTCACTTATGGTCCTCACATTTGTTATAGCCT
The DNA here is from genome assembly GCA_035584095.1 of Annona squamosa. Lineage (NCBI taxonomy): Eukaryota > Viridiplantae > Streptophyta > Magnoliopsida > Magnoliales > Annonaceae > Annona > Annona squamosa. Next base: position 33,224,059 of record JAXCLR010000092.1, read on the forward strand.
TTTATATATCGCTTATAATATTAATATATCTATTGTTAATTATTTTCTTTTCCATCACCCACCAGATTAATTTTCTTATAACTCAATCATATGCTTTTCTAAATCAATAAAAACCATGCATAGGTTTGTTTTCTACTTCACTTCTCAAATAATTGTCTAAGAGAAAAAAAAAGCTTCAATAGTTGATCTTCTTGGCATAAAATCAAACTGATTTTCAAAAGTATTTGTTTCTCATCTTAGCCTTTGTTCAATGACTCTTGTCATAGTATGACTTATTCGCTTTATCAGTGTCATTTGGATAGGAAAAGGCTCTTAAATTTGTACCAATTAGAAAGAAACACATTTTACCTTCTTCGGTTTAAGAAATCACATCTGAAGTATGATGCAGACAAAATGGACAAAAATTTTGAGATCTCAGGTCCCAAAAATCCTAAGTTGGTTGCGCTGGCCAGTAGTCAGTCATGAACACTGGAGCTACTGCTGTTCATCAGTAGCACTGGCTGTCTAACATTTGCTGCTACTATTTGACACTAAGCCGCCACCTACCCAAGCTTGCTCTTATATGGGCCATTGACCTTTTCCACCAGCCGGATGCCATCATGGACCATCACCATCAGTTTCCTTGTGACATTGTTACTATCAACTGCTCTCCATGCTTGGTCCAAAGCTAGGACCCAAGTCTTGCTTCTAGAAGACTTCATGAGGCGCCCACTTGGGGCTCATGCATTTAATGGGCCAGCTACATAGGTACCCAATTAACTGACCCATCCGCCCAATAACCAGGTTGGTAGTTGCATTTGTGCAGCTGCACACCAAAGGTGAGAGCACTCAATGGCGCCCCTATGATGTGCACGCGCGTGATGTCAAAGGCACATGAGGTCTTTTCCAACACTAAATACACTTAAGCCATTTATCATTTTTTTTAAAATAATTTCAGAAGTATACCATAAATGTATTTCTATTCTAAATAAACAATAACGACTCTTATGAAAATTCCTGGAACAAATTATGTGCAATTAGAAAATGCCTCTTGGTCCAATCCATTCAAGGTCTGCCCCTTTACTTTTCTATACCTAGTAAGCCTTGCTCGAGGGTTTGATCGTCATCATAACAGTTTGAACCATTGCCCTAACATTGGGAGACCAATATGGTAATACTTGCTCGCTTAATTCATCTTCTTCTATATTATCCAAGCAATTTAGCATATGCATGGGGATTTGGGTAGCATGATTAGGTCGATCAACTGACACATCATTAGGAGTTAGATCTTCAATCTATTTCTTGACTTCTCACTTAAGGGTGATGAACTAAGTCGCCTAAATCATTTCATTCATACTTTTTATTATGCATTATCAGTGTATTATATATGCACCAAGGCTTCAGAAACATGCTTGAGTAAGCTAATTGTGAAAGCATGGTCTTCAATTGTGCCTTGTTATGCTTGCCAACGACTTACTGTAGGATTCAAACTATTCATCATACTTTTCCTCATTTTTGTCAATCAGGCACAAGCGGGCCAGGGGATGCTAATTTAGGAAACTCAATCTATGATCCATGACTTCTCATGCTTCTAAATAATCCATTTAAGCATAACATTCAAATCACTTACTTTTTGCATTGCATGCAGTCATCTTCTAAGATAATATCATTAGCTAATAAAAATGGATGGTTTACAATCAACATTAGCTTTACTTTTGAAAAATAACACTTGGTGAGTCCAAAACTACCATATCATAGTGAGCTATGAGGAGGTTTCTTCTACGTAAGCATCTTAAGCATCTTCTCAGCTGCATTGTATTATACTTTATTATGTGTACCAATTTTTTTGTTCATGTCACCTTCTTAGATGAACAAATGGTTGATGCGAGTATGTGTAAGGGTCTGCAGGGTTGGAGGTCTAGAATTTGAAATTGGGTATAAACACTTGCCTTGTAACTTTACTTTGGTGACAATTTTACAATCAATATTATACTTCAATTATCTATGATAATTTTGATGATATTACTTTCTTCAACTTCATCAATCATTCCATTCATTAAACTCATAAGTGTATAAGACAAGCTTCAAAATTCTAGTAACTTCAACTACTATAATAAACACTGTAGTTAAATGACCATAACCATAAAATTATTCATGCTCAACATAGTTGGGTTTGTCCAACCGTTGCACGTAATGGTGTATGATGCTTATATTTTCTAAAACCCTGCATATATAGTCAAATTTTGTCATACATTTCTTTTGAATATTTTCCATTAATCTCTTATAATGATGGTATTTTCATACTAGATCCTGCTTTAGATGTTATATCAACAAAAAACTTTAAAATGCGGTGAAGCTGCAGTCAAGCAGGGTGGGATTCTTTCAAATTTCTTTTGAGAACTAAATGCCTGATGAAAGCTTCTAAATAAATTCCGCCACTTCTAGAAACACCTGCACCTCTACTTCTACTAACTGGGGTTCCTCGGTCTAACTAGCTTTTTGAGAACATTTGTCTACATATTCCTCAGTCCAACTGGCTTTTTGAGGAATGTTTGTCTACATTGCTCCTTTTCCATTGCAACTTGTGTACTTTCTCGTTTGACTGTTCTCATTTGTATATCATCACCACCACCATCACTGCCATCACTATTATATTGTGTCCTGAACATTTTTTCTTCAAGCATATGAAGTTGGCTTATTTTACTTTGCATTGCTTTCTTCAATGTTTGTCTTCTGAGTTAGCCTGCATCTATGATATTTTCTCTTGAGGCACTTAGGTGCATGAAGTGGCATTGCCATTTCGGTATTCTAAGTGTTGCTTCGATCTTATTATATCGCCACTTAATTCTCTTGTATAAAAATTGCACTTGATTTAGTGTCTACTTATTATGGTCCTTGCCCCAAATTGTCATACATTTGGAGAAATTGGAAACAAAAAGATAGAAAAACACAAATATTTTTATTCCTCAGATAATTTAATTAATTAAAGATCATCATCATCATCATAGGCCATTTCCCACCTAAGTGGGGTTGGTTGCAATTTAATTAATTAAAAATAATAAAATAAAATAGGAAATAGCATATTCGACAATATAAACTTTCAAATCTTCTATTAAACATTACCACACGTAGATCATTAATAAAATCTGACATATAAAGGAAACAAAAATACTAAATATTGTATATATTACAAAATTTTAATTCTTAAAAATGAAAAAATGCATATATAAAATGAAAATAGTCTGTAACAACACGTACAACAGAAATTTTGTAGCAAGATGAATAATGAAGTAGCAAGAAAAAATTCCTAGTTTTTTAATTTTTGGAATTACTTTTTTAAAAAATAAAAGTTGAAAATAGAATATTTAACAATATAAACTCATAAATCTTCTAATAAATAATACACATGGTCATTAATAAAATCAGACATGCACACAAAAATATTAAATATTGCATATATTGCAATTTTTACAATCCGAAAAATTATGAAAAATATATAAAATGAAAAGAAACTAGATAAAACATAATTTGTAAAAACGAAGCAACAAGAAAAATTCCTGTTTTTTGATTTTCTGAATTAATTACTAAAAATTTAAATTTAAAAATATGAAATGGCAGAACTGACACATAAGCAGAATGAAATTAGCAAATCATGTACAAATATGAAGTCTTAGAGCATTTAGAATAAAAAATCTTACCTTCTACAAATTTTTTTCCAAGATGTGTTCCTCGTGGTGGATCTCCGATTAAACATAGAATAACTTGTTTTTCATCAAATTGGCAACTCCCCGATGGTCGATTTTGCTTCCCTTGCCTTTGATTTAGCTGCTTTTGCGAGGAAATGAAGCTTTTTAGGGATTCTAATTCATTTTTTGCGACTTGAAATAACCATTTTTCTTTCCCAAATTCGATGATTTCTTCCTAAAATCTGGCTTTTTTGTTTGTTTTTTTTATTGGATTTTGATAAAAAAAAAAATGGTCTAGGTTTTTTCTGGGGGTGAAAAGTGGAGTATAAAAGAGTTTATGGGATGCAAATGAGAGAAAGTCTGTTCCTGCTGTTTATAGTTGCCTTATCTTTCAGGCTCAATACACTAGATCTGACATGGCTGATATCGTATTAGCCACTACAGGTCCCCTGTAGTGCGATACAGGTGAGAATGCGAACCTAGCTTGAAACACTAGTGTACCATAAATAGGTAACAGCCATACCAATCCAATACGGCAACGTCAATTCCATGTTGGCTGATTTTTTGAACCATGCTTTTCGTTGAACTTATCCTCTCTTGACAGTCCTCATCTTCATTTTTTTTTTTTTTTTGTATGATCAGATTTTATCCATGATCTCTAGTTGAATTTTGGATTGTAAATATTGAAGAAGGTATTTGGCGAATGTCACTTGTGCCTCCAACTTTTCCTCAAGTTTGTTTGAAAGATGTAAAAGTGTAAGTGGGAATGGAAATTCTTTTTAAGTTTTAAAAGTAAGAGAATGATGTGATATGATAGGAGTAATGAGAATAAGAAAAATGAAAAGATGTGGAAAAATGATTGGATTGTAGAATATTAATAGAAAAAGTAGGAAAGAGTAAGATTTATTTTTTTTTATTTTTTTTATTTTTTAAAATTGTGTACATTACCAAAAGACCATAAGTCCAACTAGAGGTTGACCATTGCTTGTCCTACTTCCACTTTCATGCTTGTATAATGTTCCACTGCTATTATCATGAATTTCCTCCATTGTTTGTGGATGTTGTGTTGTTTCTCTAACCAACAAAGGTAGTTCTCCACTTTATTGTTTGCCGCATGTTTTCTTTTCCCTTTGTTCTAACCGAGGATTGTATCACATTTAGGCTTAGCGAACATATAATCTAAATTGATTTAATAGTATGAGACTTGCACTGATTGACTTTTAGCTCTCCATATTTCTTAACTGGAGTTGAATATTTTAATGAACAAAAACATTTCTTTGCACCTTTAATTGCTATTCTATTCTGCTGCTTGGAATGTATGAACACGAAGGTGCTCTTATTTCTATTATAACTGGCTGAAGATATGGTTTGACTCAATACGTTTGACTACTTTTTTAAGATGTAGTGCACTTTTTACGGACCATAGAGATTTAACAAGTTAGATCGGTAATTGAAACAATGTAAAACATATGACGTCAAATCTTAAAATCTAAATTTCTTCTTGCTTTAGACCCATGTATTGTTTGCCCATGCTAATGGATCTCCAAAATTCTTAGTAAAAGTTCTAAATTTCAACCTCAAAATTGCAATTTGGAGAAAGTTAAGAACTATAAACAAGTGCTACTTGTTTACTTATAAATTATGAGGTCCTCATACTTCGTTAATAGGATGTATTTGTTCTTCAATATTTGGCTCCAATCACTTGATAACATCTTCATTCCAATCCTCATTTCATCACTCTCCACATACGTGCTAGAATACCAAAAGACATGATTCAAGAAACAACCCATACAAATAACCAAAAAAATAAGTTAAAAAAAAATTCTACATGAACAAAATAAAACTCCAAAAAATTACGCCACCATTGTTCCAATGATTGTCAATTAACCTCTAATATCCTTATAGTATCTGCGATTCATTTGTATGGAGAGTTTGTCCCTGTCCATTGCTTAATATAGAAATTCTATTGTGGGTGTCTTATCACTGTGCACAAGTCTAAAAAGCTTAGTCAAATGTTCCATAACTTTGATGATCTCATTGTTTTCCCCTAGTGTTTGTCATCTCTAACTTTATACATCTCAACTAAAGGGCCTTTTGAAAATTTTCCATATTTAGGGTGGGTTTGGAAACGTAAAACTTTTGATGAAAAGTTTTTTGCGTAAAAGTTTTAGACATGGTAAAAAATGATGTGATATGGTATGGGTAATGATAAAAGGTAAAAGAATAAAGTTAAAATGGATAGGTTAGATGTATGAGTATTTTTGTAAAAATGATTAAGAAGTAAGGTAGTTGTGTAGGAAAAAAAATAATTAAAAACAAGGTAGTTATGGATAGTGAAAAGTTTTAATTGAAATGTTTTTAGTATAAACAAACACCCCCTCTTAAATTCAATCCATTAGCAAAATGAAATCACCTTAGTCAGTGCTCATTGTTTTTTATATAAACTCTCTAATGCAATGAAATTGGTTGCAAAACAAGTAGCCCTAAGTCACAACTGTTAGTCCCGAATAGGTGGCTTTACCTGAGAGGAGAGGGGTGAATTAGGTAAATTAAAATTTCTTTTCTGTTTTGGGGTTGACTTCGTCTTTGACTTCAATCAAGTCATATATGAAGTTGACTTAGATTACGCCTTCAAACGTCATTTTGGTGTCAAAGAGTTTTGGGCAGCCTTAAATGCACCAAGTCGCATACTGAGGTCGATTTCATCTTCGACTTCACCCAAGTCGTATCTAGAGTCGACTTAGGGTGCAACTTCAACAGTGTAAATCTCCATTGAAATTTTCTACTTTTGAAAATACATTTGAAGACGATTGCAGAGTCGGCTTGGGTTGCAACTTTACCGAATTGCTTTTGAAGTGGACTTGAATTTGCAAGTTCAACTGTTTGTACTTAAATTTTGAAATTTTATCTTTCGTGCATGTAACCAAAATAGCATTAGTAGTCTTTAACATTTCAAATTGGTTGTTGATCATCAAAATTCAAAGTTTGATTTGTAATTTGCATTAGTTGAGTTCACAACAACAATTCATGCCGCCCGATAAACTTCTTTAGTTGTGTAATCACCTAATTATGGTTATAGATAAACATAGTGATTAACCTTGTTTTTGATAGATTAGTCCTTTTTCCCCAAATGTCTTTTAAAAGTAAATTAATCCAACGGGTTGCACAAGGAAATCAAAATAAACTCTTCCTCTTCTATGTTAAAATTCCTCCTACCGCCTACAAGATGTCTTATTGTTTGTGACGAGTTGTGTATATGTCTAATTAAAACACTCGTTTTAATGCAAGTATACGTGTCAATCAAATAATAAAGAATGAGTAGAGTATCGTTCCCACGAGGATATTGTTTAAACTAATTATATCAATTACTTCAATTGCTTTTGGTAAGTGGAAAGAATTTTCACAGATGTAATTGAATGTGCAAAACAAAAATAATAAACGAGAGTTTAACAGAAGAGCAGGAATTCAAAAAGGGTTTATCAAGTTGGGTTGGTAGATAGGATAGTTGGGAATTCTATTCTAAACTATATTGAATTTGTTCCTTTTCTTTAGATTGTGTAGAGATTTCCTAATCCAAGTTCTATAATTTTTATATATGTCTTCCAACACACATAAAGCTAATTACATAACACCCAATTGCTATGTTCCCATGCAATTGAATGTGATGGAATTGATCTATACATAACCTGTTCATGACTACATAGGGTTAACGGTATATTCCTATCTATTAAACATTCTCCATTCACTAAGAGAGAAATCTATGCTTTACACATGAATCTTGCTTGGATTTTCCTTTTCCAAGGATAAATCCTGCAACTAAATCATCTTACAAGGTAGCTAATCTTATAAAAAGCATTAAACAACATATGTAAGGGTAAATCCACATAACACAAGTAAGCAGGAAATCGAAAACTCATTTTCAAATCATCAAGAACCATAATAATATAGCTTAGACATCAATTCATCTAAACTTTCCATCTATTGAAGTTTAGTTCATGAACATGGAGTAAAGTCTCATTAAACCAATTTGAATGCATTCTCAACAAAAGAGAAAAGGAAATATATAGAGAATAAGAGAGGCTAAAATTGCTAGTCTCCACCAACAAGGTTGAATCTCCTCTTTAGATGCTCTTGAATTGGAATTTCCTTTCCTTTTTCTCTCTTTGGCTGCTCCGTACACGTTCTCTCCTTTCATACGAACCCTTAGGTATATCTTATACCTCCTTGAGCTCAGCACGAAACACATGTAGAAACACATGTGCAGGGGTCGCGCCGCGGCGCCTAGGCGCCAACTCTCTGGAAGCTTGTCGACTAAGGGGCTTTTGACGAGTTTTTGTATGGTGGTGAAGTGACACCTAGGCATCGACTCTCTGAAAGCTCGCCGACTTAAGGATTTATTGAGAGTTCTTGTGAAGCAGTAGGTTGGCGCCTAGGTGCCATTGGTCGACACCAGGGCGCCAATGAACTCGATTCTTCTTTTGGCAGCATTACATCTACATAGAGATCTAACCATAATTCCAACATAAAAAATATTCGCCATTTAATTCATTCCAAATCGATCGTTTTTACTAACTATAAGGGTAGGGATTTCCAAACTAACTCTGACCACCACTACATGCCTTCCAACTTTCAACTTGAAATTCCATATCAAGTCCTAATGTCATATTCCTTTCCAAAATGTTCCCGCACATGCATTAGACCTAGATGCACCCAAAACCCTTCAAAATCATTATTCATCTTCTTCCCCAAGCTAGGATTTCAAACCCAGTGTTCAAACCACCAGAAAATCACATTATTCTATTTAAAATCATCACAACATGTTAAAAGGGAAGAATACGAAAGTAATGTAAGGAAAAATTAAGGCAAAACTAGTTACCTTGCAACCTCCAATGATATCACCGAAATCACTCAAATTTCCAAGCTTTAACCTACGGTGGAAGGGCGAGGCCTAGCCCCTTTCCAATCTTTCTTTCTTTTTTTATTTTTATTTTTATTTTATTTTTTTTTCTGTTTGGTTGTTGCCCTTTTGTTAGATAGGGGTGTTCCCCTGTTCATTTGCATGGATAGGCTGCTCATGTGAGCAGCTCCCCACCTGCTTTTTTTTTTTAAAAAAAATATTAATATATATTTAATTCTCTCATCCCAATTCCTTAAAATTATTCATGCAACAAAGATTTATAATGCACCCCAAACATTCCTCAATATTTAATACTCATGTTTAAAATTCAAAAATATACATATGCATCTCCAAAAATGGTAAAACTTAGTTTATAGATAAAATACACCTATACTAGCAATTTTAAAATGCTCTTTATTATAATGAACAGTTACATTTGTTAGCCTGGACTAATAAGATCATACCTCTTTATTAAAATGGTCCAACTTGCCAAACAATTGGCCATTTCAACAATAACACTTTTAAAATGCTGATTCATCATGCACACCTGCAGTATACACCAAAAGCTAAGACTTTAGTCTCATACTTGCCTTCAAGGTCAATGTAACTACTTTGTTCTAAATGTGAATTTATTGTTGAAATCAAATGGCTCATAATTGGGAGAAGAATAGAATAAAAAATAGAAAAAAGCTCTAAATGAATGGTACTTTGCATTGAATTACCCAAAGAATAGTCCAAATTGATTGCAAGTTTTGGGCAAAAGCTAGAAAGATAATGGATTTGATCACATTGAAGGTGGTGGACCATCATTATGACAACACATGATGTGCGCTAGCAGTATAAGTACCTTTGTGCAACATAATAGAACTATGAAGGCATTGAAGTCTTACTCCTCATGATGGATGTCCATATTTGAGTTGTCTGTGCATGATGTTGTCACATTGAAGATTGGTTTCCCATCATGGACGGTAGAAATCTCCGTCAACGATGGTTGACAGTTGTCAACCAAACCAATTCAGTTGTCGCTTCAATCAAGTTGTTTTTCAATTTTGCTTGGGAATCAACCATTTCTAACATCAATCAACTATGCATCTGCAGGTTTTCATTCTAAAAGAACAAGAAATTTTAAATTTCATTCTTAAAGAATTTGAAATTTTAGTTTTGTCCATCTGAAGTTTAATATCTTTTTTTTTTTTTTTTTTTCTCCCATTCATTGTTCTACAGATCTGTAGGGAAAAGGACAAGTCACCCAGAGTATGGGAAGATGTACCTCATGCCAGTGGGTAAGAATATGCTTATTGGACTAGGAAGGTTACATGGTGATGCTGCTGCTATGAAATATTATCAAAACACCTAGAGCTTTATTAAATTTCTTGAGAAACATATATCCAACCCACATCCTTGCTTTCAAACAGTCAGAAGTTTCTGTAAATTTCGTGCAGGTTTTTTATTTGTGACTCAGAAGGTATGGCATGGTGCTTCCATAATGAATGCCATCCTCTGTATTTGTTTGCTTCTGTCAAAATTAAGACACCCATTGTATTCTTGTCCATTTAAGCAGGCTGGAACAGAATCCACGTGAAGATTGGTTTTGAGTCCACTTGCTGCTGGAAGTTAGTTTTTCTCGCAATCAGTGTCTTGATCTCAGAAATACTCTAAGAAAAATAGCTGTGCAGCTGATTCAACATCATGTTTGAACATTCAAATCTAATTTGAAAGGTACATGTGTCCAATCCAAATGGCTCAAGATCTTTCCAAGAGTGTCCACTTCAGATGGGTAAATCTTTTCAAGAAACTATCATACTTCTATCTCAAAAAGTGCATAGATACAAGTCCTAGATAACATGGAAAAGCAGGAAGGAAATCCCAGAGATGGAATATTGGAGAAATTTCATGTTCATCTCCATTTGATCACCGTAGTCACCTGAGAAATTGCTATTTCACCTTCGTTCTTCATTTTTGCAACAACTTGGGAATCGTCTTCAATTTCTGATTTTCAGAGAATTTTGTCTTTGAATTTGGTGAGATTCTGCTTTGGTCAATACCCAGGTTGGAGTCATCACTTTCTTAAGAACAATCTGACCAGTGGCATTTGAATTCTATCCATTGTAGCCATCCTTGCATCTCTAATCCACAAGCTGGTGGAGGCACAGCCACTGACAAATTTTGGCTCTTAGCACAGATTGGCTTCATTCAAATTGGAATATGAACTTTCATGTTGACAGGCCCAGCTTTTTACCAATGAACCTACTGTCAGCTCCTTGAACAGACATTCATCGTCATCATCATCATCATCTCTAGCATCTCATCTAAGTAGGTTTAGCTACATGGATCTGTGCATTACTTGTTAATCTTAAATTATGTCCTCAGTAAACTCAAATTATTTCATATCATTCTAAGTGACTTCTATCGATGTTTTTTTGACTCTCTCTCTTGTCTCTTTCTCTGTGGTTCAACTCACTTCGTTGTTTCAGTTTCTAGTCTCTACTAAACATGATCAAACCTCTTAGTTGTACCATTTCTCTTGTTACCTATTGAAGTTTCCTTTGAATTGTCTTAAGTTACAACTGGTCACTTTTTTTTGTTTTGAAAATATTTTATTAAAATCTAAATCATTTAGAATGTAAGTTAACATATGCATCTTTATGATTCAAAAACATTGATTGGAAACTTATATGTTCTAAATATTTAATACATTTGAGAGCTAATATGTAAATGTTAAAATTTTAAAAATAAGGGAGTGTTTGGCATTTAATAAAACTTTTGGAAAAAACAAAGTTTTTTGTGTAAAAGCTTTTGAAATGGGAGAAGCGATGTGATATAATAAGGGTAATGATGAGAAGTAAAGAGAATAAAGTTAAATAGATCTGGTAGTTACATTGATAATTGTAGAGAAATGATTGAAAAGTAGGATAGTTGTATAGAAAAATGTGAAAAAATGATTAAAAAATGGGGTAGTTGTGGAGAGTGAAAAGTTCTAGATTGACAAGTTTTTATGATTGCCAAACACACCCTAGATTTATTACATTTACAAGTTTTCAAAATGCATGATTATTAAAATCATAGTTAGATACATGCTAATTTATTTTCTAGATGGTTCTGACTTAAAAAATATGTAAAAAGCAACTGGTTGCTGGTTGTATAAGATCATAACCCTTCAAATATTTTCAAGTTGTACTAGACATCTATTTTATCAACCTAGATTTTGACAATACATGAGTTATGAATGTAGTATATTTCATTGTCCTGATTACATAAAGTAAAACATGTCCTATAACATTTCCTCTTATTTTATGCGCAGACTTGCACTTATTTTATGTTGATGCTTTGATCTGTTTGAATATAATATATTTTTCTTGTGCATATTTTTGTTGGTTTGGCAGATTTTATTTCCAAATGTGGAATTAGAATTTTTGCATCATACCTTTGACTCATTAGGAAATGTGCATATCTTAACAAGATTGCTTCCTTTGCAGGGCTTTTGTAGTCAATGTTGGTGATATGTTGGAAAGGTGGACTAATTGTTTATTTAGGTGCTTTCTATTCGTTTCTGCTTTTGATTCCTAGTTCTCCTTGCTGTTGGATTAAAAATTGTATATTCTGTCCTTTTCTTTTTCCACTTTGCTTTTTCTTGTCAAACCCATTATGAGGACTGGCAGAGTTTCTTATGTTTGAGGATATCTGTGGATGCTTTTGATTTTCTTGGCTGTTAACCACTGGCAAAAAATCTTCCCTGCCAATTTTCTTTTCTTTCTTCACTTGAACAGGTCTAATCACTGGGCTTTATTCCCTTTACTCCTTTGGCAGGTCAACATTGCACAGAGTCATAGCAACTGGACAAGAACGCTATTCTGTAATTCCTATCTCTGCTCCATGATTACTGTCTTGCATTCAATAAGCTTAACATGTTAGTATCAAAGAAAATAAATGCTTGGTTGAAATAAAGCATCGCCTTTTGATTAAACATCCACGATTACACTTGACAAACATTTTAGTTGTCACAGAAATACATGCTCAGTTCTTGATTGAAAATGACACTGATATTTAAATGTCAAGCATTCTGCAAGTGTAGATGATAAATAACATATATGACCGACAATAGTAAATGTTGCCAAATTTCCTGTTTCCTGGGTAAGAATAACAGCTTCATGGTTGAAATCACGGAGCCTAATTCAGTGCACCCGGGTGCATTGAGCCTCAACGCACCCGGGTGCACTGCACCTATTTTTTTTTA
>JAXCLR010000092.1:33250092-33270667 GCA_035584095.1 Annona squamosa
AGGTGCAGTGCACCCGGGTGCGTTGAGGCTGAGTGCACCCGGGTGCACTGAATTACACTCCCTATGATGGGCGCAATGTCAAATTCTTATTTCAAAGGTTATTTGCATTTTAAAGGTATATTTGGGAAGTCATAACATTTTTGAATGAAAATTTTTAATATAAAAATTTTTGAATTAAGAGTGTATCCGGAAAGTAAAATATTTTTAAGATAAAGTTCTTTGTGTAAAAGTTTTTGAAATGAGAGATAATAATGTGATATGGTAAGGATAAAAAGAATAAAATTAAAATAAATAGGTTATATGTATGAGTAATTGCGTAAAAATAATTAAACAACAGTGTAGAAAAAAGTGAAGAAATAATTAAAAAAATAAAGTAGTCATAAAGAGTACAAAATTTTAATTGAATAAGTTTTTTGTGTTACCAAATATCTTCTAAAAGAAAATGATGTGATAATAGAGATAATAATAAAGAGTTAAGAAAATAAAGTTAAAATATATAAGTTAATTATATGAGTAATTGTGCGAAAATAATTGAAAAGTATAGTAATTGTCCAAGAAGATATAAAGAAATTATTAAAAATATTGTAATTATGAAAAATACAAAATTTTAACTTAAAATTTTGTACATATTATCCAACACGCCCTAACATAGGAGTTGGTTGGATGATAAAAAACTCACTTAAGAGTGTAATTACGGAGAGTAAAAAGTTTTAAACTGAAAAATTTTAGTTGATATTTTTTAATGTGAAACAAACGCGCCCTATATAACAAAGGTTGGGTTGAGCAAATCTGTCATGTCATCCAACTGTGTAATTCAAATGGCCGACTAGGCTTCAGGCATGTCGTATACGAGAATGGCAGACGAAACTTAGGAAACGAATTAAATGGAGAAGAACCGCCACCCACAAGCCTTCCTTCAACTTCCTAGTCAGACAACGATTCATGCCCATCGAACAATGGTAGGATCATAATGTCAAAGGCTTCCTGTGAGACCTGCTACATGACAAGCTCGACGACGTTGGCTAACTCTTCCCCATCGTTGTCGACAAAGAGCCAAGAGCACTTTGAGCCCAATGTGAGATCGCTGGCCAAACCCATTCATTGATCAACTACGCCTACGGCAAAGGTAAACAACCAAATGTCATTCCCTATTTTCTCACAACAACATTCTTGATGGCGCTTGAGGGTTCTTTCATGTTCAACAATCCACTCTCCACGGCTATCATCACCATTCGTGTAACATTTCTTCCCCTCCCACCCACCCCAAAAAAAATTTCCTAACTGATTTCTTATTGGTTTTGGAAAGCAATGATAGAGTAGATGTTGAAGGTCACAAACGATTCACTTTTCGATTGTGAAACCAAACATAGATTTTCACTTTTTAATAAACAATAAGTCATCACCTCTTCTTTCCTATTCATGGTGGTAGATTGCGGATTGTGGTTCCTTATACCATCATTCATGCATTGTTTGTTGAGATTTGCATAGACCTTATTGGAAAATTTATAGGCTGAAACCCAATTGCTCAACTCATCTGCCTCTAAAATTGAAGACCTTCATTTTCCCCCAAAATCTTTTCAAACCCATTATCACCCAAAGTCATTTTTTCTTAGATTTTTATAAGGAGGCTTATGCATACTAAAGACTATTATAAGGAAAATTTGAATATCATCCTTGATCAATTCTAAGGTCATGAAATCTCAACTTGGGACTTGGCAGCATGGTCTTATATGATAGATCATGAACTAGATAAGGAGAAAAAAGTATATTTAAGTTAGCTAAATTAAGAGAAAATAAAGAAAAAAATTTAACACATATTAGATGTTTTAAAAGTGAAGCCAAAAAGTTCTAGTTAAAGGCGATAAAATTAAAGAGAGATGAAAATTTTATTTTTATAGTCTACTAAATGACACCCCACCAGAACATTTAACATTACCTGTTAATTTAAATAGATAAGAAAATAGGACTATTAATTATTTTTCAAAAATTTCGAATATCCAAAGTAAAGAAGGTACTAAAATAATGAAAATAGAAAAAACCTTTGGCTTAGACAACATACTAATTGAGGCATAAAAGTGCATGGAAGATGTAGGTGCAACATAGTTAACTAATTTCTTTCATAAAGATTATAAAAACAAAGTTAATGTCAAGTGAATGAAGAAAAAACACTATAAACTCAATATATAAAAATAAGAGAGATATTCAAAATTATGCAAATTATTAGGAAATAAAACTAATAAGTCATGGGAAAGAGTAATTGAACATAGAGTAAGACGGGAAACTAATGTATCTGAAAATCAATTTGGTTTTATGCCTAGAATATCAACTACTGAGGTCATTTTCTTATTTAAATAACTATTTGAAAAGTATGGGGAGAAGAAAAATAACTTATACATGATCTTTATTGATTTAGAAAAAACATATGATTGAGTACTAAGAAAGTTAATATGACGAGTGATGAAAAAGAAATAAATTAATAACAAATACAGTTATGTTGTTAAATATATGTATAAGAGAGTTGTAACAAATGTGAGGACCATTAGTAAAGATACTAATATTTTTTCAATTAAAATAAGTTTATATCAAGGCTAAGCCATAAGTCCTTATCTTTTTTACTTTAGTAATAAATAAAATTACTAGACATCTACAAGAAGAAGTACCTTGGCGCATGTTATTCGCAGATGACCTTGTTCTAATAGATAAAATTAGAGAAGGAATAAATTTGAAATTAAATAAGTTGGTAGATGCCTGAGAATCTAATGGTTTTAAAATTAGTTATACAAAAACCGAATATATGAAATGCAATTTAATAATATTGAGAACTTGGATGGTGAACCAATTAAGATTGTAGATCTAGTAGCAACAAGAACTAATACTTACGATACTTATGATCAATAGTTCAAGAAAATGAAAAATTTGAAAAAATATAATACATATAATTGAAATAAAGTGTTGATAAATAAAATATATGGATAAATTGAAATAAATTTATCAAATATTTATTCATAAAAACATATAAATGATCACTTTTGAATAGCTTTTCTAACTAAGTGAGAATGAGAGGTAATAGATTTTAGCCTATGTTGTCTAGTTCAAGTACTAAAATGTTGCAATTCTTCTCCCTTTGACAACAGTTGTAATAAGGTGAATGATTTAATGCATTTGGCTACACTTATTTCTTTTTATTTTAAAATTTTTTTAAGACTATTAATGTAAATGTATTTAATATATGTATGAAGTTCTACCATTGTTAAAAATTTGTAGATATTTTTTGAATTTTTAGTCATTTTAAATGACTAAAATGTCTTTATTTTTAAAAATCCAAAAAATCTACGGATCTCCAAAAATAGTAAACTTTAATATATATGTTAAATACACTTAGATTAATAGTTTTATAAAAACAAATTAAAATAAAAATTTTGTATCCAGGTGCACCGAAGGTAATTGTACCAAAGTGCATAGTATTGGACTACAAATATATCTCTAGTTTATTTGTAGAGTTTAGCACTATGCTCTGTGAGGTTTTTATGCATGCAGTTCTATTTATTTGTGCACTTTTCTTGCTCAGATTTAATTTGTAATGCCTTTGTTCTAATTTACTATGTGCATGTATTGTCCATAAATTACTTTGCTTAAATATTGTCCGAGTTGAGCTAGATAAATATTATCACCCAATATGAGGGTTCAAACTAGCAAACCACACATCTTGAAAAATCAGTTTGTAATGAATTAGTTGTGTTGAATTCATAGATAAACTAAGATTGAATTGGTTGGGAGGAACCAATGGATTTGAATATGGATTATAATCATTATATTTCTTATTTGGCTATGTTTAATATCCATTAATAATTGATCATTGTACGATGTTTAAATTTACTAGAAATAATGTTCTTTTTCTACTGTATATCTTGGAAAGTATCATAAAATTAGCTATAAGTTTTACAACAATAGAAAGCACTTGTGCTAGTTGCATTGCTTACTTTGGTAGACACTACCCAAACCTTATTATCATCCTAACTACATTTGTGTTAATCAATTGGATGCTATGGAAGTTTAATGTCAATATTACTCTAATGTTCTATCTTGACATGTACTGGTCGCGACCGCCTTAAGCATTATCCAAATATGTCATCATTTTTAGGTTGATCAAGTCTATACTGTTGGAAACATGTGTTGAAATCAATGGCAAAATAAGTCAAGTCTATGCTTTGATGATTAACAAATCACTTTGAGTGAATTTTGGATACTAACATATTTGTGAGATGATTAAAGGTTATAAATGTGAAATATATAAAGCATAACAGGCCAAGTCGATCCCCTAGTCAACTTAGGCATCGACTTAGGCCAAGTTGATACCCTAGTTGACTATAACAGCGACTTCAAAGCCTGATTTTTGTCCAGCTTTGAAATTAGGGAGCAAAGTTACCGAAGTCGCAGACGAAGTCAACTCCACATGCAACTTGGGTGAAGTTGCGAACCAAGTCGACTCCAGCATCGACTTCAGCTGACAGTGCAAAATCTGAGAAGCAAAGTCACAAACCAAGTCGATCTGACATTTGACTTGAGTGAAGTTGAAGGCCAAGTCGACTGAAACATTCGACTTGAAACAAATGAAGATGAAAATAAGGCCAAAGCAAGAAAAGATGCATGGATTCATCATGTTGGATCAAGAACATACATTGCGACATCATTTATGCACTCCATGATCCAAGTATTCAAGATTTCAAAGCATGTTCAAGAATGAATATACTAAGTTTAAAATGATGTAAAAATAATGAAAGGACAACTAACATAAAGAAATTCAAGTAAGCAAAGTCGTTTCAAAAAATTTCAAGTTCAAAAAGTAAGCTCCCGAAGTCGACTTCACCTGCGACTTGAGTCAAGTCCAGGACCAAGTCGACCTGAAATGGAACTTGAAGAATTTGCTGAAAGAGCGAAGTTGCACCTAAAGTCGACTCCAGCATGCGACTTGGGCGAAGTTGCACCGAAGTTGACTTCACCTACGACTTGGGTCATAACAGTCAAAAATTTTTCGAACGTTGGCGCATTAAATGCACGCAACCTACTTCCAAACGTTCGAATTCCCTCGCCATTTATAAAAAGCATTCAAGATGAACGTGGAGGGTAGCTAAAATTTCATTGAATGAGCACAACTTCCATTCCTAAGAGCTTTAAGTGATCAAGCCAACATCTAGAAGAAGAACCTTGCTTTCAAACTGTCAAGAGCTACTTGCTGGATCATTAAGCCTGCTTTATGAGTTCTTTTCTGCACCAAATCTACCTCTACATACCAATAACATGTAGAAACTTTCTTTTATATTTACTTGTTGTATTGAACTTGATTTAGTTTCGGTAACTAAGATCAAGTGTAGGCAAAATAGTGTGTGACTAGAGTGGAACTCGTCATCTGCTTGTGCTGTGTATTGTTTATGCCCCCTAGAGCTAGAATCTATAAAAGAGCAGAGGCTCTAATTATATTTGTGAAATACATAGTAGAACCTAAGTCACAAGAGGTGTAAGCTTGGAAGAGTTGAGTAGGGAAGGTTATCCGAACTACTATAAAACCTTGTCCATTGACTTATATTTTTGCTCCTATTATCTTCTTGCTTTCCTTTTGTTCCTTTAAAGGGGATTGAACTAGACCAGGGTAAAATTTCTGTTTAAGTTTAAAATTTTAATTATCAATTCACCCTTCCCCTCTTGGGTAATTGTCATTAACTCAAGACCAACATACACCTTACTGAGGAAACACAAAATCGTGTGGGAGACATCATCCCACATTTTAAGGCTTTCACTATGCTAGGGTTAGCTGCAACACTAGCTAAGGAGGAGGCCAATCAAATGAATTTAGAGTATACAAATCATGACTTAGCTCTCACCAATGCTAGTTGTTCATATGTTCCATGATACATGGGGAGACAAAAGATGCATTTACAGGTGTGAATTAGCACTATTTCATTCAATTAGTTATGTGGCCTATCCTACCCACTAGACATTTAATGGTCAATGAAAAGATGACCATGTTCTTGCATACTCTAGTACATAATGTTCAAAATCTTTTTATAGGTATGTATTTTGTAGATCTAGAGAAATTGTCAGTCGCTATTTCCATAGATGTTTTCAAACAATACCTACATGAAGATTGCATGCCAATGCTTAGCGATGAGACCCATCTTAAGATCACCTCAAACCCCACTCTAGCACTTTATTTTTAGGTTTTCCTATTTCATTTTGCCTCTTATGGCCTACAATTTCAACACCTTACTTACCATACCTTCAACTTATTAGGGATGCATTGAAGCTATTCCTGTCACTAATATTCCTTTGTACATATGCATTAATTGAAAAGGCATTCTTTCCACAAATAGTTACTATGTGGTGGATGCTAAATATGCACATGTGCTAAATTTTATCACATCATATAAAGGGGTGTTATACCACATAAGCAACTTTTGGCATGACCAAACACCAAGGAACTACCAAGAGTTTATTTAATTTTAGGCATGTGAGACCACAGTCAACCATTGAGAGGCTTTTTGCTGTTTGGAAAAAGAAATTCCCTGCTCTTCATGTTGCAACAACATATTCATATAAAATTCAAGTACAACTACTAATCTCATTTGCAATTCTCCACAATTATATTACTAGTGTCAATGATCTAGAACATGTGGTAAAAAAGAGGAACCACTATTTCTTGAAGAAGTTATAATGAATGGTAAAACTGAAAAAGAGGAACTAGAAATTATGAATAAGGAGTATCTTTAGAAGCACGAAATTTTTTATAGAAACAAATGGGATGAGATAGCATGTCACAAGTGGCCAAATATGCCAACTTTATAGGGGTTTGTGTTTTTAGTTATTTCTATCTAATGATAGTCTTAATGTTATTACTAGTGAGTATGACATATTCCTCAATTGTGTGAGCATGATTTGTGCAATTGTATGGTTTTAACAACTTAGCTATAGACATTTCTTTGATCATTGACTTGTATGTGTTTTCCACCATACCAGAATATAATATTGCATCTATTATCTTTTATTTCTCAATATCATGCATACTTTCTTCATTTATATTTGTGTATTAGTTGTTGATATGAATCATTTGCATTGTGTGTTATATGAGGAGACTTTTCAAGTGTATGGAATTAGAAAAATATCTTGATAAGAGAATTAAAAAGTTTTAAAATATTTGAAGGAGAATCTATTTTTAAAGTTTTAAAATATTTGAAGAAGAATCTATTTCTAAAATATTTGCTAGATTTTCTAAGTTAATTAATGCACCCAAAGGTTTTTGCAAAGAATATCAAATATAAGAAAATTCAGAAAATTAAATTAATGACGAAGAACTGACTTTTATTATAAGAAAATTTAGAAAATTTGTAAGGAAAGCAAAGAATATTAGCTTCTTAAAAGCCTATTGAGATAACAATAAGAATAAGAAGAAAAGAAAGACAAAATCCATAAAATACTTTGAGCATGGAGGAGTGCATACGCAAGCCTAATATCCCATAATTGATGAATACAAATCAAAGGAGAAATCAAAGAGAAATGAAGCAGGTTAGAAAGCAATCAACTAAAGCTCCGATGACTTCTCAACCAGCTTTTAAATCAATGATGAAGAACTGACTTTTATTATAAGAAAATTTAGAAAATTTGTAAAAGAATGTTAGCTTCTCAAAAGGCTATTGAGATAACAATAAGAATAAGAAGAAAAGGAGGAAAGAATGCCATGGTGGTGAAAGCAACCAACTAAAGCTCCAATGACTCCTCAACTAGCTCTTAAATCAATGATGAAGAACTGACCTTTATTATAAGAAAATTCAAAAAATTGTAAGAAAAGAAAAAAATTTAGCTTCTCAAAAGCCTATTGAAATAACAATAAGAATAAGAAAAGGAGGAGGAAAGAAAGCCATGGTGGTGAAAGCAACCAACTAAAGCTCCAACGACTCCCCAACCGACTCTTAAATCAATGATGAAGAATTTACTTTTATTATAAGAAAATTCAGAAAATTCATAAGAAAAGAAAAGAATATTAGCTTCTCAAAGGCCTATTGAGGTGACAATAAGAATAAGAAGAAAAGAAGGAAAGAACCCATAAAATATTTTAAGTGTGGAGGAGTGCACATGCAAGCCCAATATCTCATAATTAAGGAATACAAATCAAAGGAGAAATAAGAAAAAAAAAGAAGCAGGTTAGAAAAATTCTCTCATCAAAGAGCTAGAGGAATATATGTGAATGAAGAGTCATTCTCATTCTCAAGTAGTTCATCAAGTGAAGATAGACATAACAAACTATGAAAGAATTTGTTGTGTAGCACAAATCAAAAATATAATACTTATGACTATTTCATAGTAACCGAAAGAATAAGAGACACAAATGGTAGCAATGCAATGGACAACACTAAAATGGGAGATGAAGAGGTATCTTCTAAACCATATTATTTTATTTCTCATTTAATACCTTCATCATCTAATGAATTTGATAAGTGTACAATACTAGAGGAATTACAACAAGCATATAATGCACTTTATAATGGGATAAAAATTTTAATATCAAATATAAAAAGAAAAAGAAACAACATAATGCAACTATAGTTGTAAATGGTAAATTAGCTAAAAGAGTCAAATCCCTAGTAGAAAATGTAAAAGAATTAATAGTTGAGTTAGACAAAATTGAAAAAAGAATCAAACACTAAATGATTCATTAGCAAGGTTCTTAAACCTAGAAGAAAGTGTCCACATGTTCCTTAAAATGACAACTTAAACTAAAAAAAAAGGGACTTGCACCCTAAATGTTTGAGCAAGATGAATGTAGCAATATCAAAGCACCAAAATTGATTAAATTTCATAACCATCAAATATTTGGAGTGCTCCACAAAGAATTTATTGTGAACTCAACTAATTGGATTCCGAATCAAACTATACTTAGGTTTCGATGATTAACAACAATTTTTGAGAATATTGAGACTATCAATGTGTTTAGTTCCATGATTGAAGTTAGAATTTTGAAATTCAAGTGAAAACTAGTTAAGTTGCAAAGGCAAATTGACTTCAACATCGACTTAGGTCAAGTCGATACTCAAGTTAACTCCAGAATCAACTTCAAATGCATTTTTGGAGTTAGAGAGTTTAGTGTGGAAATTTAAAGAGTTTAGCGTGGAAATTTAACAGTCGAAATAACAACCTAAGTCAACTCATAATATGATTGGAGTGCATTATGCCGCTAAAATTTCCCTTAACCAAAGTTTAAAGAACAAAGTTGCAACCCAAGTAAATTTTGCCATGCTACTTGGGTGAAATCGGATCCAAAGTTGACCTAGACCTTGAGACTTGAAATTTTAAAAGAAGGAATGAAAATTTTACTAAGTACTAAAATTGAAACACAACCCCAAGTCGACTTTACGTGTAGCATGGGTTAAGTCTCACATGAGTTGACCCAGGAGAAATACTTGAAGGAAATGAGACCAAAGAAGGAATTTACAAAGAATTTAGTACCTTAACGCATAGTCCTAAGTCCAAGTCGACTTAGAGAGGAACATGGAGGGTACAAGTTAAAGACAAGCTTTTTAAAAGTATTTGAAAGTCCAAAGTCACAAGCTAAGTCAAATCTAGTGTGTGCCTTGAGTGAAGTCGCAATGAAAGTCAACTCTAAATGCGACTTGAATTTTAATGGTAATAAATTTTTTAATGTTGGCGAATTTAATGTGTGTCACCTACTTTCCAACATTTAGGTTTCCCACAAAGTTATATAAAGCATATCTAGTGGAGTATGAGTGTTAGCAAGAGAATTAATTGAGCTCCAACCTTCCTACCCTTAAGCATTTAAGAGTGCATTTATAGATTTTTCAAGCAAAATTCTCAAGTTCTATGCAAGTGTTTCAACTTCTCATCTTTTCTAAAATCTCAAGAGCTTGTTGCTATGCTTAAACTATTTTACACAAATATGTAAAGTCATTCATTGTCTTATTGTATTAAGTCACTTGGCTTGGTGTTGAAGACCAAGGCCAAGGTGAAATATAAGTAGTGATCAATCATAGTGGAACTTATTGTTTACTTGTAAGTTTGTTATAAAAGATCTCTTAGAGTTAGAATCTAGAAGAGAGTTGAGACTCTAGTTGTAATTTTGCCATGATAGTGCAATCTAATACACAAAGGAGTGCGTACTCTGAAGAGCAAAGTAAGCTTGTTACTCAAACCATTATAATCATTTGTGTTCTTTGTGTGTAGGTGCATTATATGTTGCCCTCTCTCTAGTTATAATTATTTCACTAAAGGGGATTGATCTAATTCGGAGCTAAGTTTTAATTCGCAAATTTTTTTTTAATAACCTAACTCACCCTTTCTCTCTTGGATTAAGCCAATGTTTCAAGACCAACATTTATAATGCATTCAATTTTTGCAATAAGTTTGGTCACAAAGTTTATCAATGTTGAATAAAAAATTTGCATGAAAAAGGAGTCAAACTGATTTGGATGCCAAAAGTTTAGCTTATGTACCATCTAAGCATAGTAGTGTTATATTAAACTTATATACTAACATAATTGGATCTAAAAAATTGGTATCGGAAGGATAAACAATGTTTGAATTGTTTTATAGTTGTGTTTTAAAACAAATCTAAATAACACATAGTTCATGGATAGTGGCTACTCAAGACACATAACTGGTAATAAAGCTCCCTTTAATGCACTAAAGTCATGCAATTGAGGCACTATTGTATTTGACGACAATAAAATTGACGACAATAAGAAGTGTAAACTATGTGGTAAATATAACATTTTTGGTCTACCCAATGCATATATTAAAGAAGTATTGTTTACAGAAAGTCGTAAACATAATTTGTTAAGCATTAACCAATTATATGATAAAGGTTATAGAGTTATGACTAAATCATCGATATATGATGTACTAGATGGAGAACATATGTTATTTAGCAGCAAAAAATTGAAAATAACTATTTAGTTTGTTTAGATGAGTTAAGTGAAAAATGTTAGTTGGTGCTAGATAATGACCCATGGGTTTGCCACAAAAGACAGACATGTTAATATATCAAATATAAAAATTTTGTAAAAAAAGTTAGTCAAAAGTTTACAAAAGCTCAAATATAACAAAGACAAAATTTGCAAGTTATGTCAACTTTTCAAACATCACTCAAGAGTGAAGTTTCGACTTCAAGACCACTTAAATTGTTGCATATAAGTCTTTATGGACCATCTAACATATTAAGTCTTGAAGAAAAATGTTGTGTATATGTAACAGTTGATAATACTTCTAACTAGCAATGATGAAGTCTTCTATATATTTTTTACCTTTTTCAAATTGGTACAAAATGAAAAAATGTACAATTATATCAATTAGAAGTAATCATGATAGTGAATTTAAGATTAGAAGATTAATTGAATATTGTAATGAGAAATGAATTTACCATATATCTTCTGCGCAAAGAACTTCTTAACAAAACAAAGTCATTCAATAAAAATATAATAATTCAATAAATTGCTTAAATCATGCTAAATGATAGCAAATTATTTAAGAATCTTGGGGACAAGCAGTTAGCACAACTTGCCACGTGCTTTACTATGTTATAATTAGAGCAATTCTAAAGAAAATCTCATATGAATTTTAAAAAGGTAGAAAATCAAATATTGTATATTTTCATATTTTTAGATGTACATGTTATATTCTAAATAATAAAAAACTCTTGAAAAATTAGACACAAAAAGTGATGAAGTAATCTTTTTTGGTTACTCTTTACATAGCAAAAGATGTAGAGTTTTCAATAAAAGAACACAACTAGTAGAAGAGTCTATTCATGTGGCATTCGATGAATTTGGCTAGCCTCAAAGAAAGAAGATAAGTGTAACGATGCAGAAAATTTATTGAATGACATGATGAAGCTAGAAGTGAAAGACAAAGGGAGAGCAGAACTAAAGACAAATTAAGATGAAATCGATCAGTCATAGGAGATGAGTGAAGGTGATGTTTCCTGCAAGCCTCTTACTAGTTTGAAATTCAAGCAGGACCATCCAATTGAACAAGTAATTGAAAATATATATGATGATGTAAAAATAAGAAGTTTTAGACGAAATATGTGTTGAATCTCTATGACTTTATTTCAAATATTGAGTAAAGTGCAATTGATCAAGATGTAGAAGATAAGAATTGGTTCATAGTAATGTAAGAATAACTTAATCAGTTTGAAAAATAAGGATGAAAGCTTGTTCCTAAACCAAAGAAACATTTAGTAATTAGAACAATATAAATCTTTAGGAATAAATTCGATTAAAGTAGACTAGTGGATAGAAATAAAATAAGACTACTAGCAAAGGTATATTTACAAGAAGAAGAAATAGATTTTCAAAAATAATATGCCTTAGTAGCTAGACTTAAAGCCATAAAAATTTTACTTGCTTTTATATCTCATATGAATTTTAATATTTTTAATTATTTCAAATGGATATTAAAATTGTATTTTTAAATGGTTATATTAATAAGGAAGTCTAAATTGAGCAACCACTTGGGTTTAAAAAAAGATGAATCAAATCATGTTTATAAATTGATTTAAAAAATTTATGAACAAAAATAAGCTCCAAGAGCTTAGTATGAAAGACTTGGTAAATTTTTATTTGATCCATTATTTCAAAAGAAGAAAGGTAGACATAATTTTATTTATTAAAATTAAAATTAAAATAGTAAGAAAATATGTAGATGATATTGTATTCGCTGCTACTAATAAGACACTTCGCAAAGATTTTTCTAAGTTAATGCATGAACAATTCAAAATGAGCATGATAGTGAACTCAATTTCTTCCTTATATTGCTAATCAAACAACTCAAAGATGATATCTATATGTCAATCTACTTACATTAAAGGGACGCTCAAGAATTTTGACATGGAAGTATGCAAAGTAGCATCAATGCCAATGAGCATCTGTATCAAATGGATAAGAACGAATAGGGTAAACTTGCTGATGAACGCCTTTATAGAAGTATGATTGAATTTTTAGTTTATTTAACTCCTTCTAGACTGGATTTTCTATTTAGTGTGCATATGTATTTAGATTTCAATGAAATCCTAAGGAGTCAAACTGGTTATCAATCAAAAGAATATTCAAATATTTAGTTGCCACACCAAATCTACGTCTATAGTATCTTAAAAGCTCCATATTTGGTTTAGTAAAATATTTAGATGCAGAATTTGCTGGATTCAAGGTATACAGGAAGAGCACTAGTCGAATAAGTTAATTTCTTGGCTTTACAATAGTTTCTTGATTTTCATGAAAATAAACTAGTGCTTCTTTTCCACTATAGAAGTTGAATACATAGCAGCTGAAAGTTGTAGTGCTCAAATTTTATAGATGAAATAACAACCACTGGACAATGACTTGAATTATAATAATATTTTAATTAGATGTGATAATACAAATATAATTTTTTTAACCAAAAATGTAGGTTTGCACTTAAGGACTAAGAATATAGATTTTAGGCATCACTTTATTAGAGAATGCATAGAAAATCATAATATTTGTTTAGAATATATGTAAGTATTGAATATCAAACTTAATAGGTATACTTGTAATTAAGGACAAATGCAGTGTGTATAATTGACATTAATCCTATATTCAAAAATAGCCTTTTTCCTAAGCATTTAAGAGTACTAGTAATTTTTGAGAATCTACCAAATATGTCAAACTTGTTTTCAATTTTAAACATTTTGAAACTTTCTAACTCTCCAATAAAGATGTTCTTTCTTCATCTCTTGGACTTAATAAGTGTCCTCATAAATAGAAGTTAGAGTGTCCCAAATTTCTTTAGCAGTTAAGCATGCTGACCATTGATCGTACTTTGTAGTAGTTCAAGCACAAAATATAGAAATCATAGCCTTGGCATTACTCTTTATCAACTTTACTTCCTCATTAGTACAGTCAGAGGCTTTTTCACTCATAAGTAGGGTAACTCCATCTTGGATAGCAATCCAAGAGTCTATATTAATAGGCATTATGAGTTGTTTCATTTTCAACTTCTAATAACCGAAGTTATTGTCGTCAAATAGAGGAAAACTTATAAAAGACCGACCCTTAGGAAATGTAGAGATGAAAGTTAATTGGTTTGCCATTTCTAATAAATTTCTTTAGAGAAAAACTCAAAGATCTGCTTTGGTACCATTTATTGGTCCTGAGTCAACAACTAAACTTAAGAGGGGAAGGGGTGGCTTGGGTTATTAAAATTCTTTTGTAATTAAAAAAACTCAACCCATTGTATTTTCAATCCCCTTGAATGAAACATAAAGAGTAATAGAGAACAGTAAAGAAGCAAATGCAATAATCACAAGAGATATAACAAATTATAGTGATTCAGGCAATCTTTTCTATTTCACTCTTCTAAGAGCATACTCCTTTATGTCCTAGGTCACATTATTTCAATTGAGATTATCACTTGATCCTCTACACTCTTCTAGATAGTAGCTTTTAGGGGCCTTTACAACAATTATGTAAGTAGACAGTGAGTTACGCTTCAACCATACATTACTTATCTCAACTTGAACTTGGTCTCCAATACTAAGCTAAGTTTCACAATACAACAATTATGGTTTAAAAGAAAAAAAATTATACTTTATAAATTTGTGTAGAACAATTTCAGCACTTGAGAAGACTCTTGAGTATTTGAGAAAGATAAGAACTTGTAGCCCTTTCTAGTAAAATTGAGAGTCTCTCCTTGAAGATCACCTAATGTACAATTAATTGCTTGAAAGTGGGAAGATGGGAGCTTAATGAATGCTCCAGCTAACCCTCTTACCTCTTTTTGACATGTCTTAAATAGTTGTAAGAAATATTTGAACATTAGAGGGTTGATGGTGCACATTAAATGTACTAACAGTCTAATTTTTAGATCATTATGATTGAAGTTGTATTTGGAGTTTCTTTGGATGTGAGTTTACACAAGTTACAAACTAAAGTCAATTTGGGCGCGATTTTGCTCATCCATTTCTTTCTAGAGAGTTTTCCTCCTTTATCTTGCATTTCAAGTTCCATCCTGAGGTCGACTTGGTCTAGAACTTGACCCAAATCGTAAGTGAAGTCGACTGGAATATACGACTTCACTATTCGTTAAAATATAGGAACTTTATGTTTCATTCTTTTGGCTTCTCTTTCTTCAAGTTTTGAACTTGAGTCAACTTAGCTTGAGACTTGACCCAAGTTGTAAGTGAATTCGACTTGGGTATGCGACTTCCCTCTTGGTACTTAGTCAATTCTCCATATGCATCCTTTAGAAACCCAAATCTCAAATCAGGGTTGACTTAGCATTCATTTTTAGCCAATTCGCATGTCAGAGTCAACTTTGGGTGAGACTTCGTTTGCAAACCAAGTCAATGAAAATATGCAACTTAAATCACCTACCAAAGTCAACTTTGGTTGCGACTTCACCCAAGTTACAGTCTGAGTCGACTTGGGATGCGACTTCATCTGTTTAAACTTCAAATTTTCAACCTTTACTCAATTGTGTTATTCCAAGCCAATTTTTGTGGTTAACTTCAACATCAACTTGACCTAAGTCAATGCTGGGGTCGACTTGACTATATGATTTGATCTATTTTTACTTCATTTTAAAAAATATAACTCCAAACATCAAACCAAATAGATTAGTACTTGATATTATCAAATTTCATTATTAATCATCAAAGCATGTATAATCCTAGATTTGCAAATTGTCCAATTGAGTTTACAACAGAGTCCTAGTGAAGTTGGAACACAAAGGGATGGATTACTTATCAAAGGATGATGGCACTTACCGACCCTCAATTTAAATCTAACTGTAATGATAGTGATCCTACTATAGAGATGAGAACTTGTCCTAAGAGAGTGATGACTACTTCAGTAGAGGAAGAGGGAACCCCATGCTAGAAGAAACGTCCAAATGCCCACTACGAAATGCTCTAGGAGGAAGGTTAATTTGATGAATCGCTGATAGTTGGTAATTAAAAAAGTATTTTATAAGAATTTGGAACTAGTTTGGTGGGTAATAAATTAAATTTAATGTCAAATTTGATTTAAAATATGTTTTGGTAACATTTAGGAATTAAATATTAATTTCAAGTTATTTGAATGATTTTTGTGATATTTTTGCTTAAAGTTAAAAATAATTGTTGCCATAATTGGGCTTGAAATAATTTTATATATTGACCACCTGTTTATTAACTTGATGAATTTATAATTTAAATATTTTTACGCAGATTAGCAAATTTCATCCGTGGGGCCCACAAGCAAAAGCAAAGCTTCCATGCATGCATCTGAATTCTAGTGTAGCAAATAAGATGGGCCATGAGCATCACTGTCTAATCAGTGACAATGCATGCAAATTGAAACGGGGCACACAAGAAATATCAGCTACCAACGGCCAAAATCACATGATCCAATCACAAAAATTCTACATCGTCCATAAATTTTTAATCTAAGCCGTCCAATACGGATATGCTGCGCACCAGATCATGTTCCTTGCAGGCAGAAAAATCTCACCGTCCAGATTTTAATCCAGCACCGATTAGCCAATCCAGCAGTCCATGCATTTCGATCCTGGCCATCCATTCTTTGATCAGTAGCAATATCCATCGTTCAAATCCTCCAGCCGTTGAATCAAGATCATCCAATGATGAACGGCTAGCAAGCAGCATTAATTCAAGGTCCAGAAAATTACCAACGGTTCAGATCTTTTAATCTCAACCATTCAAAATTTTCGGCGTCCATTTGATTCCATGAAAGCCTTCAGCACCGTCCAAATTAATGATGAATTATTCAGCACAATCGACTTTGTAGCTGTCCATCCAAAATTAGATTTAATCCGTCCATTGTCAATCATAATCAGATCCATCCAAATAAACAGATCCCACCAGAAATCAGCAGCTTAAAAATATCAGCAGAGTTTTATTGCAATTCAGCGAGTCATGTTAGCTGTCCAAATTCTCCACCGCCTCCAAGCTCTACAATTGACGTCAATTCACAAGCTTCCAGCATCAAGGATATTTCAACAAATCGGAATGATCTCAGTCATCCAATCTGCATATGAAATCATAGTACACAAGCTAATGGGTTACGCAATTCAGACTAAGCACAAATTCCAGCCGCAATATAAATTGTGCTGTCCTTTTTACGTTACTCTTTTTATTTCAGCAGCTATAAAAAGGAGGCCGGACAGAAGAATGGAGACATAAAAAAATTCAAGGCAAAAAAATTAGATAATTCACACACGGAGGAGATGAGGCAAAGAGCATGAGGCAAGAAGGAGAGCGGCTAGTTGGTTAGAGCAATTGGCACACTATTGAGGCTTCCAACCAATAAGTTTTTCTTTTTCTTTTTTTTCTTTTAATTGTTTTGTTTGAGATGAATATGAAATTTTAATTTTATTTTGGACTTAAACATGCTTTACTAAGTCCTAAATTCAGGATTTAGGATGTAAAATGTGTACGATGTAGCTAAGTGTGTGCTTTTAATTTATTTATGATGAATATGGTTATTACTTTAATATTATGCATTTTTAATATCTGCTTTATACATGGGCCTGTACTTTGGCATGATTCCATATATTAGGTGATGGAACTGAGAGGTGGAAATCTAATATACGATAATCAAGATATTAAACCTGAAAATCTAAGACCATAGGAATAAGCATGATGACGTCAAGGAATTCCATGAACAAGCTACAGAATTTAATGAATTTTAATTAACTAAATCACAGGAGAATATGTGGTTATGAAAATTAGAATATGCCTTGTAGGTTTCAAGAGAAAGTGCAACAATAAATTATAGTTTGTTCTCTTTTAAAAAATAATATCTCAATTAAATAATTATACTACTATTCATTGCAAAAGACTCATGGGAAACCCTAGACCCTACATACTTGCATCCCTGCTTTCAAATTTTCTATCTAGTTTAAAACTCTATTTTCTCTTCCTACTTTTCAATTTTCTATTCGCTTTACTCTCTTAATATTTAATAAGAAAATATTTAAAAGCAAAGTTCATAGTCCCGAATTCCTTATGGATCGATATTTTATATATTACAATCTACGACCCATGCACTTGTGGTGAGATTGCGAACAATCACCTATACTATAGAAATCCTTATAGTAGGATCCCATATTTTGGTTGGAATCCGGCAATAATAGATCATAAAAATTATATGGTTCTCGAGTTGCTCTCTTGCATACAGCAATGTTCACTCTTTGAATAGAGGATATTAAAAAAGCAACCTTGGAGAGTGACGTACATCCTTGAGTACTTCTTTATGGAAAGGGAAGGTTTTCATGGTAAGGGTATTGCTTTGTTTGTTGTTTGTTTGACCTTATGACACCTTTAGTTGTTGTTTCTCATCTCTAATCAAAACTCTAGGAAAGATGCATAACTTCCTCGCCAAGACTCATTATCAAGTTAGGTTGTTGTGCCAAGGTTTTCCTCTAAATGCAATGATGGAGCTCAAGCTAGGGGTGACATACCTGGCTTTTATGAATGGGGTCAGCATCAGGAAATTTCAATGGTAGTAGGCATTAACGAGGTAAACTTAGAGACAAGTTCTCGAAACTTGCCAAGATAATCAATGGATTTCCAAACCACTAAGTAATTTCTATTCCTCTTTTTGTGAATTGGATATCACACTATGGTATCTCGAAGAGATTTGTACGCTACCTATGTGTGGAGCCCCGATAGTCAAGTATGTGCCTCCCAAATCTATCCTGAATCAAGATCCTCTTATTTTTAATATTGATCTCTTGCATGATGTTGTCCATGTTGGAAAGAATAATATGTTTACTAGAAGACATTAGGTTGAACTTTTGTCTTGCATCTAACTACTGCAATAATTTGATGCCAACTAGCCTATTAATGGTGTGGAGTTTATTAATCATGCCAAGATTGAGAAGAAAGGAGTCCTAATCAATGATAGCATTCATCTCTCTTTGGAGTGAATTTACCAGATAGAGCCAAAGGTAGAGCTATTGATTATATGCTTGCTTTAAGAATGATTAATTTGATTTTGATGATTAACAAATAATCGAAATATTATTAAAAAGGATCTAATAAATTTTTCTAAGTGTTCTCAGATATCTTGTCTCTAATTATGTGTATAAAAATGAAAATGTGAAATAATTTAAGTTTCAAGAGTTCAAGTTCATGAATTGCAAGTTCAGTAAAGTGAAGTCTTAGTCCAAGTAGACTTCATTTGCGACTTGGGTGAAGTCCCAGACCCAAGTCGACTTCGCCTGCGAGTTTGGACAGATAACAAAGTGAAGTCTCAACCTAAGTCGACTTCACTTATGACTTAGGTGAAGTCCCAGACCCAAGTGGACTTCAAGTGCAACTTCGAAGGCAAAATTCTAGATAGCAAGTTTTAACAAGACGAAGTCGCATCCCAAGTCGACTTCACCCATCTGAAGTCGACTCCATTCATCAAAAGTCGACTCCACTTGCGACTTCAACTCATAACGGTCGAAAATCTGAACGTTGGAGCTCAAGATGCACGTGAACCTCCACTCCAATGGCTAAAACCTTTTTTCCTCTATATATATCATTGAAGTATGAACGTAGAGACAAAAAAAGGAGGAAAGAAAGAGGAAAACATATTATTGGAAACAATGTTCAAAACAAAACAAAATTGACCGAAGATTGAGTTTTGATGATTAACAAAGACTAACTTAAGAATATTTAAAGTACTAATGAGTTTATCAAATGTGCTAAGGAACTTAAGTAGCCAAGTCGATCCCCAAGTCGACTTGGACCTTGACTTAGGATGAAGTCGATCCCAAAGTCGACTCAACTATCGACTTGAGATAGAACCTCAAAGGCAAAATCAATTTGCAGGTGAAGTCGCAGGTCAAGTCGACTCCACTTGCGACTTGGGTAGCCAAGTCGCAAACGAAGTCGACCTCGCTATCGACTTCAATCGTAAAAAACTGTCCAGAGCTGATTTTGGGGCACGAAGCTGCCCAAGTCGCAGGCCAAGTCGACTCCATCCGCGACTCTAGAAGTTCAGACTTAAAAGATGCAGTTTCAAGCCTATTCTAAGAATCTTTCACTCAAGTTCAAAGCAAGGATTCAAGATTAACATCAAATCAAGTCTATCAAGTCTAAGGCAAAGTTTCAAGATGAAGATCAAATGAGTCCAATTCAAAGTAAAGATTCATGTTCAACTTCAAATCAAGTCTATCAAGTCCAAAACAAAGATACAAGTATGCTTCGAATCAAGTCTTAAAGATCAAATGAGTCAAATGCAACGCAAGGCGCATGATTCAATCAAGCAAGACTCAAGCAATCCAATAACTCACAAGGTTCAAGAAAGATCAAGCTCAAGATCTTCAAGATCAATAAGATCTACAAGTATGAAGAATCAGTTCAGAATGAAAATGATTCAAAGGAAGAAAGCCAAGGATGATAGAAGCAGACTAAATAAAGATCAAAGCATTTTCAGCAAAACCCGAGCCAAGTCGCAAGCCAAGTCGACTAAGACTCAGACTTAGGAATCTGAAGAACTGGAGTCGCAGACGAAGTCGACTCCAGATGCGACTTGGGTAGCCAAGTCGCATGCCAAGTCGA
>JAXCLR010000092.1:33278855-33292163 GCA_035584095.1 Annona squamosa
TGAGATTTGATGATAAGTATGTGTCTTTATGTGATGAAAGAAAAAGAAAAAAAAATTAGACGAGATCGAATTAAGTACCCACCGCATGATCAGGGCAACAATCTTGATTCACACTTACCAATTGACAAGATCTTGGAGTAAGGACAAATGTGATGCCTCGGTTCGGGGCGCCACAGATGCTCTATCAAAATTGATTGACTTTGGTACTCTGGGTAATTTGACAATCTCCTCAAGATAAATCTAAGCGAACTTCTCAGCTATAAATGTAGTCTTCACTGGGGCAAAATGAGCTGACTTGGTTAATCTGTCAATAATAACCCAAATACTATTATATCCAGCATGGGGTTTGGCTAAGCCAACAATAAAATTCATAGTGATTTGCTCCCATTTTCATTTTGGGACCTCAAATTGATGTAGAAATCCACCTAGTCTCTGATGCTCTGCGTTGACTTGTTGGCAAGTCAAACACTTAGTTATAAACCTTGCTACATCACCCTTCATTTTGTCCCAACAGTACTATGTTTTCAAATCTTGATACTAGGATGGATAGAATAAGGACTATAATATGCCTCCTGTAGTATCTATGTAATTATTGCAGTTCTTCGTGGAACAGCCAATTGATTCCTAAATCGGAGAACACCATCATCATTAATAGTAAGATCTGGTAATTCACCTTTCATGGCACATTCCCTAATATATAGAAAATCAGCATCAGATGTATTTTGTTGGGCCTCCTAAATCTTATAAAAATGGTCGGTTGTAGGCTCAACTAGCTAATTTAGGCTACAACCCCTTCCATATCAACACAACTCCATTTTCCTCATTTCCTCAAAAAGAATGGGTTGGGCAGTAAGCATACTGGCCTTACTATCAAGACTTCCTCCTAAGTGCATCTGCCACAACATTGACCTTTCCTAGGTGATACAGGATCGTCAAGTCATAATCCTTCAATAATTCTAGCCATTGCTGTTGTCACATATTTAGCTCATTTTGAGTAAAGATATATTTAAGGCTCTTCTGGTTAGTATAGATATTACATTTGTCCCTATACAAATAATGCCTCCAAAATTTTAAGGCGAACAAAACTATAGCAAGCTCCAGATCATGTGTGGGGTAATTTTGCTCATGAGGCCTTAACTGCCTTGATTCATAAGTAATCACTTTGTCATTCTGCATTAGCACACAACCTAAACCCTTGTTAGAAGCATTGCTATATATCATAAAGCCTCTTATTCAAGAAGGAATGATCAAAATAGGAGCTTCACCTAATCGCCTCTTCAGCTCTTGAAAGGCTTCCTCACATTGGTCAGTCCAATTAAACTTCACATTTTTCTAGGTTAGTTTGGTGAGAGGCAATGCGATGGTAGAAAATTCCTTTACAAACCGTCTATAATAACTAGCTAGTCCAAGAAAACTTTGAATATCTGTCATAGTGCTCGGTCTTGCCCAGTTCACAATGGTCTTAATCTTATGCAGATCAACTATTATACCATCGGCCGACATCACATGTTTGAGGAAGGAAAACTAGGTAAGCAAAAGTCACATTTTTAGCTTGGCATATAATTTCTGCTCCTATAATTGCTTCAAAACTAACCATAAATGATATTCATGATCGATATTATCTTTAGAATAATCAATATGCCATCAACAAAAACCACAATAGATTGATCAAGATACTCCTGAAACATATGGTTCATCAAGTCTATAAAGAAATGAAAAAAGCAAGTGCATTAGTCAAACCAAATGGCATCACTAGGAACTCATAGTGACCCTATCTGGTTTTGAATGCTACTTTGAGACATCATTATTTTGAACTCGCATTTGGTGCTATCCTAATTGCAAATCAAATTTTGAAAATATACTGGCACCCTGCAATTGATCTAAGAGGTCATCAATTCAAGGCAATGAATATTTATTTTTTCCTGTTACCTTGTTCAACTCTCTATAGTTAATACAGAGTCTAAAGCTTTTGCCCTTTTTCCTTATAAATAACATTGGTGCACCCCATGGGGATATACTGGGATGCATAAAACCTTTATCAATAACCTTTGGAGCGGTTTCTTCAACTCTTCTAACTCTACTGGGCCCATCCTATATGGTGCCTTTGATATAGGATTAATACTTGCATATAATTTGATGCTAAATTCTACCTCACGTTTTGGAGGTAAACCAGGTAACTCTTCCTAAAATACATTAGGAAACTCTTTTACTATATGTATATCTTATAGTCTTCTAGTTTTGGGTTCTGCATCGACAGCTAACACTAAATATGCTATAAAACCTTTCCGCATCAATCGTTCCGCCTTCATGGCCGATACTAGCTTTGAAACTTTACTCTGTGAACTCCCAATGAAAGTGAATGGTAGGAAGTTCTGAGGTCTGATTATGACTTGCTTCTTCTTGCAATAAACTATCGCGCTCCATTTAGTTACTGAATCCAATACCGAGTATCACATCTAATTCATAAGTATCTAGCATAATCAAATTAGCAGGAAAAGATCTACCTTCTATAATCATTGGACGATCTAAACTTATATGTGTCGCAATACACACAGTCCTTAAATGGGTAGATCCTTTCATGACTGACTTCATATATATCAAATGTAATCGTGCTCTCATTGCAAAGGCAAAAGAAAACAAAAGAGTGGATAGCACTGGAATCACATAAAACATTTGCTAATTGCCTACAGATTAGAAGTTTACTTGAATTTTTTGAATGCATTAAATAGGTAAGGCAAATTTAAAAGGGTCGAATGATTTGAAATTTTATTAACTTAGAGGGCTACCTGTCACTACTTGATTAACAACTTGTGCCTCTTTCGTTGCAATTGCTTGGATACAACCTGTTGCTTAGGGCCTCTGTTCAATGGAAGTTTTTACTAAGGTTAAAATGGTGGTATTTGGTTTGGGCATCCCCTTTGACCACCACTATGTGCAAGACCAGGTGCATGGGCTGGTATAAATTGTTGTTGTAGACGATTTGGCTCCTCCATTTGTTGAAGTGCACCTGCTCGAAGCCATGGGCACATAGGTCGTTGATGTCCCAATTATCCACAATGATGGCAATAAATGTTGACATGAGGACATCGAGTCCTCATATGTCCAACATCTCTACAACCAAAACACTTGATCATCTTGGCTAATTTCTAGGCAAGCCTTACAGACTGGGGTTCAAATGAGGCTTCTTGTTGCCTTGGAATCCATTTTGCTTGTTCTGTTCGACATGACCTTTCTTTTCATAGGACTTTCCACACTCTAACTTTTCTCATTCCACACGTGAGCCATATCTAAAATCAATTTGTAGTCATTTGTTCGAATCATTGATAATTTTGTTCAAATTAAACGCTTTAGTCCTTCATGGAATTTATGTGCTTTCTCTAGTGGATCAATCTTTGTCCATGACTCAAACTAAGACAAGGATCAAAATTGAAGATCATATTCTATGACTAATTCAAGAATGTAGTACTGGAAGAATTGGTGCTGAAACTCAACCCATGTCAATAGTTCCTTGCCTCCATCAGACAGTGTCTGCCTCTCCGAGTCCCACCACTATGCGGCTCGGCCTCTTGTAGATAAATAGCGTAACACACCTTCTACTCCTCAGTGCACTTAAGACACTTGAAGATTTTCTCCAATTGTTTAATCCAGCTGGAGGCAACTTTGTAATCCACCATTCCAGAAAATTTTGGTAGTTGTATGCGCCGAGATACCTATAGATGATTCATTTCTATCATCTCCTGCTACTCTATATCTTTAAAATGCCAATTGTAAGTCGAATTCCTTCATCATCACCAAATGTTCGAGTTGATGGTCCAGCCTTAAAGGCAACTGTTAATGCAGCTGGCCCACTTGGTTGGACATGGAGTCCTCTAGGCTAAGTACCAACTATAAACTGAGGCTCGACTACTAGTGTTTGACTAAATGGTGCAGGATTTGGCATTTAACTTGTCACAAGTTGTCTTACCTGTGACAATCTCCTCCAGCATCTCTTGATGAAACTCCTGCTGCATCTCATGCATAACTCCTCGCATCATATCCATAAATCTATTTAACATAGGATTTCTCATCAGATTTTCCATTGTAGGCAGAACATGATCGGATCCATCCCGGTTATCAACATTATTTATGGGTAAATTTCTCTTACATTTGATGCATGGGTTTGGGTTATATCTTGTCTTGAACCACGAGGTCTCCCTCGACTACTTCTAGTATTCACCATCTATGCATAAAAATGTAAACTTAGAAACTTTGCAGTAACCGTTGCCATGGCAAAGCAAATGTATGAGAAGTTTAGGGTTTCTAGTTCATCCTTCTAAACTAGAGCACCCACTTCTAACCAAGATGTAATCAATCATATCTAGAACTTTGTTTGACATTGTAATTCTTACCCATTATTGGCTCTGATACCACTTTATTGTAGCGCCCTACCGACTAAAGTCAATGATCACTAATAAACTACAAGATCAATGATAATGGAAAAATATATACAAATGCAAAAACATCAAATGTTTCATAATATACTGGATGTCTTATCTTAATGTCAAATTTAGTAATATCTAATTGGTCTAATCCATAAAATATATACATCATACTTAAAAGAAAGTTAATTCTGATATCATCAAGTCCTAGCCTGATCGGGTGCACCAACCCCATGTTAGTCTCCAACCGTATTCTTGTTATCTAAAAATGATAAAATATAATGAGTTTGAGCAAACTTAGTAAGTAAAACAATACATAAATCAAATAAAATCATTATTAAATAATATTCATATTTTTTTTATAAATTACAAATCATATTCAAATCACATCATATCCATGCTCATGATCAAGCATTCCAATAGTAGATCATACACATAATCTTCTTATTACATATGTTAAATACAATAGGGAGGCTAGATATCTTACCCCATCTTACAACAGTGCTAGGCACAAGATAATCAAATGCAGGAAACACCATACCAAGTCAAGTGACAAAAGTGTATCTGATATCCTGCCATGATCTCCACACATCCATGACCCCGCCACAAACTTACGGTCGTGGCTCAGCTCACACACTCATGTCCAAGCACCACCAGTCTCTACATATTGATCTCACAACAAATACCAATAAATGGTTGATCATATTCACAGCTCCAAATATCATATTACAACAAACAGCCGAACATAAACATGGTTTCAAATATAATACCACAATAAATAGCCTGACATAAATATGACTCCAAATATAATACCACAACAATTAGTCGGACATAAACATGGCTCCAAATAGCTGAACATAAACACGGCTTCAAATATAATACCATAACAACTAGCCGAACATAAATATGGTTCCAAATATAACACCACAACAAATAACCAGACATAAACACAACTCTAATTAGAGTATCACAATATCATAATGGCCAGACAGTTTGTCCTAGCCCACAACTATCAATGGCTAAATCATACCCTGGTCCCCAGTCAATGGTATTTCACCGATCGTCATCGGTGATCACAAACATTACTTCTTAATCAACATCTTCAACCATGGCAAATGATAATTCTAGTATCCAATGAATACATGCATATGTCAAAATATAATGCTAGCATGCTCAGTTCATAAATCAAGTTCCAAGTTCGGCGTCTCAATAAATCATGCCTTCAATCAAATTTCATCATTTCCATAAAAATATAAATCATAGGCATCCAAAACATACATGCCCGACAAATGCACAAAACAATTAAATCAGGTCAAAGTAAAGTCCTACTTACCTTCTATGTAATTTCTGATTTCTCACTATGGCTTTGTAAGATTCCAATGTATTCTTCACTTTAATCTACATCATTATAGTTATATTTTTAAATACTCTTCTAAAATTCATTTCTTTAATTTCATCTTAAATATCTCCATTGAAACAAGTGCTAAATGCTAGACTTAATGCTTAGAAATTTTTATTATTATCATAGTAGGCTATAATCAAGTGAATTCTTCATTATTAAAACTTTTCCTAGTAATGACTTCTAATATTAATCTCTTATAAATAATTCAACTCATTCAAAGAATTTAGAATGTCCAAAAATGTAAAAATTAATAGTTGAATCATCAAAATCGGATGTCTGTATCAAAATCTATGTCAAAAATATTGTTAACGGCTCACGAGCCACTGCGTGTTGCCAATGTGGGCTACCACCAGCATTCACTAGTACTCGATCTGAGATTTCTTATTTGAAATAATTTTTAGAAATTATTCTGTGAATTTCTAGCTAATATGAGGCATTTTTGAAAAATATGTAATTCTTGAGGGGCATTCTGCAATTTTTTGAAAGTTTCTATATGAAATTTCTTCACAAATCAGGAGGGTATTATATTATACTTTTTTAGAAATATCTCTTTGAAATTTTCTAGCAAGATTTGGGTTTTTCTGTAATTCCTTCAAAATAGGTACTTTTTTACAAAATCACAAATTCATGGGGATTTTCCGTAAAATTTCTATTGAAAATTACTACAGTTCTTCTTCTTCTTCTGTCCTCTCCTGCTAGTTTAACCCATCTTTGTCAACTTTTGGTAGTTGTGGAAATTGCCCAAATGAGCTCGAATTTTTCGTTTAGGCACATCTCCGGGTTTGTTATTTAATATAAATTTGCCCGATACTTTTTTTATTATATAAATCTAGCTAATCTATAGAGTTTGAGAAAAAGGTGGATGAATTATAAAATTTTAAAATTCTCATTAAATCTTCAACAATAAAGCATGAAAATCTCTAGTTACCAGATTGGCATACCCATGAAGAGAATTTTTCAAGCTGGATCTAAGAATCTTGCAAAAATTTTCTTTCAAATCTAAAATTTTTTTCTTTCAAATCTAAACTTAAAAGCTTTCGCTCTTTGTTGTCTGTTCTTCCTGCATTTTGCACTCTCTTAAAGAGTTCGTTGCTATCCACCAACGCTCTCCATTAATGCTCATAAATTCTCATTTTATTATTATTATTATTTATTATTTTTTTACTACTACTACAGTTTTTTAATTGCAATTGTCATAAAACCAATAGCGAAAATGCTGGTTTCATGATTACTCTCATTTTTCCTTGCATTCCATACTCACCTTCTTCAATGGATTTTCCTTATGCTTTCTTCTGTGAGGATCAACTGCAGTGGAGTTTCTTTGAGTCTACTGTGAATGGGTCGGTGTTAGTTATGATGCCAACTAAAGCATAATCTAATGCTTCCATTTCTATTACATCTCCTTCAAAAGAAACTACAAGATCTAGCCATTTAATCCAACAATAGCTCAAAAACTTTTTAACCTAAAACTTTTCAATTTCCACGACTATGCTATGCTTAATTATTTATTCACTTATTTCAATACAACTACCTTACTTTTCAATCATTTCTACGAAAATACTCATACGTTTAACCTATTTATTTTAACTTTATTCTCTTTACTCCTTATCGTTATCCTTATCATATTACATCATTTTTTCCTGTTTTAAAAATTTTAATACCAAAAATTTTTTATCAAAGTTTTACCATTTTCCGAACACATGCATTATATTTAAAGGCATCGTTCTGCAAATACTTTCTTGAGCTTTTTCTTAGGCTCTTAATTTTGATGAGTGGCCTTGATGGTCATTTTATTGCTATCATGACAAAGTGACTTGATTTCCTCAGTAGTGTAATTTTGAAATTTTTGAAAAGCTTTCGAATTGAATCACCTCAAAATTAGGGAAATCTACTTGAGGCGACTTAGCAACTCTTTTTGGAGTTTCTAAATCTAAATGGAACTGTGAACCTTCAAGTGCATTGCTATAGCTGGTGGGAGGTTGTATTCCTATCATTGTTATGGTTGCGATGATGCTGCATTGGGCTCAGGTCTTCAAGGTTAACCGAAATTGATAAGTTTCAATCCCTTGGTCAGAAATACATACTCATCGTGGGGCTCGCAATCTTCTTATTCCTCAAAAGATATTTATTCTATGATCTAAGGAGGCATCCGTTGAAGTATAAGGGGCTTCTAATACCACCAACTAATTCTCTGATGCCACCATGTTTTGCTAGTTTTGTTGAAGTGCTGTTGGTTGCTACTAAATCACAATATTTGGGGTCAAGGTAAAACGGCATATGCTTCTGTGAACGATTTTTTATCAACTAAGAGTCTTCTCTTGATTTTATCTTTATAATATTCGAAGCACTAGTGTATCGTTGATGCCTTAATCCTATTGTTATATAGCTATGGGCTTCCGGCAATAAGTTAGATGAAGTCAAAGCATTGATCATGAAACTAGGGATCTTAGTACAGAAATCCTCTATAGTCAGCTCCAAACGGATCACTCGCATGGCCTTTTAGGTCCTTGATTAGACTCATGGATCATAATATTGGTATCTTCCAAAGTCGACTCTTGTAAGTGTCGGAGAGATAGAACGTTGAATGGCTAAACCAGCATCAATGGTATGTGCCACGGGTTTGACATTAGAAACCCATGATCACTAAACTAAATTTATATGGAATCTTAGAGAAAGCTAACAACTATCGAGCGATAACGCAGAACAATGGCAAGTCCATTCCGATCCACAGGAGGCGAGAAAGTTCAAATTGTTGATAATAAATTAACTTTAAAACTGACCACACTAAAATAAATTACAAAGCAAATTATACTAAACTCAAAATCAAAGTGCTACAAAAATAAAAAAAATGATAGAAAAGCTAAAAAACTAATCTAATAGGTCGAAACAAAAGCTACAAACTAAGATTGTAATTAAATAAATCCTTAAGTGCTTGCAACCGTCCCTTTTCTAACCAAACGTGATAAGAAAGGGAAATTGCTTTGATGAATTACTGGGATATGCAAATCTCTGGACAGCTCAAGTTGATTCCCGCATCCCAGATGCATCCCGTTGCATACAATATTTTGTCATCTCGGAGTTACGTATTGAAGTGCACTTTAGCTTGCATATCCCATGCTTACATTACGAAACCAGCCGCCAGGTCTGGTTTTGTGCATCCTGCTCATGCAAAACTTTGCATTAGACCTACTTTGTTGCCACGACCACTAGAAGCTGCAATTTTGCTGATTACCACCAACTCCTCAAGTCATTTGTGCACCTTACGAATTTATGTAATCTCCATGTCATCACGAAAGTAATTTTTCTGGAAGCTACCTTTTGTTCA
This sequence comes from Annona squamosa, assembly GCA_035584095.1. Classification (NCBI taxonomy): domain Eukaryota; kingdom Viridiplantae; phylum Streptophyta; class Magnoliopsida; order Magnoliales; family Annonaceae; genus Annona; species Annona squamosa. Next base: position 33,288,001 of record JAXCLR010000092.1, read on the forward strand.
AGCTCTAAACGGAAGCTTGGAATTACTAATTTGTAGATGTGTTAACAAACAGCTAAAATCATGCGGTAGGCAGCCGGTTACTATGACTGAGCTTAAAAGGGCGGTGATGATGATTGGGAAGTGCTGCTTCTATTAGATGGTGCTTATGGTCTAGATCTAAATGGAGGTCACGGTCTGTGCTGGATCTTGAATTCGTGGCTGGGATCTAGATGAATGGTGTCCGATTTCTGCCAAATGATTTGTGGTACTAGAATTTATGGTGGGCCACTATTAATGCTTTGAAATTGTTTCCATCTCTACCAATGAGAAGTTGATACAAAATGTTGATGGAAGCTTGGGTACAAGAATTAAGCCGTTGAAATTAAAATGGCTAAACGGTGGTGAAAAACGATGAAAATTGATCAATACACGCGAAAACCCCACTTTGCAATGTGAGCCTTTAAAATATTTAACGATTGAACCCAATGATTTTAATAAATCAATAAACATCCCAAATCATTAAAAAATTTTATAAATACGATCTTGCATAATTAAAAAGGGTATAATATTACAAAATACATGGAAAATATGCACTTATCACAATCCCCAATTTAAACATTACTTGTCCATTAGCAATATGGCGATAAAAACGTAGGAATTTTTTTCAGCTCAACGCTGTTCTTTTTCCCTCTTTTATCTTTTTTTCTTTTTTAAAAATAAATCAAAATGCACAAAAAAATGCAAAACAAATAAAATTTTTTCCACCCCCAACTTAAATAATATTATTCTCAACGCATGTGCAAAATAGGAGCAAATAGCAAATAAAGAATGAACCTGATGTGAGTGCGTAGAAAATATTGGGTTAGCTCAGCACTATCTTTAGCCAAATATAATGGAGCTCTTCTCAATGGGTGTCATCCAATTTCAACTCTTTCAAAGACCTTATTATCATGTAGATTGTTCACCTCTTGCATGTAATCATACTCACAAACAATTTGGTAACTATGACGTTCAATATATAATATTTCTCACCTTGGTCCAAGTAATATGAAATAATTACACTTGCGTCCATTGAGAGCATAATCTTCTTCGGACTAGAAAGGGGTTCCCTTCGAATACATGACTCTTTGGAAATTTTTTTGAAAGTATGCATTTTTGAAAAGGAAAGAAAAAATGAATGAAATTTTTTGAAATTTTTTTAAAAGAATAATCAAGAAAAATAAAACAGAACAAAATTAGAAACAATAGAAATTAAAATGAAAATAAAACAAAATCTACAGTAGCAAATAGAAAATAATTATTTAATTGAGAGTACAGAAACAAATTCAAAAACTCTCTCTTCTATTCTTTGCTAAAAAAATCTGAGTCCAGAAGCAAAGGTGGGGAACTCATTTCTTTGTTCTTTTCTATAAAAAGTACAATCATAATTAGTACATAAATAACAATCAAACAACTCAATCCTTTCATGACTCCCGGCAATGTTGTCCAACATTAGTGCGTCATGAGTTTGTCATTAGGAATCCATAACCACCAATCTAAATTTATATTGAATCACAACTATACTAGTAATGACGCAGAATAAGGGTTGGTTTGAATCTATGGAGAAGCTAGAAAATTTGAATTGCTTGGAAAAGAAATTAAATTTAAAACTAATTATTTTAAAAATAAATTACAAAGAAAATTATTCTAAAAGAAAAATCTAAATAATACAAAGAAAATAAAAAATATTGAAACTAATCTACTATATCAGAATTGTAGCGCCTCACTACTAAGTTAACTCTTTTTTACAATGGTCGTCACAGGCTACCAGATACCTAATAGTTAATATGAGAAATTAATAATAATATGAAAAACAATTATAGGTGCCAAAATAAAGCAACATCTTATATATGTACAAGGAGATTGTCATACATATATATCCAAATTTCAAAATTTATATACATAAGTTCTTGTCCCAAAATATATCAAAAAGTCCAAGTGGAAAAATTTTCAATTCTATTTTCTAGTCCCAGATATACCACCAAAACAGTGATGGTCTTCGCCCATGGGTTTGCTATCTGAAGTTCCTGATAAACTTAGTAAGCAATTACAAACTAATAAAACTCAGTATTTAAGAGGTCTAGTAAATTATAAATCACTCCACAAGTCTAAATTGAGCAAAAATTCATTTGAAATAAATACAAATGGACAAGACATGTTAATGCATCACACATGTCGATTTCCGATCCAAACTTACAAGGTTTCAAATCCAATAAGAAGGTTCCATATTTTGACCTAAAATCTAACCCTTTATGCAATTGGATGACCATTATTGCATAGCATAAGTGGTCAACTCTGCTAACATAAGTGGTCAACCTTGCACAACATGAATATGCCGGAAAACACCTTTATCCAAATGTAAGTGTAACTAATACCTCGCTATGCTCACCACATAGTTGTGGCCTCGCCGCACTGCATTATGTAAGTAGCTTTGACTCCCCAACCATTCTAACAAGGGTTGCCAATCCTATATGTTGATTTATAATATCACTAAACCAAATCGAAGGGTTAGATAAGTCAGGTTTGAATCGATGCCACCCAAGCTATAACACCCCAATCCTCTTTTGGAATATGCCAATGTTTGTCACTCATGGTCTATACAACACTATAAATCTATGTCGGTAGTCATGGCTCATAAATATGCTAGCATTCAAAATAAAATATGTCAATGTCATAATGAACAATGTTAGCATATAAAATAATGAAGCCAAAATTACAACTGAATATCAAATCCTTAACACATGACTGTAACTATACATTATAAAACACACATGCTTGTAACTATACATTATAGTACAAAATCAAAAAGTAAGGAAAAAGAGCACTACTTACCTTATATGAATTCTATCTGATGCTCGTATAGTAATCTGCTCTAATGCTTTAATCATCGCATTGGGAAAATGATACTTTTCTCAAATTAATACTTTTAATTTTAGTCAACTTTTCTAATTACAATTTAACATGGTATTCTATCCTAAGGGGTGCAGATACCCTAGGTACTTTAATTTCATAGTCCTAGTTAAAGTTCCATTCCTCATATAATTTAAACTATCTTGAAATTATTATTTGTTGTAAATTTTCATTAATTCTAAAATATTACTTTCTGCAAATTTAATAAAAATAATTAGTCTGAGCCCGCTTTTACAGAGTTACCAAATTACAACTTTAGATTCTAATTTATATTTTTCTACATTATTTATAACAACATTTTATAAAGATTTAATTTTTATTATTAAATATTATTTTCATATGATTAATTATCAACTATAAATTATTTTAGATTCAAAATTGAATATGATCACATTGGTCCTTCCGTTAATTACATTACATTTCAGCAGCTTTTTTCTTATTCAATTAACTTTTCAAATGGTTTCAAAAATTTTATAAAAATTTTTCTACATAAATTAAGTCAATAATTACATTTTAACTAACCATATCATTTTTATAATTATTTTTATGGTTTAAAATTTTTTCAATTTTCTTTTTTTCCTTCAATTTGACTACAATTATTGAAATTAAACACATTAAGTTCCTTTGATTTTTCTTTATGAACAAATCAAGTAGTATGTACACGTAATCTCAATCTATTCCATTCTATCAATGGATCAGCTACTAAAAATGTGTAGGCATAGTCTTTTATTATTTGGTATGTTTAAAAAATACGTGTAGAAAATATTATTCTTTAATCAAATTTCATTATAATTGGTAAAGTTAAAAAAATTTTAATATAAGAAATTATATTATATTATTTAAATTTCATATAAATAAGGTGCTTAAAACGCTACTGATTTTCAAAAATAAAAAATAAATATCTAAAATACTCAAAAAGGTGAAAATTGATTCACATGTTAAATACACTTATATTAACACTTGTATAAAACAAATTTTCAAAAAAAATAAAAAAAGGTTTAATGCACCTGGGTGCACTCAAGCTCAATGCACCCAGGTGCAGAAAATCATAATCCGAATTTAAATCAATCTAACAAGATCTAATTGGATCTAACCCGATCTAAATGTATCTAAATTTAATATTTTTAAAAATATTTTACATAAATTTGAGTATTTTGCAAATGATATATACTTAATAATTTATTTTAGAACTATATGAACCTTTATTTTGAATTAAATAATTTTAAAACTAAATA
>JAXCLR010000092.1:33343583-33354828 GCA_035584095.1 Annona squamosa
TGGACGTCCCATGTTGCCACACCTCCTATGCTAGGTGATTTGCCTTATAGCTCCATCATCATATGAATTTAATAGCTCGAGAATTCTCATATTTTTTCATTTCAAATAATTATACAAAATACCCTAGAAATGGCCTGCAATTGCCACCTCAAATCCCATTCACATCATGCATTCATGCTTGGTACTCTAACATTAAATGCATTGTACTCATATGGAGCATTAGTCAACCATGCTCAACTTTTTCAATGCAGGTATTTTTCCAACATTTCATGCTTACTCTAAGCCATTCAAAATAAACATCTCACAATATCATTCAACCTTTTCAAATTTCATCTCAATCCGGGTTTCCTAGCTCCCATTATAATCATTTAAAATTAACGGTTGAAATTGAAATATAATAAATAAATCATAATTCTCATTTAATCAAGAATTTTCATAACCCATTTATTTCATAACACCAAGCCCAAAATTATTAATTTTCATTTCAAATTTCGCTTGAATCTGCCTTATAGGCGTTGAATTATGAAATTTTCAATGTTTTTTTCCATTTAACTTGTCAATTATCATATAAACTCCCATAATTCATATTAAATAATGGAAAATGATTTTTCATGATATGTTTGCATATTTAAATCAACATCAACATGCTCTAATTTCATTATCTCATTTTAGCTCAAAATAATCATTCACATCATTATTGCTAATCCATAACCCTAATTGCAATAATTAGCAAAATCATATAAAATATTCATAATTCAATAATTCATATATAAATATCATAAACATGATTAATGCATACATATGGGTTCTACCTGGTTGGGGTTTCACAACCTAGAAGCTTACAAATTATAAGAAAAAATCTCTTTCTGCATGTTCATTCTGTATGCTTAGCAATGAAGAAGGACAACCTTCGAAGTTTGATCTCATGTGGCATATAGATTACTAAGATTTTAACTTCGTATAAAGTCAACTTGACAGTGAGCCATACGAGGTCATAAAGGGCAGCACAATAAATGAAAGGCCTGCTGCAAAGAATGAAGATAAATATAGAGAAAATTTTCCTTGATCAATTGGCAGCCAAGCAAGTGATCAAGTCGCAGAAGAACTAAGAGAAGAAAATGCATATAGAGAAGAAAAACCACAAAAGGAAGAAGAAGCTCCTTTTGAGGAGGAGACTACTACGAAAGGGTATTCACATGCTGATGTGAACCAAGTGTTTGTCGTTAAGAGCAATATGATCACCAATTTAATTAAATTAACCAAATACATTAAAGCTAACAACATATGAAAGATAGCACAAAATAATGGTGAATCAAGTCGAATCCGAAGAGAGGCAATAAGGTTTCAAATTATTTGAGATTAATATGAAGAGGAGAGAGAGAGAGTGAGAGAGAGAGAGAGACGAATTAGTGAGAAGAGAGAGAAGAGGGAGTAGAAGAACTACAGAGAAAAAGAGGAGAGGGTAGAGAGAAAATAGAGAAGAGGTAGAGTAAAAAGGAAGAGAGGAAGTAAAGAGAGAAAGAATGAAAAGAATAAAGAGAAAGAGAGAAATTAGAAGGAAAAAAAAGTTCGAGAGAAAAAGATTAGAAGAGAGAGAAATGAAAGAAAATGAAAGAGAGTGAAGGAAAGCACAACTAATTAATTACTGCCTAAACTAAAACTATGCTAAGAAAGCAATTAAAAAACTGCAGAAATAAATTTTAAATTATAAAAGCAGTAAATAAAAATGCATTAAATTTAATCTAAAATTACAAAGCAAGAAATAAAGCTGTAAATCTAATCTAAGAATTAAAATTGCAACAACTATAATACACTGAAAATAAACTGCAATGCAAAAAATAAAATTACACCACCCAAAACGAAGGGCGAATCTCTATCATAGGGTCCTTTGTTGCTTGCCCCACTCGATAGCAAGTTCCACAATGAGAGGTTCAACTTCAAGGGAAAGAGTTTTGTTTGTTTCAAGGCCAGAGGGCTCCTTTACTTATGCTTGTGGGGTACCCCATGGGAAAAATCCAGCATCCGATGTGGGATTTTAGCCTTACCTATTGCATTACAAGCCACCTTCTTCTCGTTTGCTTCTCCACTCTCTGCCTTCTAGTATTTGCCTATGAAAAATAATTTGTCCACAAATCATTTGGGCAATGAAATGCTGGAAAATGATGGCTTTAATCATCGGTCTTGAAGATGGGGACGACCGAAATGGAATTCTTTGGATTGTGGCTGCTTGATTTAATCACCACAGGGATGGTCATCAATTGCTGCTTGGCCGATTGAATCAACGGCTACCTACTTCACGCTCATGCCTTAGTTATGCTGTCTCGGTTAATATGTAGTTGGGTCACTGCTAGTGGATTTGTCATGGTGGGTGCATTGCTGCTTGCTGCTTGCTGCTATCCGGTCAGATTGATGTTGGGAAGCTTGGTTTTCTGCTACCGGTTTTGAGACAGAGCAGATGTGGCTGCTATAAATGATGGTTTCGATGTCGCAATTGGAGAGAAGACTAGAGGCCTGGGTTTGGGCGTGATTGATGTGTGGCGAGGGAAGTATGTAGGGCATTGCAAATGGCCGGGGCAAAATCAATTATGATACCCTTCAATGGAGTCAGCCAAACGGTATTCGTGGATGATGGCTGCAATGATATATCAATGGGTGCTTTGGATTTTGAGGCATGATCTTTTCAGGTCCGTGCGTCTGGCCTAAAAAAGTATTTTTTATTTTTTCATAGGTAAGTAAATCCAGGTGTATTAAATTTATAAACAAAGTTTTATCATTTTTGGATTTTTTTAAGTTTTTTTTGAATTTTTAAATATAGTGATATTTCCGTAATTTTTGGATTTCAGAAAATTACTATAATGCACTGTGTTTAAAAATAAAAAATACTTTAAAACATCCAAAAATGGTAAAACTTAGTTTATAGATTTAAAACACCTAAATTTACTTACCTATAAAAAAATAAAAAAAATAAAAAAAATAGATTTTTGGGTTGTACGCACGGAGTGCCTGCAGCATGAGATGATCAGCCGTCTTGGATTTTCCTTAGTGATGCGACGTCCATTGGCCTTGCCTCTGACCCGAAAAAGACTCTACTCTTATAATCAAATGGAAGCCAACGAATTTGACATGTTGTTGTCAATGCTTGCAAAGAAGGGCCAGGAAAAATGGATTGCATAAATTTCAGCTGAAGGGAGTGCAATCCTATGCACCCGGGTGCATTGGGTGTACTACACCTATTTTTTTATTTTTTTTGAAAATTTTTTTACACAATGGTTAATCTAGGTTTATTTAACGTATGTATTTTACTATTTTTAGAGACTTTTAGATATTTTTTTTAGATTTTTAAAAATCAGTGACATTTTCAGTAATTTTAAATTACTCAAAATGCCACTGATTTTTAAAAATCTAAAAAAAATCTAAAAATCTCCAAAAATAGTAAAAATTGATACATATGTTAAATAAACCTATATTAATAGCTTCATGAAAAAAATTAAAAAAAAAAATAAAAGAAATAGGTATAGTACACCCGGGTGCATAAAATTGCACTCCTATTCCGTAAGCTATCCCACCTCAATTTTGACCGACGGCATAGGATGGGCTAGGATTTCATACCTGCGTTTTAGTTTTAAAGGTAGGATGGGATAATCATGTTCTTGCCTATCTTCACTTGCCTCACTTGTTAAGTAATAAATTATTTTTATAAATTTTATAAATTATTTATATAATTGTTGTTTTGTTAGATAAATATATTTAACTTTATAACTTATTAATATAAATATAATTTTTGATGGTATACGTTAAACTTTAAAACTTGTTTATATGAATAAATGTTTTATTTCTTAATTGTATATATGTTGTTCAAGTTATGCTTTTCACATGATTTTTCAGTGAAATAAAATATATTATCCATGTCATTTATATCTTACAAAAATAAATATTTTTATTTTACAATTTAGCAGTTTTAATTTTAATTCATAATTTACATCAATGTCTTTTTTAAAAGTTGATACTTGATACACATATTTATCAAAGTTAAGTTGTAAATAACATTGTTCAAAAAATTTTACTAATACTTTGTTATAACAATTGTATTTTACTTTCTGAGTAGTAAAAAATCAAAGCATTTAACCTTTAAATTTATCATATATATGAGTTTGTATTGATATGCATAAAAATACTTAAACTTTGACTCATTTTTTCAACCTGACTTGTTGTCTCCCAAAACTTATTAAAGAAATGTGAACGTCGGACTAACTTTGTCTCAACCTGGTATAAAAAATAGGATCAAATGAGATTTTTTAAATGTATGGTTAGATTTAAATACACCTTAATCTCGCCTCAATCTATTTCGAATTTCACCCCTATATGGGACACTCGTGGTGCCATGGAGTGCTCTACTAAAAGTCTAAAATGAATCCAAAATCCTCTTTTCAACCCTACGAGGTAAGCTAAGTTACGAATATAAAAATATCCCTTGTAATTAAAATAGGGCAAGTTCTAAGATAATATAAAATAACTGACTCCAATTATTAATATTTTTAATATATCTTTTATAAATTAAACTATAATTTAAACATAGGGATTAATTTTATGTCTCATATCAGCCAACCACTTAATTATCGCTAGATCAACATACCACATTTTTCAATTTTTTCTTCATTTGCAATTGCAAGTTAACATGTTTCTATAATTTTTTTTAAAATTTTCTAAATTATCTAGATAATTTTTTTGAATTTTAAATAAAAACATTTAAATATCAATTGTTTGACTTCAAAAATTCAAAAAATAACCCAAATAACTTAAGAATTTGTTGAGAATATCTAGGCGAAGCCAATAAATGAATAAAAAAATATAGCGGGACTAATTCAACATTGGCCATATCTCTTAGTTAATCTAGCAATGACCGCATGATGACCCTCATACCACATAAGATTAGCCCCTTTTAAAGAATAAAAAGTTATTTAATTTATTTATTATTAATATATTTAATATATAATTTTTAAAATATAATTGTTAACAAGTTGATTATAAGCTTGAATATAGCATTTATAGTTCAATTATAAGCATTTTAAATATAATATAAAAGTCATTTTCAAGAATGCATTTAAAACCAAAGTTGGGAAAAAATAGGGTAATGTAAGCTTCAAATAAAATAACGTATAAATTTGGACTGGCCTAGTCTAAAATAAGATAATAAAAAAGTAAAATTGATATTGAACCAAACCTACTCAACCTAAATTATATCCCTACTCTTGATCATATTGGTGTCATTAGACAATTGATTTCAAGTTTCTTATGAGAAGAAGCGATGGATTTTTCACTATTTTTTATTATACAAATTTTAATTTGTTAAAAATTATTTTACATTTACACCACAACGCATTTGTTTTATGTAGCCAATTTTTTAGTCATGTATAACATATATTTGGTCATATAAATGCATTCTACCTATAGAAATAAAAATATATATATTTTAGCTACAAGTACTTCATTACTTTGGAGCGATGATATGTGATTAAATAAGCATTTTTTACATCAAATATATCTAAAAGTAATATTTGACACATGAAACTTAGCTACAAAGAATAATAAACTTTAGCTACAATTAATATAAGACTTATTGCATTTGGTATAAAATGTGACGAAGTAATAAATTTTGTTGCACAATTATCACTCCATTTATGAAATTTACCTATATCCATTGATTTTACAATAATCTTCATATTCATAAACTATGTTTGCAAAATCTCCCTATTACCAAGTCAAAATTTGATTGATCAACACGATTGGCCCATGATCACGATTTGCCCTTAGATCACGTGACACTTTTGTTGAATTAATGGTTATAAATAAATGTTGTAAACTAGCAAAAAGTGTGAATCCAATGAAAATAGTCCATATCTTCTCTAAAAGAGAGGTGATTCTTTCTGCCTAGGCGAAGTTGCAGTTCCTGTGCCTGTTGCCCGTACGCTGCATACAAGCCGTTGGATTGGGCGGGATGAAACTGCATTGTCAGATAGAAAAGTTGCATTCTGGTCCTTGTGTGCTCAACCATTTCGCAAATGAAATAATTCAAAAAAGCAAATGAAGTACAAGCAAATTGCATCCGACAGCTTCCACAGGTTATCTCCGTCTCTCCCGTTCCCGCGGCCCCATCCCTCTCCGAATCTCTCTCTCCCATTCTACCAAGGACCTCTCTCCCTCTCCCTCTCCATCCACAACCCTGCCACGACATCGTCGTCTCTCTCCCTCTCCCTCTCCGGCCAAGAACCCAGCAGCCTTATACCTTCCAGTCGTTTGCATCAAATAAGTTACAGTAAATTCTGGACATTCATGGAAGAAATATGGACCAATATATATCAAAGACGAAACTTTGAGTGTGATTCAATCAGTTCCTTCCCAGACCATAAAGGGGACATTGTGGATGCTTTTACAATCATTTGATGGTATTGGCCGAATTTGTATGTCAAAGTCCAGTGATGAGGGTGTTAACTGGAGTTATGCAAAGCTTACAGAGCTCCTTAACCCAACTGATGGCACAACATCCATTCTTTATAGAAAGACTTCATTTACTTCTCTGTTTTGATTTCAGTGAGAGAGATATCTCTGCTCCAAACATCGATTTACATTATGCTCATTGCTCCCGCAATTTGGAACGATGTACTATTTGTGGAGATATGGTTCCAAAAAAGCATGCAGAAGAACATTATTTAGATACCCATGCTCCGGTATGTTTAGCTTATTTTGGACTGTTTATCTATCATAATTTTATTATAGGCATTTCTATAGTTTTTTTTGTTTATTGTATTTTTTAAAAATTTTTGTATGTGATGCTTAGATTGTCTTAACAATTAAATTATTGTTTATATCTTTGTGGCATGGTCTACTTCTTCCATGACTGGAAAAAAAATTCTTTCTTTTTGATTTAGACAAAAAAATCATTGAGTTATCAAACTTTCCTAGCTTGTTCATGTACATGAGGCCGACTAGTGGAAGTGACTCTACGTAAGGCTCCTGCCGCATTCATTTGGAAATTTTAACACTAAGCAAGTTCAGCAATTCATTGCCTTGTAATTGTTTTGTTACAGAATTTGGTTCTTGATTTTGGAAAAATAATGTAAATTTAACACAGGAGATTGTGGAGGAGAGAATTAATAATCCTCTAAGATTGAGACAATAGTGTTATTTGAGTGCTGAAATGATGTGTTTCTAGTTAAGATTTAATTATTTTTTTGGAGTGAGCATTTATGGTTATAAAATTTCAAAGTCGCATGATTCCGTGCTTTGAAAGTGATCACATATCTTACTGAAATTTGGTTTACATAATAATGATAAGAAATGAACATCTTTTTCATTGATGTAGGAATTGATTTTGTGATGAGGCAGGTCGTCTGTTCCCTTTATAGTCAAACAATAGACCGTGAACTCTTGGATGTATATAAAGGTGAAACTTGCCCCCAAAGGATTGTTATCGGTGAATATTGTTGGTTTCCATTGCCTGCAGTTGATCTCTACAAAACATCAAGTAGAAAATTGTTGATTCCAAGCTAACCATAAGGTTTCAAACGTTTATTACACAATTTACCTGGATTATTCATAAATTTATTTATGATTTCAGGAACTTTGTGGTAATGGGACATATCTTTGTGATCTTTGTAACAAATATATCCGACACTGTGAAAGGATTGAGCATGACATCCAGCTTCATAGCAATGTAGATGGTGTTGCTGACATTTCCAGATATGTCATTCTATTCTATCCTACAAAATGTTCTCCATTGAAGTTTTTCATACGAACTTGGTGAAATCCATTTGAAAAATAAAACCGAAAAAAACTTACCACAATTTAGCTGACAGAAAAAAGTGTTCAAGCCCTGAGATTTGTTTGAAATGAAATTTAGGGCTGTTATAATATGAGATTAATGTTCAACTATTGATGCATGAACCTATATCTTTTCCTTGAGGAGGCTTGAAGCTAGATTATAATGAAAGGAGAGCAAATTGATTAGCAGTGGATGGCTAACGGATGCTGTAGCAATAGTATAGGTTGATTGAGGTCAAGTTTTAGTTGAGCAAGGGACTATTGTGTCATGTGGGCTATTGAATCAGATCCAAGAGTTTTGTTGGAATGTATGAAGAGGAAATTGTGTTTCAACTATTTAGGATAATTTGATTTTGGCTTGGAATTTTTAATTCTTTTGTTTAGATCTGTGTCATTTCCTCTTAAAATTTGAGAGTAATGTAGAGGTTGATGCTTCTATCAATCTTACATGCAATGCATTGTTATCTTAAGCAGCAATATGGTCATCTTGTATAGACATAATAGTCTTTCTGGATAATCCTTGTCTAATTAACTATTACTAAATCGTGATATGCTAAACCTTGCCCTTTATAGAAACATTGTCCTCCATGCTCCTATTTTTGGTAGCTTTCCTTGTAGGTTATGCAAAAATTTTGACAGTTTCTGATTTTTTCTTTATTTTTGCAGTCTTCTTGTCATAGGTCAATAGATGTGATTTCTGTTGATTTGGTTCTCGAAGCAAGGTGATTTGATATTGAAAAAGGCTACTGAATATGGTGCAGTAGAGATTTGAATGAATGAGCATGTCAAAAGAGCAGCAGTGCTGATTTTATTTATGGTTTTCTTGAGTTGTTTCTCCTCATACTCCTATGCATGTCGTACCCTTTATCCATTCTTTGTTTAAGTAAACATTTACTTTTCCAACTCATTCAATGTACATGCAGTTGTTTTCAGAGTTCTTCCAAAGGAGATTGGAGTTGTCTTTTTCAACATCTTTTCTTAGTTGTTTAGAGAAGATCCAAGCCATTTTTCAGATGCCCAAGGAATACAAAACCAAAGGTGCGCATCTGCCAGCCGCAAAGATGGCCAAAATTGTCCACCTAGGAGTTCGCCTAACCATCTACATTTTGAAGGCATTAGAGCCAATGTTATCCAGTGACTCTCCCCAACAAGATGAAGATGAGCTCCAACTCTCCCCAATAAGATGAAGATGAGCCCAAAATAAGTTCAACCACCTGTGAATGATTATATTGTAATTCTGGCCCCAATTATGATATGCAGTTCAACCACCTGTGAATGATTGTTCTCATATGTCTTGCAACTGGGTGATGGCAAACACATGTTGCTAGAAGCAACTAGCCTTTTCAGTTATTCGTTTTTAATTGTAAATGAAATGCTATTGCTTTTTCATATGTTGAAAGCAAACACATGTTGAAATGTTAAATTACTTTTATACAAGCAAATTGATGTTTTTTTAGAGTTTTCCTTTCATTGTGTTTGGCACAGCAGCATTTTATTATAGATAAGTAATGTTCCTTTTATACAAGCAACAAGTAACTTGAACATTCCAAGCAACCTATAGCATTCAACAACCAATTTCTTTTCATTGATCTCAACATGAAATTGAAGTTCCTTCAACAATCACAATTCCATGAAATTGAAGCAGTCTTTAACATTAGCATTCAAGCAACCTGCCACATTCGACATTCAATTCCATTTCATTGATCTCAAGCAACACCTAATTGATGAAATAGTCTTTAACATTAGCATTCAAGTAACCTACCACTTTCGACATTGGATTCCATTCAATTGATCTCAAGCAACACGATGGAAATGACTATTTTCGTTTCATTCAAACAAGTCCAAACCTAATATATCCCATCACAAAAGACGTCATTGAAATAAAAGTTCTGCAATTTACTTAAATTTTTTCACAAATATGAGACCTTCTCACATTGCTAAATAAATAACAATGACAAGAAAAAGACCACATAGAGTAATGAGTAAGGCTTCGTTTCTCTTGATGCTCTTAACCAGCTTCATCTCTCTCTTATCTCACCTTTCATTTGCTTCTCTCATTTTCAAGGTTCTCATCTCTACTGTTTGTTTCAATTGAGGCATTTTCATCATATGACACTTCCTTAGATCATCAATATAACGTATAAGGTCTCCCATATCCACCACTATTTGCTCTGGATTGAACATGGAGACTTGGTCTTAAGATTGGACAGTAAGCGGAACATCATCCTTTGAAACAATCTCAATTTTTTGGCAAGAAATCATCGTAAACCTAGCTAAATAACTTACAACCATGGGAAGCATCCTACAAAACACAAGAAAACACAAACAAAATGAGTGATAATAAAAAACTTGCCTGGAAAACATAAGTAAGAGTAGAATGGACACACAATTAAAATATTTGACTTACACGATATTGTGGGCATCGAAGAAATCGCCAACCTGGATTTCTTGCGGTATGGGAGGTCAGCACTACAGCTGGTAAACCTCACGAGCAAACACAAGTCCTACCACCACGCGATCTAATTCTTGTACCCGAAGATGTCATTTCACGTATGCCCACCTACATGTTTAAAAAAGCAAAAAATTGTTAATTTAATATATAATTGTACTTATTATTTAGAGGTAACATGCGGTAAAAGAGAGAAATTATAACATAAGATGGAAAACCAAAATATACCATGGCCTCGGCCTCGACCTCGGCCGATAGAAGTGACAAAATTATTATCAACTGAAGTGGACACATTAGTTGAACTTGGGACCTTGAAAGCGGGGCAATTACTTTTGTCATGGCCAACAATAAATTTTTTACAGCCACGATAAAATTTTGTTCCACTGCGTGAGACTTCTGAATGTCCTTTCATGTGTTTAGAAGATCTTTCTTTTATAAGTGAAACATGTGCAAGCAAGATGCCACATGGCAGAGAAGTTTGTGAAGTTATTGTGTCATAAGAAACACGTATATCAGTACCAACATTTGCACTTTGACCCTGAGCCATAAGGTTAAAGTTATCACTTGATACCACGACAAGATACCCCCCTTCCATAACTTCATCCCTACCAACAATTTCTGCACATGGGGGTTTAGGCATTACAGAAAGTGTAGCAATCAACTTCTCCATATTCTCTCTAATAACTTCAAATGCAGTTGGGTTATTCAAGGCTTCATTTCTAACATAAGACCACCACTTGGATAATATGTGACTGCGAACAGCAAGAGACTGCATTCCTCCCTTGTCTGTAGTTGTAGTCAGCCATTTGAACTGAGACTTAGCATCCTGTGTCCACTATGGTAGTATTGTTAGCCCGAGTTTATGGCAAAACCCAAGAGGGGAGGGGTGAATTGGGTTCTTAAAAATTCTTTGGTAAATTAAAACTTAACCCCTTATAATTTCAATCCCCTTGATGAAACGTGATATGAGATAGAATG
>JAXCLR010000092.1:33357673-33378733 GCA_035584095.1 Annona squamosa
TAAAAAGGGGATTAATTTTTGCAAGGGGTTAAGACTTTGATTTACCAAAGAATTTTTTAAAGAACCCAATTCACCCCCCCCCTCTTGGGTTTAGCCATCAACTCGGGACCAACACAAACCACTTACTAAAAAATATTTAAAAACTCTCCAAGGCCATAGATAACTCATGGAGAGGGGTAAATGGGGTTAGCTAAAACATTCATAATATTTTCACCTTCCTACTATTGGTCTTGAGTTTGTGGCAAAATCTAAAAGGGAATGGTTTTGAATTGGGTTCTTTTAAATTTTTTTTAGTATCTTAAACTCAACTCCTTGAGAATTGAGTTCCCTTGAATGAAAACGTGAAGAGTAAAAGAGTAAATAAAAAAAATAATGGCAGACACAAGAAATTATAGTGGTTTGAGACAACTCTCCGTACTCCGATCTTATAAGAGCACAACCTTGTATCTTGGGTTTCACTATTTCAACAGATATACAATTAGATCTCTTGCTTTTTTCTAAATTATAGTTCTAGGGGACCTTTTAAAAATACAACACAAGTAGACAATGAATCAAACTCCACCCATACATTACTTGTCTTTACTTAGCTTTAATCCCCAGCACCAAGCCAAGTAGGATTATAAGAGAATGAATTTAAAAGAGAGTTCTGCACTTTACAGATTGTGTATATACAATTTCAGCACAGGGAATAACTTGTAAAGCTTGAGATTGATGAGAAGCTTCAGCACTTGCAGTGAATATCATAGTTCTTCTTGGTAGAATACTTAATGATCACTTAATTGCTTGTGAGTGGGAAGGTGAAGGTTCAATGAATGCTCTAGCTAACCTTCTTCACTCTACTTGATGTGCTTTAAATAATGGAGGAATTATTTCGAACGTTAGGAGGTAGATGGCAAACATTAAATATGCCCATGTTTGAATTTCTTTGATAGTTACAACGAAAGTCACAACTAGAGTTAACTTCAGCTGTGACTTCACCCAAGTTACTCGCTGGAGTAGACTTGGAGTCGATTGGGGCATTTTCGCTTAATAATTCCTCCTTCAAATTTTAGTGCTCCTGGAGTTCTATCTTAGGTCGACTTGGTTCTCAACTTGACCAAAGTCGCATGCGAAGTTAACTTCAGGTGTGACTTCACATTTAACTTTTCCAGTCAGTGGAGTCATGCAACCCTTGAGTGGACTTGGCTATGCAACTTCATTCCGCCCTTGAAACTTTAAACTCCCCAACTTGTGATTGTATGACTTCAATCTTCCAAGACTTTGGCTTGAGTCAACTTGATCTTGGACTTCATCCAAGTTTTTTAGTGGAGTCGACTTGGACATGCGACTTAACTTTTGCTCTTAGCATTTGAAAACTTCCTTGGCTCTTTAGGAATGCTGGTCGGAATCTTGGGTTAACTTGGTATTCGACTTGACTCAATTCGCAGGGTGGAGTCAATTTGGGGTGCGACTTTGCTCATTTAACTTTAATTTAGCGAAAGCATGCAACCCCCTAAGTCGACTTGGCTATCAACTTTACCCAAGTCACAAACAGAGTCGACTTAGGTTTGCGACTTGACCTATTACCACTTCAGAACTTGCATTCTTTCAACTTGAGTTGCAGCTTAAGTTCGACTTGGGTGTAAACTTGACCCAACTCATATGTCTGAGTCAACTTGAATGTGGGACTTGCTCTACTATGCTTTAACGGTTGAAATTTCCATCTTGAAACCACTTTACCAAATGTGTTAATAGCTTTAATACACAAAGTTGGGTGGTTAATCATCAAAACATAAATTATTCTTGACTTTCTAGTTGAATTCACAACAATTTCTCCATTTTAAATGATTAATAAAATCAAGTTTGCATGAACCTTTCTTTCTTGAATTTTAACAAATTTAAGATGTAATTTGTGTGAAAGTCTTAACATATCATAGAGTATAATCTTTTAGCAATTGTAAAGCATGTTAATCAATAACCAAATGTCGTCATTTCACAACACAATACATTCATAATTCATCGAGAGTATGTCTATCATCCAAAATATCCTAATACATTCTACCCTGTCCCAAATACAATTCACTCAAACTTCTCTCTCCTTGTTTTTGACAAACATCGGAAATGAGAATAGGAGAGTTTCAAAATGAGTTGGGATTTGAATAGTTGGCTCTACAATCACTGACTCACTCCATGTAGGATCAAAGTCAGGTAGACTAGGAATTGGTTGGCTTCGCTTATTACATGAACCAAGATGATACTTGATCTGTGCGTTTTCACCCTCAAGAAAGGATTTTTTCTCATGCATTGAGGTCATTGAATAATGAAGGTTTCCTAGCTCCTGACTAAGCCTAGACTCTAGCCCTTGAATAAATTACGGATTTCTGTCATATTAAACATTGAAGCTAGGGTAGGTCTAGGTGCCCTTGAATAATTACGGATTTCTGTCGTATTAAACATTGAAGCTAGGGTAGGTCTAGATGGAGCATGAGAAGTCTATGTGGAATGGGATGCATGGGATGCTAGAGACATGGGTCTTAGTGATGTAGGCAAAGCATGAAACTCCCCCTCAATTGGTGCTTCTCCCATTTGTGTTGTGCTAGGTGGCTCTCCTCTCATTCTAGCTTGAAGCTAGGCCTACCTAAAGACATCTACATCAACTTTCATACGCTGCAATAGAGCCTTGTTGATGGCATTTGTGGGTTTCAATATTTCAAAAGACTCTCCTTCCAGGTCAATGCCAATATGCTCCATGATCTTGGTAATCCAAACTTCATAGGATGGAACAGCTTTGGGGTTCTCTTTTCTCACTATCGGTGCATCAAGGAGGAGCCTTGGAAGTGAAATACAACTCTTATTGATGAGTTACCAAGTGTCCAAATGATGGACACTTTATTAGGGTTGACTGCATTTCTTCGCCCACCTTTTGAGAATATGCAGTGGGCTACTAGAAGTCGTATGATTCTCAATCTTGGGTGTAAGTCCATATAGTGTAGAAATTTATATCCTTCCCCATACTTGTTTCTCCTTCTGTAGTGCCTTGACCTATGGGCAAGCCATGGCATGGTGCCTTACTCCATGGATCTTTTAATGTGGTGAAGCTTGTGCATGAAATCAAAGTTTCATCTTTATTAGTATGGAAGCTTTACTTGATGCATCAAGAAATCTGCCTGAATTTTTTCTTTCCTTTTTTTTCTCTAGAACCCACATTGGTTCTATTTCCTTAACAAAAATTCGGCAGCATGTTGTCTATATTTAGAACGTTTAGGCGAGACAAAACCTTTTAATCATTATATAGTATGGAATTTCCTATTAAATTCATTCACATCTGCTTCAATTCATCTAATCTCTCATTTGTATAATTATACTTAACACAAGAAGCTCACTGCTAAATTTAACAATCAACAACAAATATTTAAATGTAATACATACTCACAATTATAATAATTATATTCTAATGGTTCTAAATTCTTTGAAAATATCAAAAATCATATCTTCATTGTTTTACTAGCAGTGAAGGTTCTTCTATCACATTTGCATCATTTATACTCACTAATTAATTGAAAATAATGAGTATAAAAATATTTAGTGAGCAAGCATTTAGAAATACACATAATTTCCAAAACTCATGGCATCAACTGAAATTATAAAATTCTTAAATTCTGTTATGCATGTTTGACAATGAGATGAATGCACATACATGCATCATTCAATGACATCTTTTCCATTTGGTGAATGATACTTATCAAGTGATCATCTACTTATAAAAACTTTCTATTAAATGATGTTAGGCTTACCGACTAGGCTACATCAAGGGCTGACAACCTATCCTCTTCCAACTTTGGTAAAGCCTCCTTCATTTACTTTTCATGCATGAGTTCCATTCTCACATACATCATATGCATGTATGGCATGAATTGAGTTTTACCAACTCAACATGATAACAGGGTTTGTACAAGAAAATCAATTCATAAAGTATATTTTAGGTACCCATTTTTTCAAAAAATCGATGCATAGGGTAATGGTCATCCCTAATTACATTTATAATGCATATTGATTTAAAGAAGCATTTAAATAACACGAACTCATTAGCAAATAACATTTTTGAAATAAAATAACAAAAATAGATTTTCTTACCATACCACTCTTTTCAAAATAAAATCTTGGAGGGCTTGCTTACCTTTTCTCTTTAGCATTTCCCCATCTTTCCTTTATCCTTTCCTTCATCTTTCCTTTACCCCTTCCTATATAGCCAACAAAGAATACATCTAAGCCTTTATTTAGCCCATTACACATACTTTTCATGATTAATCATGCATCTAACTAGATTTTTTTTCAAGACCATTGGACATGGAGTTCAAGTATGTACTAACTTGAAATCTCCTTATCCAAATTCCCTAATTCCCTTTTCCATTAACATTTTAAACCACATCAAAACACAATGGCTTCTTATTTACTAGGTTTAGTTATAATCTTATAAGCCTAGCATTCTTGGAATACACTAGCTTTAACAAGCTATACATTTTTCTCTTCAACGTTTTTCAACCATTTTGGATTATTCAAAGAACCGGTACTTGAGAATACATTCAATTATACTTATACATTTCATTTCTTATATATTTGATGCATTGCATTCACACTAGAATACCTTTTTAAGGCTATATTTTTATCACTTGATCCATATTAAAGTCTCACATTTATATTAATAACTTTGTTATCAAGAGAGTAGCATCTAACGATCTAATTTTCTAACTTTTTCACATCATCCCATCTTTGTCATATTAAGATCCCACTTATATACTTTATATATATATATACACACACACACACAAATAATCTATCGAAATCATAAATTCATGGAATGCTTAATAGACTAAATGTTGGCATTTAACCGTTTACTCATGTACGAGTCTTTTATGAATTATACGCCATATACAATTTAGTTCTCATAAGACTTCAACTTGTTCCATTAAAATGATGTTTTCAACATGTTATCATATTGAACTTATAAAGTCCTTTTACATTACTGCAATTGATTTAAAATTATCACAGTACTCAATTCAAACTTGTATCTTACAATTTAATCCCTAATCATCCATATATGAAGGAGTCTAAGCTATTGTATTGATTTATTTACTTTTCATTCTCGTTGCCTTAAAAAAAATTTTACGCATTATTTAAATTAGCATTTTCCCACTTATCACATTTTCACATTAGGTTTTTTTGTCAACGCATGTCCCATCTAGGCAATTAGGATTTAATCACTTTTGCGCACTTTCATAATTTTAGATTGAAATTTGGCATTCCAACTTTATGCATACAACCTTAAGCCTTTACAAAGTTACAAATTTAACATGCACTGACCTATTAGTCATCTAATCCAGCTAAACTCTTCTTTTTATTTGATTTAATTTCTCACAACACAACTTTTCTCAATAAACACTTGCCTTGACTTTAACATTTAACATTTATTTCATAAGAAATAATTTACGTGGGCCAAATATCCTGTTTAGCTTAGTTATCATACCTGAATCATTTTTTATGCTTACTTTTAACTATCTCTTACTTAATACATATATATATATATATAGACACACACACACTATGCAGTATATTCAATTTATAAAAATTTAAACATTTATTTCATTACTTGAAATTTCCTGTACAAAACTGCAAACTCAAATTAGCAGTCTCAGCCCAACATAAGCACTGAACACTAATTTTACACCTCGAAAATTCAAAAATATATCTTCCATTAATTCAAATCCCATAAACTTAACATTTAAATGTCAAAAATGACATCTATAGTTATATGTCAAACTGGGCAATTATTTTATCCCATTGTCAAGAAATTTTCATTCTAGAATTTCCATAATCATTATATTAAATATCATTTTCCTACTTTATTATTTTTACTCAATCATTTTATTTATTTAATATAATAACCAGTCCCAATACGCAAGCTACCCATCAATACACCTCATTTAGATTATATTTTAAAAATTCTACTTTAGCCTTTTGATTTATATCTTCTCTATATTAAAATTAGTTATTCACCTTAATTTACACACACTCAAATTCATGCACATCATACTATCCTATTTTTTTAAACCCTTTGTCTAACTTATTCAATACTCTAAATCTTATAATTTTGATCATCTATAGTTTAATAATCATATATTATTATCTAAAATACTTTTAAAATCAGTTTTTCATTCTTACAAATGGTCCCTATTTCAAATAGCTTATATGCCTCATTATGGACTTTAAAATTTTAGGAATTTTAACCTTTCTCATTTTCACATAATATAAATTCAATAAATTTAACATTTCAAATCCCTCACTCTCCATATGTCCATACCACTTCCATATAGTTGTCATCCATTTTCTTATATCCATTTAGTCCTAAAATCACATTTAAAAAGACCATTTCATATACCTTCAATTAAAAAGTCCTGCAACCCCAAAATAAATTTCATAGTTTTTCATTTTTGATTCGTTACATAAATCTAATTTAGGCTTTTAGTTATTGATATTTCATTCCATATTACTACTATATATCTCAAAACAATTAAATCTAACATTTTTTCATCCAAATCACATACTTAAGGCCCATTTGCATCATTTCCCTATCATAGTGACCATGACCAATTCAATTTCTACCATCTTACAACTTCAAAAATCATGCATAAACCATTCTCTGTAGGATTTATATAAAAGTCCCATGCCTATGTCTATTTTCCCAAACTGGCCTATCTTTAGGGTTGGGTAAATTCTCAAATCCCTTTGAAAAATACATGATTTAGCATGTAAAATTAATAAATAAAACTTCCTAGGATGATTTATAGCCTTACATAATGATTTTGGGGGATGAAAATTGAAACCATAGCATTCACTTAACTTTTTAGTTTGAATTTAATTTCTACCCAAATATTCATGATGCCTTGAGACAAGAGAAAATTAAAAGCGCTATGATTTTAACACATTTTGGGGAAGAAATTTCAAATACTCACAAAACCCATCTTGTTCTCTCTTACCTCCGGTATCTGGCGATGAGGCTGGATGGCGACGGTAGTGGCAGCGACAACCGGCGAAAGTGGTTGATGCGATAGCCCTCCTCTCTTCTTTTTTCTTCTCCTCTCCGCTGTTTTTCTCTTTACTCATCACTGGAAGGGGATGATGCCCCTTTTGATTTTGCTTTTTATTTTGTTTCAGTTGTCTCATGTGCACACACACGGCTACCCCTTATATGTTATATTTTTTGTACATATTCATATGTATTTATATGTTATAAATCATGTGATTTTTAAATTTTATGATTTAAACTCATAATACATATTTAGAATCATTAAATCATGATCATTCATTGATTTAAATAATTTAAGCCAATTAAATTATTTAAATAGGACCATTTACTGCAATTAATTATAATTTACCATTATTCCATTCAATAATAGCACTTTAACTCATCATTATTTATTTATTAATTATCTTTTTTCTTACATTATAATTTTAGTCATTAATAAAATTTTAATTTTATTAATTTCATGGCTCAAAATTTTCATTTATACATGCTACAAGCTTATGGGTTGCTGATCTAAAAATTGTGGGTACTACACCTTGTAAGCTCATTATACATCATGGGCAATGATAGTCCTTCGGGCATCCGATCTTTTGCATGTGAGATATGTAGGATGTCACCTATGGTTTGATTAGCTTCTTCCCTGTTGTTTCCAAGTCGTATCCAAATGTCCTTCACATAGGTAGAAAATCCTTCTTGATTCTAAGAGTAATAAAATTGTCTAGTTAAATTTGGGTAGATGCGGCAATCTTTCTTAAAAAGTTGTGTCCATCTTTAACAATCAAGTAATTCTTTATTTCAAACTTATAGTCTCTTAAGAAATGAAAGTCTATAATCTTGGGTAGGAAAATTTCTCTCGTAAAAGTGATTGTAGAAACGCCAATGTTGTTGAGGTGTAACACCCGCCATTTTTAAATTGCAATGCTAGACAAGCAATATATATAAAAGAAAAATTTTGGGCCATTAAGATATTTAAACTTAGAATTTTGTTAATATCCTAAAATTATAAAGTAACAAAAGAGACAATTAATTAATAAACACTGACAAGTACTATTGTTCAATAGAATTATAGTAAAGAATACTAATTAAGTTAATTAATAGCAATTAAATGGTCTAAAAAAGAGGAGAATAATAAGAAAAGAGAAAAGGAAGAAGAAAGAGGAGGAAGAGGAGAGAAGGAACAAGGAGGCAGAGAATGTAATGACCGAGCAATTTAATCTCTTATTTACATTATTTTTATATTAAAATATGATTTATTTAGAGACTAAACTTTATTTAGCATATAAATAAGAAAAGACAAAAATTATACAAATAATGTAAATATGAAAAATTATAAAAATAAGTCTAAATGAAAGACAGATGATTAGAAAAACTTTCTTGAAATTTTCAAAAATTTTAGAATTTAAGAAAGGAGAATTCTAGAATTTTTATAAGAACTATGGTAAAGTTGCAAAGTAGCAGAAAACTACACAATAACTTACTTTAAATAATTACAAAATTCTATATATAAGTCCAAATAATATAAAACTAATGTCCTTTCAAAGCTCTTGAAGTTTATTTTCTTATCTAAAAATAATAATCTAAAGAGGACTTAAAATGAGAAAGATATTTGAAAAATAGTGAAAGTATATCTTGATTTCAACAATATGATGGAAATAGAAATAATTCTGATTTAATTCATTAAAATATATTTAATAGTTAGATAAAATTTTTTAAAAATTATATTGTTAAAAGGAATATGAAATTTTGAATTCATCCATATATATTATGATGAGCTTGGGCGAAAACTATAGAAATAAAAATTATTTGACATTCAGTTGTCAACATAGATTTCAGCTTTAGTACATCAATTGAGAGCACCACAAGTGGGCCATCATCAACTATAATAAGTAAATTTGAGCTAGATTTAGATTTCACCTCAATTAAGATAATCTCTGATGGATAAGTGAGAAAATTGATGCAATGGATTTACCACATGACAAGATAAGGTTCAGCCATGTGGATGGAATGAATTCAAGTAACTTGCACATGGAGCTCTCCTATTGGTGCAAACTTGAGGGCTCTTATAAAAGAACTAATTATAGCATATCCTAGCCTATCCTAGAGTTAATCTCAAACACTAAATAAAAAAATTATGATTATAAATAGTGCACTTAGGTGAGAAATTCATATGTACAAGCAAGGGTAGGTGAAAGGAGAATAAATAGAGGAAATGAGCAAAGTAGTAGCGATAAACAAGAGAGATTAACAAAATAGTAATGGTCTTAGATTTCTCTTATTTATCCTAATATTTGGGCTAGTTTTCCTTCAAATGAATGGTTTAGATCATGATTATAAGGGTTAAATTATGAAGTTTTAATTATTTTAGCAGAAGTGCCCTAAAGACAACACTTTTTAGAGACATTTCAGTAAATTAATAATATCTTCATCAAAATAAAATGGAATTTGATAATTAAATAGTCAAAATT
Source organism: Annona squamosa (assembly GCA_035584095.1). NCBI lineage: Eukaryota > Viridiplantae > Streptophyta > Magnoliopsida > Magnoliales > Annonaceae > Annona > Annona squamosa. Next base: position 33,367,199 of record JAXCLR010000092.1, read on the forward strand.
GAGTAGCAAAATAAGATATACAACTATCATGTTGTTTTCAAAATAATGACGTTTAGGGGATCATTTTTGAGACACAAGACAAACTTTTTTTCAGCAACTTACTGGAAAACAAGGTACGACCCTTAATAATTAAATCCAACCATTAATTTGATGATCAAAGTAGGGTATGATAATGTTAATGACTTATATGTGATGTAAACAAAAATTTTGAATTTTTAAAATTTAATTGATCATAAATTAATATAATTTTTTAAAGATATTTATCACATGCCTTAGAGGAAAATTTTCTAGTAAACTATTTTTTATGTATGCACAAAGTAAGGTGAATCAATTTGTATATTATCAATTTAGTATAACTCAATTTATACCAAGAAAGATTTGATGCTCTAATAATAAGATCAGGAAGTTAAGGAGACATAAGCATGAAACCTAGTTTAAATATTTTACAAAACATAACATGACTACCAAAGTGGAGAGAGCAATTGTTAGTGAATGATGAGGTTACTAGTTCAAATCACCCTCTAGCTTTATTTTAAATATATTATTGTTATCATTTCTTAGTACTAATTACAAAGTTGTAAACCTGTTTTAAATTGGGAAGAAAATTGATATTTTTGCAAATGTGTAAATAATAAATATTTTTTAAAAAATTTTGCATGATAATACATGTTTCAAATATTTGAATTTTTCTCATAATATGTAGAATAAATTCAAATATGTTATTATTATCAATTTGGGATGGTTTTGAAACAAAATAGGTGTGTTTTGATATTTTATAATAAATCGTGCATGAAATTGCAAATTTGAGCAACTTATGTGTGTAAAATAAACAACAAGAAAGGGGTGTAAACTGTAAATTAAAAAATCCAGCAATGCAGGTCTTGATTAGCATTGGCCAAAGTCAACACTCTCTTATCTACAAGTGGCACATGGCTTATTAATGACCAAGATAATTAAATTATTAATTAAAATAAAAGTTTAATATATTTGAGGTGGCTAGTTAAGGTGGCCAGCTGCTGGAATTTTCTGTTACATATAAGTGGGGAGGGTTGGACATTTTAGATGGAACTAGAAAGTAGAGAAGAGAGAGAGAGAGAGAGAAGGAGGAGATGGGGCCTTTATCAAGTGATCTCAACTATCAATCATCATAATCAAGATTAATTATTATTTATTTTATGACTTCCTTTCTAAATTAGCTAAGATCAAGGGTAGAGATCAATCTGGACAGTTGAATTGGGAGAAAATTTTCATATTTCAAGAGAGAAAACTATTGTCCATAGAAATCAGATTTGTTAAATCTTATGGAGGTCAATTTGAATCTACGAATCGAGGGATTTTTTATACTTGAAAATGGCCATGATTAAGGGGATTTTATGTGGGGAAAATTCTGTACAAAATCATGATCAAAGTGGGCCCAAACTGATCACATACCATTGGACAACAAGGGAATGATCTCAACCATTGAACCCATGATTCCATGTATAATCTGGATGGTCGAAACCATTAGATGTGTGTAAATTTTAGTTTTATGAAAAATATGAAGTTGGATCATGTGTGGACACCTTGATAGATAATTAGATTTGAGAATTTACAAATCTATCTCCATAATGCCTATATTAGTGGAAATGGTGATAAATTGATCTAGACCATTAAAGATTTGATTAAAACGATATTTTCATGATCTATATCATTGTATTAGGACTAAATAAGTTATTTTATATGATATATATGTTATAGATATAATTATAGTTGTAACTAGTGGATTAAATTAACAATTACAATGGTTTCTAAGCTACCTTATATAACTATGTAGCACATCTGGAATGGAAATGAAAAATATAAAAGAAATAGTAAATGAATAAGTTTTAGTATGAAAATTTGTGTGCTGTCTCATGATATATTGTTAAGGAACTACCAAATTTTCATCATAAACTATTAATCACGTTGCAAATTAAAAATCCTAGAAAATCAGCCTAAGTGGGGTTAGATCGGTCGTCAGGATCAACTACACTAATTGATTTTTAACAATTTTTAAACAAGGAATTTTCATTTGAAAATTTTATATGATATAAAATATATTTGGAGTACCATTAAATGAAAATAAAAATTAATTTTTGGTTGATATAAATATCGTTTATAATTAATGTGACTTGGACTATCCCTAAACTCATACACATATCTAGCAGAATAAAAATACATAAATAAATGTAAAAAATTAATATTTTATGCTAAAAATATTTATTTTGGTTAATTTACATAGTTATTGATGTACTGTAGAAATTTTAGACTTAAATACCTTGATTTGATTATAAATCCAAATTTAGAGAAATCAGTGTGTCTGATTTCAAGAAATATGGACAGATTGAGCAATAATCAAAACGAAATTTGAAAATTAAATAATAATGATACAAATTGATATGGTTAGTTAAAATATATGATTATTGAGTTGATTCGTATGGAAATATTTCATAAAATATTTGACAAATATTAAAAATTAAATTATGTACAAATAGACTACCGAAAGTTAATGTGATCAAGGGAAGGCCTACTTGTAATCATATTAAGTTTTGGGGCTCAAATAATTATCAATTAGTAATTAATGATGTTTAGTAGTTAAAATTGAATATTTACAAGGTATGGTTGAATATGATGCAGAAAACACAAATTGAAAGCTAAATGAGTAGTTTGGTAATTCTATGAAGTGAGCTCTAACTTAAATTGATTTTATTAACTTAGAGCAACTAATGTTTTAGTATTATTGAAATTTATCATAAATGGTAATTTTTGAAAAATTTATACAAGGAATCACATGTTGGTTAAATTATAGAAGTTAGGATACATAGAGGTATTCATACATCTTAAAATGGGATATCATGTTAAATCATGATTAAAAGAATTAATTTGAGTTAAAATATTAATGAAAGAAAAGTGTTATTTTCCAGTGTGATGATTTGAGTGTTGTAGCCAAATACGATACAAGGATGAACTCGAGATTTACACAAGGTAAGTAGAGCTCTTTTCTTCTCGTTTCGATTTTGTATTTTAATGTATGATCATAGGCATGAATGTTATGGATGTCGTTATTTTATAATTATTGAGTGGATAAATATTATTTGTTATCATGATTTATTGTGATGCCGATTTTGGCTCTTTAGTCATGCTAGCATTATGTATTATGCCATTGGCATATGTATTACTTGGTATGTTGGCGTATTCATGAACCATGACTGTAGTTGTGGATTTGTGAAGTGTTATTAGAGAATCGGTGACAAAGATTAACACATATTGACTGGGGATCGGGATGTGATAGCCTAGGTGGCATTGATGCAGACCTACTTGTCTAATTGGTGGGCTGCAGTTGGCCCTTGCAATTTGGATATTGTATATTGTGACTCGATCTATGGGACTGATGGCTATCAACATAATAGTTGAGGCCAAAGCCATTCGCGTAATGTGGTGCGGCTAGGCCGAGGTTGTGTGGTGAGCACAACAGGCAATTAGTTACACCTTCCGTTTGGATAAAGGTATTTCCGATTTATCCGTATTGTGTAGAATTGGCCACTTATGTTGGGATCCAATGATGGCAACCTAAGGTTCTGCAGTGGGTCGGATTGTGGGCGAGATACCGAACCTCCCCATTAGATTTGAGACCTTGTTGGATGATTTGAGAAATGACATGGGTTTGATGCATTGATGCATGCTTGGCATCGGCATATATTTCATATGAATTTAAATCTGATTTGAATATAGGATTTAATCTATGTTTTGTCAACCCCTATGCATATCGTTTACTCAAGTTTTGGCAGTTTACATTTATATGCTCTACTTATTGAGCTTGCTTGGACTCATCGTATTTTGTTAATTATTTTTTAGATAATAGGTATGCAAGCGGAGACCAACATGGGGTTTGTGTTCCATATGAGGCTAGTTTTTTATGAAACTAGATATAGAATTTTTTATTTATTTTGATTTTTAGAGAAATGTGATAATGATGTGAAGTATGAAATTCCCAAATTTGGTTATTTGGATCAAGCTTAATTTGAAATTAGTGAAGTATCTAGTTCATGATGGTATAAGAAATCCTATTATTGTACCTATGTATGTTCTCTCATTATCATCGATCCTGTATTTCAGTAGCGACCGTTGACTCTTTCGGCGGGGCGTTACAAAAGTTTACCTCGATGATAAAATTTTAAAGCTATTACATAGGTTTGAATAATTTTAATGATTAGGAATATGATTTCTATAATTAATAAATTTAATTAATAAATTTAATAAATAAATAAATAATGATGACTTGTATACTAACCTTATGAAAAAGAAAGGGACCCTAAGAATTAACATTTCTATCTTAATTATAGAAAAAAATAAAAGAAAAGGAACACAAGAGGAAAGAATTCTTATATATATGAGTTTTTTTTATAGGGCATATGTTTTTTAGTCATCTACCTTAAATAGGTTAAGATGATGTATAGATTAGTCTATGCATGATGAGGTGTTCTGGCGGTAGGCTTGTTTTATATATATAAGAAGATTCCATGCCCTTTATATGATTTGTAAAGGCTATATTAAGTTTACAATACATAAAGGTCATTTAAGGCTTATTTTGCCTTACATGCTAATCTATGTGTTAAATGTAGAGTTTATACATGTATAACTTTATCTAAATGTATCTTTGAGTTTAAAGGTTGAAATGTCTTTAATAGCCTATAATGCATGAAATGGAGATGTGAATTAGATTGAAATTTATATATTCTAAGTATGTAAGATTTATAGGATTGAGATTAGCTTAATTTCACGATGTCATTAGGTTGAATTCATATATAAAAGTCATAAATGAGAATAAAAGGTTTGTTTAAGTGTAGGATGAATCATATTTAAATGAGATACTCAAGCAAAGAAAAGCTCAAAGTTCTTATTTAAAGACCAATCAAAAATAGGAATATAGGGAAGATAAGTAGTCATCAGTTTGGCATGCATAATATGCTTAGATGTATTCTTTATTGGTAATGATAGGAAAGTGTAAAGAAAATATGGAGGAAAGTTAAAGGAAAAAGGTAAGAAAACCCTTCAAAATTTTGTTTCAAAAGAATTTTATAGCAAGAAAATTCATTATTATCTTTTCATTTTATGAAATGATATTTTTCAAAGAATGATTATTTTTATTTTTCTTTTATATTTTCTCATAACGATCATGATTCATGGTATGCTTGTATGTATTAATCATCTAACAAAATTGAGCCCTAACCTTAGGTCTTAAGGGTAGCATCAGAGGTGTTTCAAGTACCCTATGGAGTTAAGCAGGATGTATATGATTCGTTCAATATACTGTTAAGCATATAAGAGCAGAAATGTTATTATGGGTAGACGATCACTTGGTAAGTGTCATCTGCCAAATGAGGAATAAGTCATAATGCATATATGCACTGATTTCATTGTGATACATGCATAAAGGCAATTTAAGAATTTTATATTTTTAACTAATGCAACGGACTATGAAATTACATGTATTTCTAAATGCTAGCTTACTGAGTATTTTATACTCACTATTTTCAAATAATTAGTTAATGCAGATGATATAGACTTGATAGAGGAGTCTCCACTACTAGTAAAATAGCGAAGATATAATTTGTAATGCTTTTGAGGTATTTCGAGCCTTGGAATATAATTATTAAAATTATATGTATTAAGTTTAAATTTGTTATGTTGAGGTTATATGATGTTGAAGTTAGTTTTTCATGTAAGGTATCATTGTAGAAGAGATGCACTAGATGCATTAAGATACATATGAATGAATTTAGTAGGAAATGTTGGATTATGTAATGATTATGAAGTTTTGTCTTACACAAACATAGACGGCATGCTACTGAATTTTAGTTAAGGAAACGAAATCAAAATAGGTTGTAAAAGTGTGGTGCCCCAGCCCGAATGTCACAACATTATTTTTACTCTGGGACCGTTATTGATTGGTAAACCTCATCAGAATTGTCGCCCTGTCACACGACATGTTTTATTAGATATTTATCTAGTTAATCCTGACTCCTTAGGCGTTTATATCATTCCACACATTCGTTTTCCATCAAATGCCCTTTTAGGTAATTTTAACAATTGAGAAAACACATATTATCTCATAAAATTCATACTCATTCACAATATGATAATTTATACCTTAGCATTTGTCCACGAAAGTTTTTGCCATCCATAGTCACAAAACATATCATGATTCTTATACAACATTAAGACAAATATTTAATGTCATCATACAATCATTCAACCATAAGTTCATACACAAGTAATTCACAAAAATTTATTAATCCTTAAAGCTCCACCTATGCTCCCTTACTTAGTGCCTCCTTTCACCTGTCTTTTTGGTTTGGAAAATAAAATCGTGAGTCGAAACTCAATAAGCAAGCTATAAAGTTTTTAGGCAATTCATTTTCATTTAAAATATCTTGGAAAGTAATATTATACCCACTTAAGGGTATAAAAATATGATTTCTTATACTTGTCAAGAGTATACCATAAACAGTACAATACATTTTTTTTTTAAAACGTGCATCATAGGATAGTGGCTAGCTAGGCAACCATTCTTCTCTACTGTCTCTCCCAACTTAGGAAAGCGTCGCCGGCTCGAGGTTTATCTTAGCAACTTGGCCACACCAAAGGGGGACATTTGGTTCACTTACAGCTTTGAAATGGACCTCATGCTTTGTGCATATGAACGTTTCATAAACATTCTTTTTGACATGTTAGCAAGATTTTTCATTCATAACTTCTTAAAACATAATTTTCATCAATATTTGATAAAGCATAACATAAAACATTTATCGCAAATTGGAATTGCATTTCAACACATATTGAGCTAAAGGAATGACCACCCTTAAATAACTTGGAAATAATTTCATCAATCACTTGCAAAATGATTCAAAACATTTAGAATATCATTAGCAATCATTTTATCATAATTTTGAAAAAGTCAAAAATCATTTAGAAAGTTGCTTGCTTACCTTTCTCGCTTTAGATTTTCGGATCAATTTTCTCTTTGCCTTTCACTATACACAAGAATGACATTCCATTCATAAAAATTTTATTTGCTTGCATACATTCAGTTTTCCAACCCGTAATCCATTTCACACAATCAACTCGAATTTCAAGTCAGCATACATACATAGCACTTACTTGTGCACCATACCATCTATTCCTTATAACGTTTTAAACCCATATATAGGGTAAACACATATTAACCATTTATTGATCATCATGTGGGGGTTTATATCTCCCATTTATCGTTTTTCATATATTTATCATTTTTCCTACGTTGATCGTCATTTGAAGCACATAATTGACTTCTTAGGTTTCATAAATAAATTTCAAAATGTCAGATGATCAATAATCATCAATACAGCAACAAAATCATGCATTTCATTACATATTCATGCATTTTTTACATTTAGCAATTCATATATAAGTCATTTATCCTTCAACTATACATAAACTTTCATATATACCCATCTTACTATTGAAAATATGTGGAAAATAAGCCAAGTCTATGTTTTGATGATTAACAAATCAATTTGAGTAAGTTTTGATTACTAATATGNNNCATGGCAAGTCAAGTCGATTTCCAAGTCGACTCAGGCATCGACTTAGGCCAAGTCAATCCCCAAGTCGACTCCAGCAACGACTTCAAGATGCCATTTTCGTCCAGAGTTGAAATCGAAGACAAGAGCTGCCGAAGTCGCATCCTAAGTCTACTCCGCTTGCAACTTGAGGTGAAGTCGCAGACCAAGTCGACTCTGATAGTGACTTGGAGGCGACATTTCTGTCTAAAGTTGAAATCGAGAACAAGAGCTCCCAAAGTCGCATCCCAAGTCGACTACGCATGCGACTTGGGTGAAGTCGCAGACCAAGTCGACTCCAGCATCGACTTCAATCGGACAGGGCAGAAACTTCAGAAGTAGATCGATTTCAAGGAAGACTTGAGTCAAATTGAAGATCAAGTCGACTTAGATGTTTGACTTGGAACATATGAAGATTAATCCAAGTCCAAAGAAAGCAGATGCATGAATTCAACTATTCTAATCAAAATATATTGGACTTGTCATGCATACAAAGATTCAAGACTCAAGGATTCAAAGTCTGCAAGTCATGGAGCTAAAGGACATCAAGCTAGAATGATAACACAGTGTTCCAAAGAGATATAAATCAAGGGAGAACAACCAAACATGAAGAAATTCAAGCAAGCAATGCATTCCAAGATTCAAGTACTCAAGAACTCAAAAAAAGGAATCCAAGGTGTTCTATTTAAAGAGATATAAATCAAGGGAGAACAATCAATATGAAGAAAAAGGACTACAAGCAATAATAAAAGGACAACTAACATGAAGAAACTCAAGCAAGCAAATCATTCCAAGAATTTCAAATTCATCAAGCAAGCTGCCGAGGTGAAGTCACACCCGAAGTCGACTCCACCTACGACTTGGGTCAAGTCAAGGACCAAGTCGACCTAAACTGGAACTTGAAGAAGTTGCGAACAGATGAAGTCGCACCCGAAGTCGACTCCATCTGCGACTTGGGAGAAGTTGCACCCAAAGTCGACTCCACTTGCGACTTGGGTCGCAACGGTCGGAAAAAATTTTGAACGTTGGTGCATTAAATGTGCGCTACCTACCTCCAACCGTTCAGATTCCCTCCACAATTATAAAAGGCAATCAATATGAATGAGGAGGGTAGCTGAGAATTCATTAAGAGAGCATAACTCCTATCTTCAAGAGCTTTAAGTGATGAAGCCAACATCTAGAAGAAGAACTTTGCTTCCAAACTGCCAAGAGCTACTTGCTGAATTATTATCATTGCCGTACAAGTTCTTCTCTATGCCAAATCTGCGTCTTCACAACAGTAACATGTAGAAACCTTCTTTTATTATTTCTTGGTGTATTGAACTTGATTTAGCTTAGGTAACTAAAATCAAGTGTAAGCGAAATAGTGTGTGACTGAAGCGGAACTCGTCACCTACTTTTGCTGTGAATTGTTGATGCTCCCTAGAGCTGGAATCTAGAAGAGAGTAGTGGCTCTAGTTGTATTTGTGAAATACAATAGTGGAACCCAAGTCACAAGAGATGTGAGCTTCGAAGAGTGGAGTGGGGAGGTTGCCCAAACTACTATAAAAATCTTGCTTATTGATTTTTATTTCTGCTCTCAACACTATATTGCTTTCCATTTTGTTTCTTCATTAAGGGGACTAGATTAATCCGTGGTAAAGTTTCTGTTTAAGTTGAAAATTTTTAATTACCCAATTCACCCCTCCCCTCTTGGGTATTTGCCATTAACTCGGGACCAACAAGTGGTATCAGAGCAGGTCTTTGAGTTTTACCAAAGAGATATTTTGATATTGCATCCCAATCCATTTCTGTTCTCACATTTGCCAAAGGCGAATCCTTTACAAGGCCCCCATTGTTTGATGGGAACAATTTCGCCTATTGGAAGCTTCGTATGAAGCAACTCGTCATGGCTACAGATATGGATTCTTGGATTGCAATCCAAGACGGTGTAACCTTGCCAATTGATGAAAGAGCTTCCAAATGGACCGATGAGGAAGTGAAAACTGTTAAGAGCAACGCCAAGGCTATGAATTCTTTATTTTGTGTTCTTACCGCTTCCAAATATGATAGAGTATCCTCTTGTCTAGCTGTAAAAGAAATATGGGATACTTTAACATCTATTTATAAAAGAACTTCTCAAGTCCAAGGGACAAGGAGAAATATTTTGATAGGAGAATTGGAAAGCTTTAGAATGCTAGAAACAGAAAATATTTCTGAAATGTTTGCTAGATTTTCTAAAATTACTAACGCCTTGAAAGGTCTTGGAAGGGCAATTTCTGAATCTGAACAGGTTATGAAGATTCTAAAGGCGCTACTTGATTCATGGACTCCAAAAATTACTGCAATAGAAGAAGCAAAGGACTTGAACACATTGAAGTTAGAAGACTGTATTAGCTCTCTTATGCCATATGAGCTAATTAAGAAAAGAAATGAGGACAACCACAACGGCAAGAGAACCATTGCATTGAAGGAGGCACACAACTCGGATGAGTCCACCTCCTCATCTCACAATGATGATGAAGACATTGCACTACTCACTCGCAAATTTTGAAAGTTTGTGAAAAAAGAAAAGAACTTCAAAGACTTCAAAGAAAGACCACGAAAAGAGAAGAAGGAGGCCACAAAGTGCTATAGATGTGGCGGTATGGGACATATGCAAGCTCAATGTCCTACACCGGAAGAGAGATCAAAGGATCAACAAGAAAGGAAGGAAACATATGAAAGCCGAAAATTTCAAAGGCCAAAGGGAAGAAGAATGTACGTGAATGAAGAAACTTCATCAACAAATAGCTCCTCAACCGATGATTTTGAAGCGGCAAATTGTGCAAAAATATGCTGCATTGTGCAGATTGAGCAAGAAAAGAATTTGTTGTGTTTAAACACAACAAAAGTTTTGGAATAACAAACTACCTCAGCAAAGTACATAAGTAATGAAGATGTAACTTTCAAATTTTGCTACTCTCAATCTACTCACTCTTCTATTCAAGGATGTCTCAAATGTGCTGAATTAAAAGAATTACAATATGCATATGATTCATTATATGAGGAAATCAAAAAGCCAGGAAATAAGTTGTCATTAAAGAGACAACAATGTAACTCCATCATTATTATAAATGGAAAACTAGTAGAAAAAGCAACAAAACTGAAAGAAGAAAATGATTTGCTTTTAAAAGAAGTGGAGAAATTGAAAAAGGAAAATGAATCATTAACTAAATTCTCTAATCCAGGAAAAAATGTAAAAATATTTCTGAATATGACCTCTCAAAATAATAAAAGAGGTTGGATACTCTACATTTGATCAAAGAGAAAGTGGCAAATCGAATGTGCCAACACTTGAGAAAAATCAAGCTAAAACTGCACCTATTTACAAACTCAAAGGGAAACATTTTATGTGGACTAGAGGGCCAACTTTTGAACCATTACATACTTGGAGTCCTACTCCTAGATTACCAATGGCTTGTAATTTTTGTAATAAGATGGGTCATAAAGTCTATAAATGTAATTTTAAGAAAATATATGACCATGGTGTAAAATAAGTTTGGGTTCCAAGAAATACAAGATTTGGACAAAGATAGAACAACAAAAATTAAATCAGTTTACTAACCCAAATGGCTCCATAAAATGGGTACCAAAGATATTAGAATTATTTGTTTATTTTTCAGATATGTTTCAAGGCAAAGGCAAGCAATGCTTGGTTCATGGATAGTGGTTGCTCAAGGCATATGACTGGAGAAAGAAGTTTATTTCATAAACTCAAGCCCTGCAACGATGGAACTGTTGCCTTTGGAAATAATGAGAAAGGTAAAATTAGAAGTAAAGGAAACATTTATAGTATTTCAAATGCATGTATTAATGAGCATTAGCCAATTATGTGACAAAGGGTACAAGGTTGTGTTTGAATCATCTATATGTAATGTATTTGATAGAGAACATA
>JAXCLR010000092.1:33478816-33490474 GCA_035584095.1 Annona squamosa
CTTTTATAAAAATTATTAAAAATTATTTGGTGCAGCTGATCCTGACACCCTTTCACCCTGTTTAGGTTGATTTTCTCGGATTTTTAATTTTCAACATATTTATCCTTTTGAGCTGAAAATTTGGTCATTCCTTAATTACCTTATCATGAGTTCGCAAACAAATTTTTATGATAAAATTCATTCATTAACAATTTCTTTCCTATTTTCCTTTCCAGGTCCAAATTTACTATACATAAGTGTAGATTAGATGATATGGACTGATTAATCCCCAAATTAACTTATATAATTCATCTAATCATGAATCATGATTAAACATAAAAACAAAAACATCACATAGGATTTAAAAAAATTTCAGTTCTGATTTTCAACCCATAATCAAGGGTATACTTGCATATATTGGCTCAAACTTGGACTCCATTTTTACTAACTTAAATCCCATTCTTCTTCTCCATTTTTTCTTCTCTTTTTCTCCTTTTTCCTCCCTTTCTTGCTCCTCATGCTACTGGAAAAAAAATGGAACATGCTTGCTACCTTGCTTGGGGTTTTTCCCCTTTTTCATTTCTCTCTCTCTCCTTAGCACTTGTGAACATGCACCTAGGATATGAGCTGGATTTTCCAGCTTTGTGGCCCCCACTTTCTACAAAAATTAAACATGATTAAGACGTGCTTATCCCCTATTGTTGATATGGCAAAATGTGGTCCATTTAAATTTTATAATTATCCATTAAAATCTAACAAAAATCCATGCATTGAATCTATGTTGTTGTCCACCCCTTTAACATCCACTTTACAGCAGCAGCTTTTGCATTTTTCTACCAACTTTTTACTTTAATTTATGAGTAATTAATTACCTCTAGGTAATAGCCTAATTAGGAGACCATTTAGCTTATTAAAAAAATCATAAAAAATCACATTTGTAGCCTTTGAACGTGCACCTCTCTTCCTTCATTTAGCTATCCACTTGGGTGGGGTCCACTGCAACAGCTTTTGCACAATTTTTCACCTAATTTTTACTCTAATTAATGGGTTTTTAATCACCCTAGGTAATTAGTTTAATTAGAGGTCAATTTATCTATTAAAAAATCATTAAAATTTTCAAAAGCTGCTTTGAATGTGCACATCATTCTTGCTCATGTTGCTATCCACGTCCATGTGCCTTAATGTTTTGGCATTTTGTGCCATAAAATTCATCCCAAATTAATGTCATTAACCACCCTTGTCATGTAGCTCACTTAATTACATATTTTGTAATTTTTAAAAATCAAAAATATCATGTAAATAGCCCATTTGGACGTCCATTCCATGCTACCTATTTCATGTTCCTTTGAGCTAATCCATTAGCCATTAAATTATGCCATTAAGCACTTGATTTTATTATGAATTTTATTATCTTAAATTATTCATAAAATCCATGTGTCATTATCTCCTTTTGACACCTCACTGTCACTAAAAATATAATTAATCACCTCTCTTTAACATAAATACAAGCTTACATTTTGGTGCACAAAATCAATAATTATATACCCATTTTTGTGTGACCAATATCGCATCATCATTTGCTTAATTCAAGCCTTTCATTATATAGATCTTATAATATTAACTGTTCATTTCGAATTTCGTCTCAATCCGACTTTTCTAGCTCAATTTATGCTCATTTGAAACCATCTATAGATTTCGATGGTGATGATCGATTTTCACCTTAATTTCATCATAATTTTCATAATTCATCATTTTCAAAGGATTAAGCACTAAATTATGTGCTTACCTTTCAATTTTCATCTTATTCCGCCTTCCCGCGTCGAGTTACGCATTTTCTAACATTTGCTACTTTAACTCCATAATTAGCAATATAATCTCCATTAATTAAACCATAATATATGAAGCAATTATCCTCAATATATTAATATTCCTTAATCCTCATTAAGCTTCTTTAATTACATTAACCCATATCGGCATATATTGATCAGTCATAGTCACTTGCTTTAATTGCAATAAATTGTCAATATTACCATTAGAATTTATTCATAGTTCCACTAAATTATACTTGATTCATATTTATATGCCAATTGCATATAAATAAACTTTACTTAAGTCAAGGTTTCACAAAATATAAGCTATGTCATGGCATTTTTTATTTTTGAAAAAAATGTCGATTTTTGAAACCCATGAACAGTAACCAACACACTGTGAACAGTAATCTACTAGAGTAATTTACTATAGTAACTATGAATAGTAAATAGTGTGATTTTGGATAAAAATTGAGATTCATATTTATATTATAAGGATGAAATTTTTAAAGAACCTATGGATAAAAAAATCCGTATAGGGAGATAATGACCAAATATTATAAAACATGCATGGGAAGCAGTTTGAACAGAATAAAATATTTTTTATGAAATTATTATGATTTACAAATATCATGCCGGCATGTGTATATAAATGAGCATGTGCACGAGAAATAGGCCATAGTTGAGGTAGTAAGCGGATCGGATGTCCCCCTCTCTATCACTAAATTGCTTATATAGGCCTAGGCCAGCAGCAACCTCCTTGAAAGGGAGCATGTATAGGATGGACGCCTAGCTAGTATCGCAACTAAAGGAATGTCATGAATGTTATGAATGCATTGCATTTGCATTTTATGAAATGCATGAAAAAAATTATAAAAAAATTATGTATGGCTTGCTTATTGAGTATTATGACTCACCCATGCTTTTCCAACGACAGACAGGAAATGATGATAAAGGCAGCATGCAAAATGATATGCAGTTTTTGATATAAATGTTGTATATGTAAACTTTTATGTAAAGACGATAATGAAAATTTTGAGATAAAAAAATATCTTTTCAATAATGATGTTTATAAACAGACTTTGATCATAACTCTAATATATAAAATATATTTCAAGTTGGATGAATGGTAACAATTTTCCATTTATTGATGCTATATATATAAAAAAATCCTACCGTGTGATCAGCGCAACAATCCTGAGTCATGTTTACCAATCAAAAACCATCCCAGAGTAAGCCTTCTAGGCACCTTGGTTCGGAGCGCTACAGAGGATGAGGTGGTTACAAGTATGGATTAAATTTTAGAAAGTTTGGCAATGGCTTTGTTTAATTTTTATGATAACTATTTAGTCATAATTTGATAATATGTAACCACATATGCACTACCTGTAGAGGAAACCAATAAGATAATACAGGTAAAATTCCTTGTATGCAGGTTAGTCAAGGTTAACTAAGTATGGAAGGATATGATTGATTAGGATCCTTATCATAAAGTACAAAAGCTTCAGAATAGAAAAAAAAATTTAATATGTTAAGGTTCAAAGGAACCAGTATTCCGAAAGCGAAGCTATATGGGAGCTAAAAGGAGAAATAGAAAGGAAATATCACCCAACTATTTAAAGGATAGACGGTTTCAAGACAAAACTTATTATAAGGGGGGAGGATTGTGAAACCTTAACCTACATAGGATTCATATATATGCATTTGTATAATTCAAGTATGATTTGATTGAATTATAAATGATTTATGTGCAATATTGATGATTTATGGTAATTAGGTTAGAGGTTATGAATGATGATAAAAATCAATCACTCTAAGTCAAACTAAGCCAATATGATTAAAGTGGACTAATTATGATTAAAAAGGTATTAGTGTGCCATAAAAAATTAATTAATTTTCACAATGTGATTAGTGAAAATTAGGAGGCTAATTATGGAGGCAAGTTGAAAAATATTAGAAAATTCATAATTTGACACCTATAAGGCGGATTAGGATGAAAATTGAGATGGAAGTATATAATTTTGTGCTTAATCACATGGGAAAGTTAGATTATGAAAATTTTGATGATAATTGTTCATCACTGTCCAAAATTCAGAGATAACTTCAAACGATCATAACTTGAGCTAGAAAAATCGGATTAAGACAAAATTTGAAATGGACGGCTAAAATTATGAGATCAAGGTTATGAAAGGATTTGATTAAGCTAATGATAATGGGATCAGGCCTGCACGAAAATGGAATTATCTCCTTTGACTTTTGTGCACCATAAAGTAAGCTGGTATTTATGATAAAGTAAGGTGATTAATTAAATAATTAATGGCAAAAATGAGGTGTCAAAAGGAGATAATTACATATGAATTTTATAAATTATTTAAAATGAGAAAATTCATGATAAAATTAAGTGATTAATGAATTAATTTAAGGAGTTAAATGGCTAGCTGAAGTGAGGTAGAGGAGATGGCCCACACATGGACAATCAAGGGCCTATTGCATGGAATTTTTGATTTTTTAAAAAAATACAAAATGTGTATTTAAATGACCTAGGCGGATAGGGTTGGTTTTGTGGCAAGAAAATGGCAAAAAGTCAATGATAAGTGGACCCCACTATGTGGACAGCAACATGTATCTATGGAATAATGCTCGATCAAGCTGCTTTCGTGATTTTTTAATGATTTTTTTATATAGATAAATGGACCCCTAAATGAGCTCCTAACTATGGTAATTAAGTGTACATTAATTAAAAGATGTAATTGTGTGGAAAATGTGCAAAAGGGCTGCTGCATTTGACGTTGAATTCCATGGACAGCAAGTGGACAGCCTTGGATATGTGGACGTTCATGGCTGAGATTTGATTTTTATGATTTTTTAAACATGTTAAATGACCTCTAAGTAGGCTACTATCTAGGGTGATTAATTACCCATTAATTAAAGTGAAATAGGTATGGAAAAATTGTGAAAGAGCTGCTGAAAAGTGGACGGCTATTATGTGGGCAGATTATGTCCATTAATACATGGATTTTTGATGATTTTTATAAGATAAATATCTAATTTAAATGGACCATATTTTTCCATGCCAGCAAAAGGAGATAAATATGATTTAATTAGCTACAAAATAATGTGGCATATGGGGCCCACAAAGTTGGAAAATTCTAACCACATATGAAGTGCATGTCCATATGCTATAAGGGGATGAGATAGAGGTAAGTCAAGGGGCAAACCCCCTAAAATTTCTAGCAGTGCACATCCCTTTTTCCAGCAGCAAGGAAAGAAAGAAAAGAAAAGAAAAAAAGAAGGAAAAAATGGAAAGATAGAAGAGGAATTCAAGCTAAGGAAATTGGATTCAAGTTTGATCCAATTCATATAAGTATACTGTATGATTTGAGTACTTTAATTCTATATTTTTCACCTCAACTTATGAGTCAAGAATTTGATTCATATTGAACTCTTAAAGTATGATTCATAATGCCCTTGATTTGGGTATTGGATGAGAATTGAATGGAAAGAATGAATCAAGGATTCAAGAAGACTAAATGGAAGTCTAGGGTTGATTATGGGTGAAAAACCTCTCTTAAATTTTCTTAAATTCACAAAATGAGTTGCTATTTGGATTGGATATCATTATTAGATTATTAATAATGATTTAATGGATGGGTATAAGAATTAAGAACAAATGATCAAGGGTTTTTGCATATCTATTGAAATTAGATGCAAATATGGGAGCAAAATCTAGAAGAAATGAGATAAAAATCTAAAATATGAACGAAATAGTAAATGAACGATTTTTAGCATAAAAATTTGTTTGGAAACTCAAAATATGGTGATTAAGGAACGACCCAATTTTCAGCTGAAAAGGATAAGCACATTGGAAATTAAAAATTCAAGAAAATCAACTTGAACAAGGTTGAACGGGTGTTAGTGTCAACTGTACCAAATAATTTTTAATAATTTTTACACATAGTATTTTGAGCTGAAAATTTTATACAATGTGGAAGACATTATGAGTAGCACTCATCAAAATAAACATTAGTTTTTGAAAGGTATAAATATACCTAATAGTTAATATGATTTGAGTTGTCTGGAAATTGATACTTCTGTCCAGCAGAGTAAAAATACCAAAATACATATAAATACTTCATATGTTATACTGAAAATATTTATTTTGGTTACATCATGTAGTTATTAAGGAATGATGGAAATTTCAGATTTAAATTTCTCGATTTGATTATGATTCAAAAATCAGAGAGATTGAGGAATAAATCGAAGTAAATGTTAAATTCCAGATTTTTGGTATGGAATTTAAATTACAATGGGATATAAACAAGTATCATAAGTGATTATGAGAATTTAACCTATTAGAGGTGGGTTTTAGAAATGATGGAATTTAGGGTTACATATATAACTCGATTTTCATGTTTTTATAATATGCATGAAACATGAATTATGCTAATGAGTTTATGGATGCTTTAGAGGGTAAAATACCATAAGTTAATGATGCATGGGACGTTCAACATAGGGTGGAAAGGATTAGCACAAATCTGATTTTTGTGGACCCATGATGTGAACTTCTAAAGGGGGGCCAAGATGTGCATGTACACCCGACTTGGAATTCAAGTGAGTTATGAATATTTATGAAAATGAGTTAGGAAAACTCAATTGAATATAAGTACATGGAATTTACATGAATGCTATGTCATTCTTACATATATAGGCAAAGGCAAAGAAAAAACTAGATCCGGAAAACTCACGTGACCAAATTAAGCAAGCAAATTTTTAAAATAATTCTGGTTTTCATTACAAGGTATTTAAGGATGGTCATTCCTTTATCTCAATGTCATATGAAATGTTATTTCAATATGGTAATGAATTGCTTACTGTTTCGCAATTATCCATGAAAAGTGATAAAGTATAGATTTAAAATGATGTTTGCATTGAAACGATGTTTAAAAAGGGATGGTGCAAAGAATTCTCTATATGAGAATGACAAGTTCCATGTATAAGAGGTATATAATGCCGGGGTAATTAAAAGTCATATATGGAATAGAAATTAAGTAGACTAGTCAAGGTAGTAAGTGGACAAGGAGTCCCCCTTGATGTTGCCAAGTCGGAAGGTCCGGCGCCAAGGATGGAAAAGATCATGCTATGAAAGAGGGTTCCCCGAGCTAGCCTACCATCACATGAAGGATAATTTCATCAATGGAAATGATAAATTTGCATATCTCATGTTTATAAAATGTCTATGAAAGTTTTATGAAAAGATTTCTGCTGCACAGGTAGTTGACCACTTGCTAAGTGTCTCTACTGAATAGAGAGAAATACTTTTAAAGAATGTTGCCTTCAAAACGAATTGCTTGAAAAATATATAGTTTGCTTATTGAGTTTACAACTCATGTATTGTTTTCCAAACCCATAGACAAGTGAAGAAACGAAGGAGACAAGGAGCATGAGCGAGCATGGAAGAACAAAAAAAGATTTTGATGAATTTCACTATGTGCCATTTATGGCAAATGGATGTAGTATGACTTGATATTTGATGTCTTTATAATCATATGAGATCTATGATATGCCTTGTATTTTATATACATGTGACAATGGATGATGAATTTGTTATAAATTTTTCAGATCATATCTGATATGAAATGTGAATATCATGGCAAAGATAGCTTAAATGGACACTTGAGAAAAAATAGTACAAATTAATTATTAAGGAAGGATGGTTAATTAGATAAATATTCATCAAATCCCACAGTGTGACAGGACAATAATCCTGATCACGTTTACCAGTGAATAACGATTCTGAGATAAGGCGTAGGATGTGACGCTCAGAATTACACCTTTAGTTTGGATAAAGGTGTTTTCCGATCTATATATATTTTGCAAGGTTGGTCATTCATGCTGGGATGCAGTGAAGGCAATCCACGTTGTGCTGCAGGTTGGATTACGAGGTGAGATACCAAACCTCCTCATTGGATTTAAGACCTTCATGGATAGATTGAAGAAGAAGTGATATGCATATAATGCAATAATGTATGCTTAGCATCAATATATGTATCATATGGATTTAAAATTGATTTGGATTTATGATTGACTCTATTGTTGGAATTCAAGGCAAATTAAGCACAATCCATGTTTTGATGATTGACAACTCAATTTGAGAAATAATTAAGTACTAATGAGGTTGCTAAGTGTTTCAAAGGTTTAAAAATTCAAGATTCAAAAGATAGCATCAAGTCGCAACCTCAAGTCGACTCAGCTATCAACTTAGGTCAAGTTGATTCCCAAGTCGACTCAAGAATCGACTTCAAGCGCATTTGATTTATCAGAGTTGAAATTGGGACTTAGAAATAGGTGAAGTCGTAGTCAAAGTTGACTTCACTCGTGACTTAGGTAAAGTTGCAAACCCAAGTCGACTTCAGATGATACTTGGGTATGACCTTGCTGAAGACTTCAAGATTTCAGAGTCAAATCGTTTTCAAGTCGACTCTAGAATGCGACTTAGGAGAAGTCGCATCTCATATCAGCTCGAGTATACGACTTGGGTAAAGTCAAAGCTCAAGTCGACTCAAGCCAGCGACTCAAGCATATGGCTAACCCTTAATGATTCGGAAACATCTTATTCAAGATTGGACAACTAGATCAAGAAAGAAATAGCTATCATGAATCAAGGCCACACAAAAGATTTTTCAAGAGAATAATGTATTGCTTAGTTTAAGTAAAACAATGCATATCAAGGAAATCGGATGAAGATCAAAAAAAAAAGGAGATATGCATAACTAAAGATCACTTGCAAGATCTTAAAGTTTCAAGATAATCAATGGCTGGTGAAGTCGCATCCGAAGTCAACTCCACCTGCGACTTGGGTCAAGTCCAAGACCAAGTCGACCTAAACCTGGAACTTGAGTTGGAAGACGAAGATCAAAGTCGCACCTGAAGTTGACTCCAGTCTGTGACTTGGTTGAAGTCGCACCTGAAGTCGACTTCACCTTGCGACTTGAACGAAGTCGCATACCAAGTCGACTCCAAATGCAACTTAGTTCGCAATGGTCGGAAAAATTGGAATGTTAACGCATTAAATGCGTGTTACCTACTACCAAACGTTTGAATTTACTTTCCACTATTTAAAGAGCATCAAGTGAACATAAATGAGATAGCAAAAATATTGAATGAGCTCACCTTTCACTTTCTCTTACATTTGAATTGATCTACAAAGAAGTTTGAGGAAGAACTGTGTTTTACAACTACTGAAAGCTGCATTGCTCCATCAACTACTGCTTCTACAAGTTCTTCTAAGTGCTGAAAATTGCCTACATGAAACTGTAAAGTATTGATCTTTTTATTTATTGATTACTTGTTTTTTCCACTTGGTTTGATATTGGAGATTGAAACCAAGTGAAAGCAAAGTAGTGTGTAATTGGACTGAAACTCGTCACCTACTTGTGCTGACATTGTACAAGTCCCCTAGAGCTGAAATCTAGAAGAGAGCTACTGCTCTAAGTTATATTGAAATATAATAGTGGAATCCAAGCCACAGCGGGTGTGTGCTTGAAAGAGTGGAGCAGGGACGGTTGCACAAAATACTATAAATCTCTCTCTTGTAATGACTTGATTACTTGTTCTTTATTGCTTTATTTCTCTTTATCTTACTGATTGTTTCATTGAGGGGATTAATTCCATAAAAGGAAAAATTTTTATTTAAGCAAAGAATTTTAAAAACCCCAATTCACCCCTCCCCTCTTGGGTAACTGCCATAAACTCGGGACCAACATCTATATTTTGTCAACTCCTATGCATATTGTTTACTCCAATTTTTCCTATTTATATTTACATGCTTAGCTTACCGAGTTTGTCAGGACTCATCATTTCTTGTTATATTTTTTTTAGATAACAAGCATGCGGGTGGAAACTAAAATGGGGTTGGTGTGCAAGATGAGGCTAAGACTTGACAAATCCCAATTTGAAATTATTTATTTTGATTTTTAAGAACAACATAGTAAGGATGTGAAGTATTAATTTTGTGAATTTAATTATTTGGATCTATTTTAATTTGAAAATAGTGAAACTCCTAGTTATGATTATTTAATGGATTATATTATTGCACCTATGTATGTTCCTCCATGATCATCGATCCTATACTTTAATAACGATCGTTGACTTTATTAATGGGGCGGTATACTTAAGTTGAAGAACATATCAACTAGAGTCATCTCATATTGAGACTTATGTTGAACAACTTCACGACTTAAGCTTAGTAGCATAATGAATAGTTTTATTAGAACTAAGGTGATCAAACTAATAAAGGCATTGGTCTGATTTCAACTGATTTATCCAATTTTGTAAATTGGTGGACCAATTGCATAAGAATTATGTATTTTAACATCATAAATATAATTATATTTTGATAAATTTTTATATTTATAACTCTTAAAACTATATGTTAAACTCAAAATCTAGCATTTTAATTACTAAAATTTGTGAAAACGTTTAATAGAATCATTTGAAAGATATACTAATTAAGCATAGATATCATATATTAAATTAAAAAATGATATTAATAATAATAATATAATTTATAAATGGAGTATAATCATTAGAATATAAGAATGTAATCAATTCAATTACAAAATTTTCCACACTTAAACTAATAACAACTAAAGTTGAGTTGTTATGCCCTTAAAACTCTATTTGAATTACACCCCTTTTTTTAAGCAAGGTGTGGACATGTAGCTTTATCTTGGGCATGGTCTTTACATGGCCTAACATGAGCATATCTTCTCTTTTTTATTTATATAATTTTAAAAGGTATTGTTAGGAGTGAATTGTACGTAAACAAGCACTTGCTCAATACGAATAAACTATGTGTTAGTCACTAACCTTTTTTATGTCTATTTTTTTAAAAAAAAACTAGTTGAACCATGTTAAACTGGTTTGAGTGGTCGAACTGCGGTTCTTCTAGTTTAAATGCTTTTCATCCTTTGAACCAAATCAGGCATAAATGAATCAAACTAACCATCGGTCTCAGTTGTACTAGTTGAATTGCTTGGTCTGGTTCATTTCTAACAACATTGATAACAACTAGGTTCAGATAATATAACGATTAGAAA
The DNA here is from genome assembly GCA_035584095.1 of Annona squamosa. Classification (NCBI taxonomy): domain Eukaryota; kingdom Viridiplantae; phylum Streptophyta; class Magnoliopsida; order Magnoliales; family Annonaceae; genus Annona; species Annona squamosa. Next base: position 33,489,702 of record JAXCLR010000092.1, read on the forward strand.
AAGGTAGCATAATAGCCTAAAAAACAAGAGAGAGAAGAAAAGAATAATCTATATGAGGTATAAAGGAAAAGACTTAATCTCTTATTTTAGATAATCCAAATCATATGGAGATCCTCCATAAGGGAGTGAGCCTTTCGTTTTACCATAATAGCGAAGGAAAGAAAATGGGTATGATATTCAATAGAGTTCCAAGGCTAAGGTCTAATAAAGTTATAAGGCTGAGCAGCAGTTTAGCAGGTGGCTAGGGTGAAGAGGAGAGGGTATGAGAAACCGCAAGATGTATGTTGAAATGAGAAGCTCACACCTCTATTTATAAGGGGTGAGTAGGGTACCACAACTAAGTTAGCCATCGTACTTTGTTGCTCCAATTCCTTCCTTTTTAAAATAGAGGACGAGAAATTGCAAAAAGTGACTATTCATCTTCTTTGTATGGAGCTCACTTTGTAATTGTTTTACATGATCCAAGCCTTTGAATATTTTTTTGAGACATTTGTACTTAATCATGACTCTTCAAGGGTGTAATTAGCAAGTATGGGAAAAAATTTTCATCCATTACTTTTCCTCAAACTTTTTTATGCAAGTACCTTAATCATTTCTTTACATTTTTCATATGAATAGTCACTCTATTTCAACTTTATTCTCTTTATTTTTAGCTATTAGCCTTAATATAACACATCATTAATCTATCAATTTTAAATTTTTATAAAAAATTTTGAATTTTTTCTTTTTCCCAAAGGCACTTGTAGTGTTTACACCAACATTTGGTTATCTAG
>JAXCLR010000092.1:33500259-33514599 GCA_035584095.1 Annona squamosa
ATAAAGAAATATTGTTTAAATAGTATGTATATGTAATATATTTTACAATAAATATAAAATGAGAAACCGGACCCGAGTTTTTCGGTTCTGAGTTACGAAAAATAAGTTTTAATAATGTTAAAAATTGAATTCAGCGGTCCGGGTTCGGGCTCAACCCGGCCCAAGTGGCACACTTAGCCGCTGCTCACCTCCATCTCCGGAAGCCAAAGACTCACTATCAATGTATTAGAAGCAGCAGCTTGCAGGGGTCGTTGATCTAGTAATCAGGTTGCCGTAAAGGGCTGGGAGTTGCCAATTTACAGCATGGATACAATGGGCTTGGTATGTTCGAACATGAAAAGTTGGACTACATTGGAGGATAAATCAGCCATCTTGTTCTTATCCTAACGTCAATTGCCCTGCTGTGTGACTATGGAAGGAATTTCAAAAAAATTTCGTAGATATAAAAAGAATTTTGAAAAATTTTATGGGCATATAAAAAATTAAGGACAAAATTAGTAAATATATTTAGAAATTTTTTTTAATTTTATTTTCTTTATTCTTCAATATTATTCCTATCCTATCATATTATTTTTTTTTTCATTTTAAAAATTCTTACATAAAAAACTTTAATCACTTTTTAAACACAACACAAATGTTATTATTATTATTATTATTATTATTATTATTATTATTATTTTTTAGATTTAAAACACAACCCAAATGTTTGTTCCAGCTGAACCGGTTCGCATACAGTATTTCCATTTGTAAAAGCCCTCGCAGCCGGTGGTCACGGCCAAATAATCCCCAAATCTCCAGCGTCTCCGTTGTCGTCTCCTTCTCGATCTCCGACCGTTGGTTCCTCTTCTCCGAGCTTCGTGCTCTGCAGCCTGCAAGTTTTTCCTCCTCCGATTGGTGCCCTATCCTCTCCCAGAGACATCTCCTCTCCCATTCGCAGCAGTTGCTCGCCCGAAGCGTTCGTCGGCAGCAATCTTCTTCGTCTCCGCTCCTCCGATCTCCGATCTCTCTTCTTCACTCTTTCAGGGAGGCTGCAGCGAGTGTTGGTAAGATCTTCGTTTTTCCCTTTGGTTATTTATTTATTTTGGGTTTTTCATCAAATTAACTCTGTTAACTCTTGGTCGGTCGTCGCAGCCATCGTGGGCTTCCGGTAACATTGCTACAGCACCCAGAGAAGGCAATCTTTATTTCTTGAGGTAACATAATGTCTCATCTATTGCAGATGTGCACTATTGGTTGAATTAATTTTGTATGGCATACTTGTGGTTGTAAATGAGTAGTTGAATCAATTTTGTATGACATACTTGTGGTTGTAAATGAGTATGTATTTTAATTTATATGTTATTTTCTGACTTATGTTGATTGAACTTATTTGTGGTTTTAAACTCTATTTAGATGCTTGAAGACTGTTGAAGACATTGTTATTTATCTGTTTGGTGTGATAATGTCCAATTTTTTGCCCTGTATTTTGAATCAAGGGCCACGAAGAGCTAATCTTGATCAGTTGCAGTACATTTTCTATTCAACCAGTTGAATTAGATCAGAACCCCAGTATAAAATGATGAAATGCCTGTTATGAAAATGACATGAAGTAAGCTGCTCAAGTTTACTATCAAATATGTAATAAAAAAAAAAGTTCACAACCAAATTGACAGAATGCTGGTTAATGGTGCAGCTAATACTCAAGTTTAAGAAAAGTTGCTAGATGGTGTAAAAGTGTCTGGCCAATTTGTTAAAATAAGACATAAGTGACAGTGGGGATAAAGTCTCCTTGTTAAATTTAAGCCATTTACCATTTTAATCTCAATTTCAGTGTAAACTACAGTTAGGAGAATACTGAATAGTAAAGAAAATGATAAATTTAATGCAGAGTTGTATACACTAAAATTAGATAATGAAAAATCAGATCCAGCTCTGATAGAGCTTTTGGGAAAAGCAGTGGAAAAAAGCCCAGCTGCCAAAATGTGTAAATGCTTGCAACCATTGCACATAATTAACCAAACTGCAAAAAATGTAATTATTAGAATGTGCGTTGAGGGAACAAAATTATTGAACTTTTGGCTCATATGCATTTTTGGTTCTGTCAGATCCGTTGTTGTAAAGGAATTCCTATCTAAATCAATGGCTTTTTTCTTTTGACTTATTGTAAGAGTTTGTTTCATCTTTTTCTTTTGAAAGTGCATGTCCATGTACATAAAACTAAATGGGGAAAAAAAAATCATAACAGCAGCAGAGGCAACTTGTCTGCCCATCCTCTAAGGGTTCGTTCAGGAAAGTTAAAAAAAAAAAAAAAAATTCCCACATTTTCCCACATATCTTTTAATATGATTTGACATCTTTACGATCTAAGTGCTCTACTTTTTCTATTATTGTTTATACATTTCAATCATTTTTCATATCTTTCCATATGACTACTTAATCTATTTTGACTTATTCACTTTACTCCTAATCATTAGTCCTATTTTTTCTATTTTCACTTTTCTATCTTCCCAAACACACACCCTTAAATTCAAAAGCTGCAGGTATGAATTCCTTTGCACTTGTTGAATCTCATTGAATTGGTGCTGCGATTATTAATCTAGACAGTGCATGGTATACTAACAACCAAAGTTAGTTAAGTTGATATCATGGATTTATGCTGACCCACCAATGACACATGTTTACTTTGTTAGAAGACAAATCAGGAAGAAGAAAATATATATATATTTTTTTATTTTTTAGGGGGGGGGGGGGGTAAAATGGGAAGATCTGAATTTTCAATGCAGTTCTTGTGAAGTGCTGCACTCCCTACCTAAGATGATCTGCCCCCTGACCTTGTTCTTGCAAGACCAGTGAGGTTGTGGATGCAACACTCAGACAGTCTGTAACAAAACAGAAGGCAGCCCTACCAAACTTTTGACATTTCCCAATATGTGACTGCTTTTCACATGCTTGATCCATTGTTTATGAGAAATAGTCTTACCATATTCATGCCATAACATGTTTTTTAGAATCTTTACGAATTCATGGAACTAGTTTGTTTGTGCTCACCTTGATTGGTATTTTAATATCATGTTTAAATAATTTAATCAAAATTTTTATGTTCAAATACTGAAAGATTCTTCACTTACGTATTTGTGAACTCTTATTGTAGTTCTTCCTTCATAAGTTAAATACATGCATATTTCTGTCTTAAAAATTACATTTTATTCAATTCATTCCTATCTTGGTTCCCTGTTAAATTTGAATTTTTTTTGAAGGCATGTGTTAAGAAGCTATATTCATACAATAAATAGTGTAATAATATGGTCAAAGCGTCTATGCAGAAAACCTATTCAATCATTTTGCATTGATTTTAATATTTAAAATCGTTCAACTATTACTTTTGTTAAAAAAAATAATATAAATTGATATTCAAGAGGACGCACCAAAGAAAATTTTTGGATGTAAAAGAGATTATGATTCATTTATGTCATCCTAAAATACACAGCTAATGAATTAGATGATAGATAAACATAAAATTTATTTCACATCAGAAAAAGTATCTTCTATTGCAATTATTCATAATGAACAACATTTTTTTTTAAATAAAAATTTTTAAAGGGTCCGATTGAACCAAACCAACCTTCGCGTTTCAACTTTAAGAGAAGAAAATCCGACGTGCACGGGGCTGTGGGGATTGGCATCATTGAATGCTTAAACAGAAAGGTTTTGAAAGTTCCATTCTTGGTATTTTACAAATTAGGGCCTGTATGATATTGTCCAATTTGCAAAATAGGCAAGGTACAGGGTCCAAGTTGCAAAGAGGCCATCTCCATCTCTTTCCCTCTCTTTTGTCTGCCATCTGATTGTCAACAGGTCCAAACTCCTAATAACTGTGCTGAAATTTCCTATGATCTCTCTCCCACTTGCACCTTTCCTTATTGATCAAATTTCAAAAAGATCATTGGGCATGTCATATCCTCCTGATTTTTGTTTTTTTACTGTTTTCTTTGTCATACAAATATTTTTTCATAATGTCAATTTTTCTTGGTGAATTGAATCTGAAACCCACAGGTTGAATTTCTTCTAGCTTGCTTCTGAATTGCATAGGCTTCTTTGGGACCATGTGCTTGTAATCCCATTCTTTTGTGGATTACTGCATCTGGACTTGGAATGGATACATCCCTTGTGCTAACCTTGGATGATGATGAGATTATTATTATTTAAAATATTGATTGCTGCTCAATATGCTGCAATTCCTGTGGATCCAAAGAAGATTTTGCTGCTTTTCCTGTGAGTTTGTTAGGACTCTTCATTCTTTCTGGTGCAGGCATACAGTTTCCATCGTTTGGGTAAATTGCTTGTCCATGTTTTGAAATATATCATTCAAGTTGAGCCAACGCATGTCCTAGATTGTTGGCATGATTTTACCAGACATCGAATGACAACGGGAAATGCCCCTTGTAGACAAAGAAGATGGTATCTTGATCTGTTGTGAATTGTGATTAGGGATATAATTGGTCCAGGTTGTCCTATTACACGGTACAAACGGACTTGTTTCTCATAGGGTTGAGCAAATACTTGGTTGATCCAAGACCAAGGTGGCTCATAATTCTTGGCTTGATCTAAAATAGGGTCAAGGCTGCATCAATCATGTCTCAACCCAAGGGGACCTGACCTGACCTGCACATATAACATTTTTTATAATATATTAGAGAAATCCTAAACTAAATACCTCATTCCCTATTCCAATCTTCATAAGTTATAATTTATCTTAATTTACTAACCAAAAATTTTAGTTGTTAATATTTTAGTTCAATAACAACATGATAGTTTATAATATGTAGAAAATAGTAGATCTTTTAAACTTGACCTGCATGTCAAACCTCTATTACCAACTTAAACCCAACCAGATGCCAATCCTATCTTGATCGGTTTTCCAAAAATTAAGGTTAGGGACCTTGATCCAACTTGGTTGTATATAGAGTTGGGTAAGAGTTTTTGGAATAGAGTTAGGGTTGGGTTGACCCTGATCCGGTATTAGTCTGACCAATTTACACCCCTATTTCTGATACATGCTTGCAGTCTATATCTGCCAGTTGTATCTACTGGGAAGCCTCATAGTTCTCTTATGACATAGCCGATGAAATCAATTTTATTGGACAACAAACTTATCAAAGCAGATGAATATGGTAACTAGGCATCTATACCTTGCATATGGGTTTATGCAGAATTTGCTGAAGTTGAACTTATCTTGAGAAATGAGTGCAGTGGGTTTCAATGGAAGTACTCCTATGAAAGCCTGCCTGACTTATTAACCAAGGTTTTCATTTTTTTATAAGGTAGGTTATACTTGCTAGTTGTATGGGTCATGACTCTGTGGTGGTCTCATAATTACTTTAGGACATCATTAATCTTATCTATTGTATCAGACCATAGATGTCAGAAAGTATGCAAGAATGACTTACTCAGCCACGACGTGGAAATTAAACATCCATGCCTAGTATTTATGCATTCTCCAGATTTGAACTATGCCATAGTATTGTTGTCACAAGTGAATCCCAATTTTGTATTTTTTTTTTTTCCTGAACGTTCGTCATTTTCTTTTAGAAGTATTGGCAGTGAAATTATTTTCACTGGTAATGCAGTACTTTTGTGGTGTTGAGAAGTTTGAAAGGTATCATTTGAGATCTGTCTTTATTTCTTATCACAATTAATTAGTAAGTTGATGTAACATAGATTTTAAGTTGATGTAAGATAGATTTTATCTAAAAACATAAAGAAAATCTAAGATAGCTAAAAGTTGCATTTAATATTGAGAGCAGATTTGAACTGGATATGTATGCCATGGGATCTTAATTCCTTGTTGTTCATAAATTGAACTGTAGCTGAACATTGGAGGAAAATAATGAAAACTGGCCACATCCATTCTTGCCTTACCTTGTCTACAGGAGTCTTTTATGGATCTCTTCCTCTTAACTTATCATTCCCAATAGATTCTCCCTCAGACTACCTTGAGGGAAAGAAAGCAAAGATACTCCCAGAACCTTCCACACTGCCACTTTTGACCTGAGCTGCATACCACCATTGCTAATGAAACTTCGTAGAGGCTGTATGAGCTATAACATATCCTAATGCAATAGTTCAGCTGTTTATAGCATATGACCCAATTTTTTTTTTTTTTTTTTTTAAAATTTTTTGGTTGGAAAGCTAATCATGGTTTCTTGGGTAGTTATTTTCTTTTTTCTTTTTCAAATTTCAGAGTGAAAATTATGGTACATAAATCCTTTTATTTCCTTTGTTGTAGGAGTTGGAGAAAGCTGCCAAGCAATGTTCAAGTCATTTTGGTATTGATGTCACTATCTTCTTTTCATTTTTATTCTTGAGTACTTTTTGGTCGAAATTGATAATCGGGTTCACTTTGTCTCCGTAGGTGCATTTTACCCTTTATAGTCCAAAGCAACTTGTCTAAAAGGGGCTTATTGCCATTTTTACAAGCATATAAACTACGATAACTAGGAATTCCTTTGAGAAGTAGTATCCCTACTAATGGTTCCAATTGTCAATACTTATTTGAGACATGGCCTGGTGGAAAGATAATGAGTTCTGAATTCTATTGCATGATAGATAGCAAAAGGTCTCTTGGCTTTGCCTGCATGTGCAGAAAGCATGCCTTTCCAATTTATGTGATTTTTGTACTTGTATCTTTGTGATTTATGAACATGTATCCAATTATGTAACTATAAAAAAAGTTGATCGTGGGTTGATGACCTAGGCTTGCTTGTGTGTTTCATTTTTTATTTGAGCAATATTGGGTCTGCATTTATGGCTTCGGTTCTGCTGACAAGTAGTAGCAGATAAATACACATGTTGACTGGTATATGGATTTCATCATGTTTGCCTAGTGAACCATATTTTGTGTATCTTTCCGTATTTTATTATTGTGTAATATTTATTCTCTGAATCTCAAACTTTCTGTACATGTAGGGGTTCACAAGAGCGACAAGAGAGTCCTACTGCGCAAAGTGTTTCCTCCGGCCACAGTTCACAGAGGACTTCAGATCACTCATCATCTTCATCTCATCGTCAATTTGCACCAACTGAGGCAGCAGATATAATTTCGAGCTTGAAGGATAAAAGGTTATTTTAGCAAGCTAAAGTTGTCAACTATGTTATTCTTCGGAGTTTGTTGGGTTGCATGTGTAGTTGATGAATGTTATATGACAATAATTGCACAACTATCATCTAATGTCAAAAGTGGGCAGCTTTCGATCATGGGGTTCTAATAGTAATCACACATAAGTCCAATGCTTGAATCACTAAACCATGGCCACCGGGTGGCCCCTTCCTGGTTTGGAGCATCACAGTTGGGATCTACTCAATAGGGTTTTATACTCACTAATAGCATAGATAATCTTCCAAGACAGAAGTGGATACCAAGGTTCAGAATCATACAACATAAGTAATGCATAAAAAAGTCTTGCTCCTTTCGGAGCCATCATATATAATTTGCTTGATTCATCTTTCTTCCACATAGGAAGTCCCTTCACTCTTATGTAGGGATTTGAAAACAAAGTAATATGGGTTAGAAGCTTAGAAATAAATAAGGTCTATGAAATTCATTTTTAACACCTTTAGTCATAGGGTCAAAAACTGCAATATTATATCACACTAAGTGCATATCAGCAACTCAGTGAACATACTTTTACATGCTCATGAAATTATCGTGCTCACTCAAAGCATCAAAAAGGTATTGCCAGACTACTCAAACTTGTGTTTAGCTGTGCTACAAATTTGTAATCTAAAACGACTGCTTTATACCTTGGTTTGACTTACTACTCCTGTAGTGGCCTATCGACTCATGCTTCAATTGGACTGCTGGTAGCCGACTAGTTCCAATGGAACCTCAAATGAGCAATGGACAACACATTCCCAAGATCCTGCTGAAACCTCAATTATCTGAGGCATTAATTTAAAAAACGTTTATTTTAACTTCTCAGCATGATGCTTCTCTTGGTTGGTTGGTCAAAATTGCTCTGAATATTATAATGTTTGTGTCTTGCTGTGTTTATTTATTCTACAAGATTTATGACTTTGTGGCTAGCTTGTTTTATATCAAATCATGCAATGGATTGCAGTGTTGATGAGCTTCGAAAGCTTCTAAATGACAAGAATGCATACCATGCTTTCCTTTCTTCACTTGATCAAGTGAAAATTCAAAACAATGTAAGTAGAAACAAAACTATGATCAAATCTTCTTTGTTGCACTCTTTCCCTTTTCCCTTTCATATATTTACTTTTTGTTTACGCTTCTTTTATGCAAACTTTGGTTCTTGATTCTTTCCCTGATTTTCATAAAAGCCTTTGAACAGATCATTGCATGATTTAATCACTATTTGCTCAATGGATCCATAAGTTCTTGTTAGTTTGCAGATCCAGTTGTGCATGCTTGGAGAAAAAAACAAGTATCTATGTTTTCCCTTCACTTGAATGAAAAATATTCACATTTTGACACCTGATAATGAAGTGCTTGTTAGCATTCAAAACCAATTGGACTCGCCTCTGCTGAAAAGCCATTGGTTATTGTTGTTTCTTTGTTGCTTACATAGAAAGGATTAAAATTTGGCATCTAGTGTCAAAGTACAATGTGAAGTCATGATGTCGCTGTAGGATTGCTTAGCATCAGGTCAAATTGCGTGTAAACTCTTTAACCATTGGTATTTGACATAGATGCTGAAAGATCATGAAGGCATGCAGCCCCAGAGATTTGCTTGTTGTTCTTGATTGTTGGGATGAAGTTTGGATTTCCAAATTGCGGGCCCACAAACCTAGCTTTCTAAAATTTTAGCTATTTCTAGCATAGTCCTTTTCCAAGTATGGGTCATCTACTGATCTGCATGAATTATATTACTCCATCTCAATATTATGAAACTGCATCCTTCTGGGTGTTAAAGCTTATATAATTTTTTGAATTCATTATGTTGGGATATACTTCAGTGTACTGATACCCTTGAAGAGTTTGGTGTGCCGTCTGCCATTTCGGGATATACTTGAATGGTATTGCATCCCTTCATTTTGTAAAATGTGTACAATCATGTCTAAACTTATAAGAAATGCTTAGATCCATTCTTAGATGCATTAAAATGCGATAATGATTTATGGAATCCTTTATTCACCCAGAATGCTGTTTTAGACAGTTTCGATTTTTATTATACTACTTTGAAATTGATATATAAATCAAACCATTTTATTATTTTGTTTTAATACGTTTTTCTGATGGGGCCCATGAATGTATTTGATTTGATTAGAACTTGGTTTCCTAGTTAAATAAATGAGTTGATATTGGATCTTGATTGATAATCAAGGTGAGCCAAAACGCCGAAATCTTCAATGGTACCTACATCATTGTAGTTTTTCCCCATTAAGTTCATGTAAATAATTTTACAGAATGTACATTGCTGGTCTTGAATTCATGAATATTAGTTTCTGCTCCTTGTTGACACAAAACTTTCTTTCCTGTCTCTAGTTAAGGGATGAACTTCAAAAGGAAACTACACAGCTTGCAAGTGAGTATATCTTGCCTGCTTTTATGTTTTTTGTCCATGCAGTTCTTTTTTGGGGTAAATTCTGATACCTCTATTTAATAGGGGAGAACTTGGAGAAAGAGCCTCGCATCTTGGAGCTCAGAAATCAGGTAAGCCAATGCAGCAACTCTGTCAATCTTTTTCAGATGACATGCGCTTGTAAAGAAATGAAAATTGGTATAGTGACTTGCTTCCTTCTATTGTTGCAGTGTAGGATCATTAGAACATCTGAGCTAGCTGCTGCCCAAGAGAGGTTAACTGAACTTGAGAGGCGAAAAGATGAATTACTTAAGCTCTATTCCCCCACGATGCTCCTCCAGAGGTTGCGAGGTAAGAGAGAAATATAAATATTGTCTGCTTGAGTCATGTCAATTAGCTAGCTTAGATTTGATTGTATCTAATCAATAGGATTTGACACCAGATTACTTAGGAACAGGCAGGTTAAATTCAAGCATACAAACATTTGCATGTTTCTAGTGATGATGAGGGTGATGCCTGTTTTTCTTTCTTGGCAGAGGCAATGAATAAAACTGAAGATGAATCTGAAGCTCTCCACAAGCAATTCCTGGACAAGGAGATTGATCTTGCAACCTTTGTACAAAAGTACAGGAATCTGCGCACGAGCTATCATCGGCATGCGCTTCTCCATCTCGCTGCCAAAACATCTGTTTAATAGGGACGTTTATACATTGCTCTTAGCATATACCATTGTATATCGATATTGCTCTTTTGGTACTCGGATGTCTTGTTTGTGATTTGTTTGATTGGTTGTTACCTAATTTATATGAATATGTAGATCTCGGTACACATATATGTATTGGATCAAATCATGTGTCTACTCTCTCTCTCTCTGCATTAATTTTTAAAAGTTTAATCTTTAATGGAAAATTCAATTAATTCATTGTACTAAGTTTTATCTTGATCAAGTATGTTTATAGGCAGCATTTGTTTAAAAAAAAAATTCATATATAAATTATGAAAAATGATTAGATTTATTTATACATATATTAGAATGTACTATTATTTTATAGAATTATTTATTCACATAAAAATGACAATTTAGACAATTTGGATGTTGAAAATAAACTTAAAATTGATATTTGGTATTAAATTATTTTATTATGTTGATCTTCAATGGGGACTGTGCGTAGCAATGTTAGACAGAAGAATTTTCATAATATTATAAATGATTTTAAATATAATAGAGGAAGTAAATTTTCAATCAATTATTAGAATATTAAAAATAGATGGAGTTACATAAAAAACGAGTTTCATAGTCCTACTTTTATACGTCTTTTTTGCATGTAATTCCTTCCACTTTTAATATCTTAATGATTAATGAAAAATTCACTCTATCTATTGTATTTGGCTTCATTTATAGTATCATGGAAACAATTTTATTTATCTAATATTAATGTCATGACTTCTCATTTATCAACATAATTAAATGGTTTAATATATAAATTTTGAAGTTGTATCTTTAACATCTATGTTGTTGAAAATATCATTTCCATATGGATAAATGATTTTATGAAGTATTATTATATTTTACTATATGTGTAAATGGATCTAAGTGCTTTTCGTAACTTACATATGAATATATATTTTTTAATAAATATGGCTCATAAACATACTTGATTGTGATGAAACTTGATTTCTTAAATAAATAAATGATGTTAAACACAATGAACAAATTAGATTTCAAATCAATCATATCTTAAAAATTAAGAGGGTAAAGCGAAGCTCATATATGTATGTATAGAAAAAATTTCAGTGCTTACTTAATCATGAATAGAAAATCCACTTTATCTATTATATTTAGAATTATTTACTTTATTAGTATACTAATTTTCATTCTAATTGAGATGTGTATGAGCTTCATATGAAAATAATATAAAATCAGTCTAATAAAATAGTTTGACGTAAATAACAATTTTAAAGTTGTTTTTAACATCTAAACTATTTAATATATGTTTTTATATGGAAAAAAATTATATAAAGTATCAAACATTCAATTATGTATGGGGCTAATTTTAAAGCCGTCTGCACCTAAATGGTTATTTTCTCTCTCCATCTCTCTGTCTCTATATATACATATGAGAAATATTCAGGTGTAGCTTTAGTGCACAATAATTATGGCGCAGTTACCTCAAAATGGGCCCTATATGATCATAAAATTATAATATACTCCACCAATTGTATTTAGAATTATATTTTTTTATTATCAGACCAATTTTCATCATAATTGGATATGTGTATGGACTATTGGTTATAAGTTTATGGCAATAATCTAAGAGGGGAAGGGTGAATTGGGTATTTAAAAATTTTATTCAAATAGAAACTTTTCTCCTGTTTAATTCAATCCCCTTAATGAAATAAGCAAAAAATATGGAGAAAAATAAAGCAATAAAAGCAGTTTAGCAAGGCACAATAATAAATATGATTTTTATAGTGGTTCAGGCAACCTTCCCTACTCTATTCTTCCAAGCTCACATCCGTTGTGACTTAGATTTCACTAATGGATTATCAAATACAACTAGAGCAACAACTCTTTTCTAGATTTCAGCTCTATGGGGCTTGCACAGATACAACACGAGTAGGTGACGAGTTACACTCAAGTCACAACACTACTTTGCTTTCACTTGGTTCCAATTTCCAATATCAAACCAAGTGTTAAATACAAATAGTGAATCAAACAGAAGAAACTACACTTTACAAGTTTGCGTAAGTAGTGTTGAAGAATATTGTTGAAGAAACTACACTTGTTGAAACCGACATTGCTGTTTGCATTTGCGTAAGTAGTTCTCAAACAGAATATGAAGAATTTTGCTTCATATTCTTTTGAGAACTTTATCTTCGTGGCCTTGATCTAAAAATGATTTGCCTTCCTTGAGTATAAAGTCCAAAGATGTAGTTAATCTTAAAATTATCGTGATAAAGGGTTTCAAAACATTTCATAATTCATGAAGAGAAAACATATCTTACTAACATTTTCTTTGTTCCCTTTTTGAGGCTTTTCGTGCATAAAGGATTTGCAATTCCATCATCTTCCTTTATCTATCCCGGTATCATATACTTGTCCACCAATTATCTTTATCTTTTTTAGGTAAGGATGAGCTTACATAGCCCTTTCTCTGCTATTTTAACAAACTTAAATCAATTCATTTTGTCAAATTAACTTATCTAGTTGTCTATCCTTAAACTCCATTTTAAAAAAATTCGTATAACATTTTCAAGGCATTTTCAAAGTATTTTCCTATTTAAAGAAAATCAAAACTTTTTTAATAATCATTTCAAACAAATGGACCATTTTTCAATCATCGTTTATTTTCAAGTGTCATATCAACATCTAAATAATTTTTTTCTATAAATCAAATCCCCTTTTTTTGTCTTTCATAAACACACTTGCTTTTCACAAAGGCCCATGAGAGTAAACTCAAAACCTGTTTGCAAGTACTTTTTTTGTGAAACAGTCAAAACTTCCTTTTTCTTTATAAAATCCTTTGGAAATAGTATATTCAAGAATGTTCTTACTTGTAAGCGTTTCCGGTCATTGCAACACTTGAAATAAAATCAATACTTTAAGAAGTGTTGTCTACTTACATTGAAGCAATCATTGAGACATTTCATTAAAGCCATAATTTTCAAGACTTATGTTTGCCCACTGGTAAAAATTCATGAAAGCATCAACAGAAAATAGTTTCAATCATTTCAACATATAGGAGAAAATCAATATGTTAAAAAATTTGCTTGTTTACCTGTGATAGCTTTAATCCCTTTCTTCAATTTTTTTCTTTGCTTTTGCCTAGATAAATAAAAATGACGTTTCATTTATATGCATAAAATTTCAAATGCTTGCACCCCTTGGGTTTTCCAACCTACATGAATTCACATCAACTTACATCAAACTAGCTTAGCCCACTTGTTTTTCAAGTTGGGTGTTAATCTTCCAATTCACACATCGGTGTGACATGTGACTCAATGATGCCCATTCTTCCCATTTTGACCATTCATTTATTTTCATTGTCCTTATTTAGGGTAAGCTTTTAAGTTCTTTATAACCTTTAAATTTAACTTAATCATATGGAAGTTTATTACTTCCCATTTATCATTAAACACCCATTCTTTATATTTTCACATTGGTGCTTATTCAAGGCACCTATTTATGAGTTAGGGATACTAATTTTAATCGTAAATTTTTGAGTTTTATAATTTTCATCAAAAATCCCTCTCTTTTCTCATTTTGCCATATTTTCTTCTCATTTTTTTCACTTTAGCTAATCATACTTGGTTATTTCCCATTCTTGTCATCCATACCCTTCATGTGCCCTTTCTTAGTCACACATACATTATGTGTTAATTAACTTTTTCTAAAACAACACTTTGCCTTCCATTTTTGCCTAATTCAGACACTTATTTTGCACATAATTTAGAATATAATCATGGAATTAAAATCCATCAATCAAGTTGCTAAAAACAACAACTTTCCTTCCCATGCTTTCCACCTTGGACGTCCACTTCATGGGTGCCTTATAAAATAGATTTTTATCTTTTCTTTTCAACCCTTGGACGTTCCTTAAATATCCCATTTGTAGGTTATTTTACTCTCATAATCACCCATTTATCATGTTGTTTAGGTTATGCATCAATTCCATCTTAAGTGAGTAGAATTTGCATTAAGTTGTCAACTCCAAATTTCACCTTGTTGGTCCCGAGTTAAAGGCAAAACCCAAGAGGGGAGGGGTGAATTGAGTTCTTATAAAATTCTTTGGTAAATTAAAAACTTAACCCCTTGAAA
>JAXCLR010000092.1:33518092-33536528 GCA_035584095.1 Annona squamosa
TCGATCTTGGGGTCGACTTCGTCTGCGACTTCACCCAAGTCGCAAACCGGAGTCGACTTCGACTGCGACTTTGGAATGTTCTGTCCCAAAATCAACTCTGGAAGGAATTTGCAGTTTCAAGTCGATGCTGGAGTCGACTTCGTCTGCGACTTGGCTTCCAAGTCGCAAGTGGAGTCGACTTGACCTGCAACTTCAGCTGCTCTCCTTCCAATTTCAAATATGGCCATGAGGTTTCATTTGAAGTCGAAGGTGGAGTCGACTTTGGGATCGACTTCACCCTGAGTCGAAGTCCAAGTCGACTTGGGAATCAACTTGGCTGTTTTCATTCCTTAAAACATTCAACATAATCATTAGTAATCACTTTATACTCAAATTTGACTTTGTTAATCATCAAAATTCATGCTTTGGTCAATTTTATTTTGTTTTAAACATTGTTTCCAACACACCTTTCTAAGGTCCATCAAACATGCTTGGTTTAACATATATTAAGTATAAAAATTATTCACATGATCCACACACATCATATGCTCAAAATAGCAACGTTAAATGGACTTTAACAAAAATTTTAGCGTGGTGCACTTAGTTTAAACAACCCTAAAACCATACATAACTTTCATAAATGCTTGAATTAAATCTCCTAATTCATTTGACATTCAATAACTCTATTAAGAGCCTCATGACTCATCATTTAGGATTCATAACGATTCAATTTTATGAACAATTCATTAAGCTAGAAAACTTAGAAGTTAATAAATTGAACTTAGTTTAAATACTTACTTGATGTTGCTAGGTTTTGATTGCTTCTTGCCTAGCTTTGTTTCCTCCTTTCTTCCATTCATTTTTCTCTTCTTTTCTTCTTCTTTTTCCCCTTTGCTTGGACATTAAGTTGCTGCCTCTTTTCTTTTTTTTTTTCCTGCCCAAAAGTGGACGCCCAAGCTGTCCATTGAGGGAATGTTCCAAGCTGCCCACCTTCCTTTTTTATAGGGGTGCTCTTAACCCTTTTTCCACATCATTTTTGACTTAATAGATTTAATGTTTATCTAACAATTTATCCGTCATACTTATCCCTTGAAAATTTCATTTTATATATAATTTTTAAATGTTAAAAATCTGCCTAAAGTCAATCCACAATCATGTCCAAATGGGATGCCCCATTTTGGCGTTTTGTGAACACCAATAGCTGCCCATTTGTTGCCCTATTCATGTCCCTAGTTGCAACCCCTTTTTATGAATTTTTTGCATTTTTAAAAAGTACAAAATTTTCCCAAAATTCTCTCCCTTAGACACCTCATTTGCACCATTAATTTCTTTGACTTTTGCATTAATGGAACACCACTTTTTGAGAGCAAAAGTAAAAGGGTTCTGACCATAAGTAGTTGAACACTTTTTTAAGGAATTTAGCTTAATCAAATCCATTCATATGATAAGACATTTTATTTTAGTCGTTCATAAAATTTTTTTTATCTCAAAACGACCTTTCTAGTATAAGTTATGATCATTTAAAAATGTCTCTTGAATTTGGATGAAATTAAATAATTATCACCCTAATTTAATCATGATTGATATAATCCATTCCATTCAGGAGGTAGAGAATATTATCATATGCTTACCTTTCAAATTTCACGTCAATCCATCTTGTGGGCATCAAGTTATAAATTTTCTAAGTAATTACTTAATTTATCCCATCATTATCATCAACTTAATCATACTTAGTGAAATATTTAACTATATTACATCATCATTTCCATACCTCATTTGGTCCCTTTGTGCACATTAATCCACATTGGGCAAAGGTGATTAACTTAACCACATCACTTCGTCATTTGCCCTAATCTCATTTATCTATTTCAAAGAACACATTAATAACTTTTGAATACTTAGGTTACATTCATTGATCTCAAAATGTTCTAGGTATCACAATCCAAGTCGCATGCGGAGTCTACTTTGGTTGCGACTTCGCCTGCTCATGTGTCCACATTGTCAGGGTTGTTGTAAAATAGCCTTTTGAAGTTAATGCTGGAGTTGACTTGGGTATCGACTAACCTAAGTCGATGCCTTGAGTCGACTTGGCATGTAACTTGACCTGTCAAGTTTTGAATCTTGAAGTATCTAATCCTTAACACATCTCAACACATGTTAGTGCCTTAAAACCTCTCAAATTGAATTGTTAATCATCAAAACATAGATTGTGCTTGATTTGCCATTCATTTACAACAATCTCCCCATTTTTGATAATTGACAAAACTAATTTGAAATTAACCTTTCATTAAGTACATGAACTTGTGAAATCATTTCATTTTCTTTGCGCTTAGGTACATCATTTCACAATAGGCTATTTATCATTGCATTCGGTTATCCATTGTCTAATTATTCAGGCCAATTCATATGCCGAAACATACAAACATTTCAAACCACTCAACATTCATACCCACTCAAGAGACAACATTCATAGCATTCAATCATTCAATTTATATCAAAATATCATTCCATTCATAATTAATCATAGTTGATAATGTTAACTCATTCAACAAAATCTTTACATGTTTTCCTAAATGCACCCTACCCAATCATGAAAGATAGCTATTCCAGACCTAAAATTTCCACATTCCTCTCCCCCTTTTGATCAATCACCAAAAAGGAATAGAATCGATGAGTTGAGATTTTTTTAAAAGCAAATGGAGAGGTGGGATAAGATAACTACTAATCAAAAAGCATTTGACAAATAATGTCATCATATAGAGCCCATGAAGTGGAGGAAAGATTGATCGGCAAAAGGATAAAGATGATGATCGATCTTAAACAGTCGGGTTGGCGTGTATTGATTCCCCCAGTGATGATCAAAAACAAGCAAACTGGGGATAGGTTCGCCTCATGAGAGATATGTTGATGGCCCCAAGTTCCTGAGAAATTCTACTCTCCATGACTTGAAAATATTCTAAAATGACATTAGAGGTAGACGGTTGAGTAGGAGAGTGTGCAAAGTGATCCGTAACTCGTGATCCTCTAGGGGAACAAGAAGCATGTGAAGCAAGGGATGCTAGGCTCTCGGAGCAGGGAGTGAAGATGGTTGTGAATCTTGGTGAAGTTGATCTTCCCTCTCAAATGAAGTTGCCTTTGCTTGAGGTTCCTGCCTAGCTTGGGCTTCTTGAGGGTCACTTCCCATTCGAGCCTGTAACTATGCAGCTCTAAATGCCTCAAGGTCAATTTTCATACAGGTCAAAAGTGGTTTGTTAATGACATTTGGGGGCTTTAAGATCTCATATAGTTATCCATCCAGGTCAACATGAAAATGATCAAGGATTTTAGTGATCTAGGTGCTGACAAATACATATAATGTAGAAACTTAAATACCGGGTAATATTTGTTGCTTCTAGTTAAGTGGTTATAAGTTTGAGTGAATGTGAGCCAGCTGGAAGCGGATCTTCAAACATAAGAACTCCAAGAATATGACCCCATCATACTACGTGCATTGAACTCAATAATGCCCTATGCATCTCCCAGATTAATTTTTGCTCCTTAACATATGTGTTGAAAATTTTCTAATCCCATAAGTAGTAGAATAGACTTGCTAGATTTGGGCAAATTATTTCATCATCCTTTAACAGGATGGTCCAATCCTAAAAATCTAGCAATTCCTAAATGCCTAATTCATATTCATATAGGAAGCAAAAATCAATGATTTTTGGTGGGAAAGTCTTCCTTTTATAAAAATTCTTGTAAAAACAGCTATATTGCTGCTAATTTTGAAAATATTCCACTGACATCTTAAGAACTTGAACCCTTGGAGTCAGGGTTTCCCTTTTTCTTTCCATAATCTCTGTTCTCACTAGATTCAAGATTTGCTTCTTCTCTTGGTACGGAGATGGAGGGATTACCTACTTGGAATCTAACTCAATGACCTATAGATGTGGTGGCTTCATTCCTAGCACGCTTGGATGATATCCGTTGCCATCTAGGCACTTCCTCTCTAGTGTTGGATTTGGAGGATCTTGAGACGAGAAGCTTGCTTGGCTTTGAAACCGATTTAAGTGCCATTAGTGTGTAGGAGATTTGAAACTTAGAGATTTGATGAATGAGAAAGTGAAAATTCGAAAATATAAGATGAAATTGGAAAATTTGGTGATTTAGGAGAAGAGAAAATGGAAGAACTAGACTAAATAGAGAGAAGTGAAATGAGAGAGATGTCCATTCATGCCTAGAATGGGGCCAATCAAAACAATGCTCATAGAGTTGACTTCGAACCCTAAGTCGGATTCGAAGTTGATTTTGCCCATATGAAGTCAATTTCAGTGAAGTTGACTTAGGTTGAATGGAGCCGACTTGGCTTCACCGACTCAAGTATAAGTGCACTCTATTTCTTATCCATTTTAACTCATTTCATATAAGCAAATCAATTTAACAATCATATCAATCATATTTAAAATCAACTTTGCAATTTTATATCAATTTCATACTTAGATATCAGTCATACCCATTTCATTTCTAATTTTATAGAATGATTTATTTCCTAGTGGTTTAGTAAAAATATCACTAATTTGATCTTTTCTTTTAATATAATCCAAATAAATATCATGATTTTCAACATGTTCTTTAATAAAACGATGCCTTACATCTATGTGTTTGGTTCTAGAATGCAGTATGAGATTCTCAGTTAAAGAAATAACACTTGCATTGTCACATCTAATAGGTATATCTTTGTAATCTATCTTATAATCTCTAAATGTTGTCTCATCCAAAGTAATTGGGCCTGAATCTAATAAAGTCAAGTCGCAACCAAAGTCGACTCCGACATACGACTTAGATGAAGTCACATATGAAGTCGACTTAGACATGCAACTTGAGTGGAGTTGCAAACCAAGTCGACCTAGATATTCAACTTGGACATATGAAGTTCAAGTCATGAAGATTCCAGTCCAAGGATGACATGTTTAACTCAAGAAGCATTATACTAACATGACTTAAGATCCAAGAAAAGTTCATCCAAGAATACTGAAATGAACTTGACCAAGCTCTATATTCAAGAAGTTCCAAAGGCCACATGCACAAATGAAGACTTATGAAGATAAAACATGAAGAGAAAAGAAGAATTATCTTAACAGATCAAGTTTATATTGTGTCAAGGTTCCAATGAACCGAGTAGAATATGAAGTCGCAACTCAAGTCGACTTCACTTGCGACTTGGATTAAGTCTAAGATAAAGTCGACTCCAGTTTGCGACTTAGGCAAAGTCGCACTGAGGTCGACTTCGAGTGTGACTTGAGTTGCAACGGTCAGAAAAATTCGAGCGTTAGGGCATTAAATGCGCCACTTACCACCAAATGTTTAAATTTACTCCTCTCCTATTTAATACACATCAAATGGAAGGGAGATGGTTAGCTAGTGCATTAAGCATGCTTGACCTTCCAACTTTCTCATATTCAAGTGCTCATTAAGGAGATCTACAAGAAGAACTTTATACTTTAACTACAAGTGTTGCGCCCCAGTCCGCGCATCACAACCTTACTCCAAAATCTTATCCATTGGTAAACGTAATCAGCATTGTTGCCTTGTCACACGGCGGGCCTTATTCAACATTTATCCACTTTATCCTAACTCCTTATGAGTTTAAATCATTCCATTTGTTTTAATTTCCATCAAAGGCCTTTTTAGGCCATTAAACCAATTTTGAATACACATATGATGTCATATAATCCATACTTAGTCATAATATGATCTTTCATACCTTGTCATTTGACTATAAATTTTTTCACCATTCATAGTCATAACACTTAACATAATGCTTATACAACACTAAACCACAATTTAATATCGTCATTCATACAACCACACAATCCATAAATTCATACACAGGTAACTCATAGAAATTCATATATTCTTGAATCTTGTGGCGCTTCAGCCCGAGCATCACAACCTTACTCCAAGATCTATCGATAGGTAAACGGATTAGGATTATTGCCCTATTACACAATGGGCTTATTGGATATTTATCCACCTAAACTTAACTCCTTAGGAGTTTATATCATTTCATATCTTCAATTTTCATCAAATAGCTTTCTAGGACATTATACCATTTGATATATACACATATGATCTCAAAAATTTCATACTTAATCATATCATGATAAATCATCCTTAACAATTGACCATAATAACTTTTCGCTTTCTATGGTCACAAAACCATAACATAATTCATATACAACATTAATTCATAATTTAATATCATCATTCATACATAAAGGCATATACAGGTATTTATTAAAATTCATTCATTCATAAATCTTCACCTGTGCTCCTTGCCTCCTTTCTTTCACCTATCTTTAGGTATGAAAAACAAAACGTGAGTCGAAACTCAATAAGCAAGCTATAGGGTTTTCAAGCAATTCATTTTAAAGGCAACATTGTTTAAAAGCATTTTTCTCTATTCGGTAGGAGACACTTAGCAAGTGATCAACTACCTACTGAGCAGAAAGCTTTTCATAAACCATTTATAAACATTTCATAAATATTCGATGTGCAAATGATCATTTCCATTTATGATATTATCCTTCATGTGACGGTATACTAGCTTGGGGAATATTCTTTCATAACATAATCTTTCCATCTTTAGCGCTAGACCTTCCTACTTGGCAACATCAAGGGCGGACACCTTGCCCTGCTTTCTACCTTGACTAGCCTACTTGATTTTCATTTCGTGCATAACTTTTAGTCACCCTAGTATTATATACCTCTTACACATGGTATCTTGTCATTCTCATGTCAAGAATTCTCTGCACCATCCCTTTTAAATATCGTTTCAATGAAACGTCATTTAAATTCATGTTTCATCACTTTTCATAAATACTTGTGAAACAGTAAGTAATTCATTTATCATAATTGAAAAATATTTCAACATATATCGAAGTAAAGGAATGGTCATCCTTAAATAACTTGAAAATAATTCATCAATCAATTGAAAAATAGTTCAAATCATTTAGAGCATCATTTGCAATCATTTTATCATATTTTGATAAAACGAAAAGCATTTAGTAATTTGCTTGCTTAGCTTCTTTGCCTTAGCTTTCCTTATCACTTGTCTCTTTACCTTTGCCTATACATATAAGCATGACATTACATTCATAACATTTTCATTTGCTTGCTTTGTTTTTGAACCCATAATCCATTAATATATATAATCAACTTGGATTTTTAAGTTGATCATACATACATGACAGACACTTGTGCATCATATCATTCATTCCATACTTATTTTTTAACCCCATTTTTAGGGTAAACACATAGCATACATTCATATCTCAACATATACGAATTTATATCTCCCATTAACTATTTTTCATGCATATTCCATTTTTCCTACATCAATGCTTCTTCTAAGCATATAGGTGACGTTTAAGCTTAATAACTTAATTTCAAAATTTGAGATAATTCAAATATCATTCATACAGAAACATCCTCATGAATTTCATCATATATTCATGCATTTTTGCATTTTAGCAGTTCATATGAATCATTTACCACTTATCCATACTTTGCCTTCCACATACACCCATCTTACAACACATAACTTGGGTATTTCTTAAAATTTCTCAAGTCAGCAACTTGAGTTCTTATTCAACATGATTAAACCCCTTAATTAACATTTAATTTAGGTTCTAATTTTGGATTTTCAATCCATTCATCATAGGGTTCCAAAACAACAACATTAGGACCCGTTTTTCATCCTTTCAACGCCTCTTTCATGACTTAAATCTTAACGGATTTTTAAGCCATAATTTTCAGCAACTAAACATGATTTTCTTAACCCAAATTTAGTATATTATCACATATTTAAAATTCATAAGTTCGTTGCTTCCAAAATAATAACATTTTAAGCATGTAGGGTATCTATTTTGACCCGTTTTAATGTGTCCATATATATATATATATCCTTAAAATCAAATTTAGGGTATATCTTTCCAAGCTCTTTTGGACACTCAAATTACCTTAAACGTAGGGTAATGTACCTTCATAACATTCATAAATTATTTCATCACAAACAACAACAAAAATCATATGAACATCATCCATTTTGGCCCCCTTTTGGATATCTCATATACATACTCTAAAAAATCAGATTCAAGGAAAACTCAACCATCCCACTTTGGCCATCCAAAAGGTCCTTACTTTAGGTTAATTTACCCTAAAATTCATCCAAAAACAACTTGAGTGCTCCCTTGTATCATTTTTAACCCAGAAATGGAAAAATCGGGTCTTTTCTTGAAACTTAGGGTTTTATATTTGCTAAAATAATCAACGAATGTTTAAATCATCATATGTAATTCAAAAGAGAATGAATTACATCCAAATAAGCATGCTCAAATCATACAGCAACTTAATTTAGGGTTTTGAGTTTTTTCAAGTTAACTTTCATCTCAAAATCCAACCTAAACTTCCATTTTCACTCTCTTGAACTCTTGATTTCATTTAAATCTTTCAAAAATTATTCAATTCTCATATCAAAGCATCTTAACTCATCCTTTAAGAATTTTTTATGAACTATATTCATGGCTCATGATTTGAGAGAAGAAACTTAGAATTAAAGCATCCAAAACTTGGAATATACTTACTTGATTCTAGGAAACTTTAAATCCAAGCTTTCCTAAATTAGTTTCTCCTCTTTCCTTCCTTCTTTTCCTCTTTTTTCTTTTTTTTTTTCTTCCTTTTCCTCCCCCTTGGTCGTGCTCAAGGCTGCTACCTTTGTTTGGGGGTTTTCTCCTTGAGATTTTTCTCTCTCTAACCTCTCCAAGTGGAATGTCCATATGCCCCTTATATGACCTTCATTTTTCAGATTTTGGGCCCACTTTGCTACCTCATTTGGAGGATAATTAATGGGTATCTTATCCCTTGATGTGTTGGCTTAATCTTACCCATGTAAAATCACATTTTTACATGATTTTAAATTATCGAAATCTACCTCAAATCACCCTATCAATGTTGTCCACTATTCATGTCCCCATGGCTGCCTTCCATGGCTTGCTTGGTCACCAATTCAACTCCCATTTATGTGCATTTACATACCCTATCTCATTTAGCTTAGCTAGGTTTTGACTTAGGCAAATAAAAATCAAAAAAATCCAAGTGCATGACCCCTTGGACGTCCACCATGTGCCACCTTTCAAGCCTCCTTTAGCTATACCATAGGTATTTAAATCCAAGCATTTAAGCCCTGGATTTTAGCATTTTTGTTCATTCATAAAATCCACTTGAAATTGCCTCCCTTTGACACCTCATATATGCCATTAAATAATACATTTAATCCACTTGCTTTCACATAAATGCTATAGTACTCTAGGGTGCACAAAGTCAATGCCATCCACTCGGACCATAGATTTCATAATTTTATTCAATCATTTCAACTTTCATCTTAAACTGAAGTTTCTACGTTAAGTTATGAACATTTGAAAATATCCTTAGAGTGTGAGATTAAAAATAAATAATTATCACCTTAACCTCATTACTCATACTTTAATCCAATCCACTCAAAAGGTTGAGCCCAAAATTATGAACTTATCTTTCAAATTTTTCCTCATTTCGCCTTATAGGTGTTAAGTTATGAATTTTCTATAATTTTCAACATAATTCTATAATTTATATTTTAATCTCCATTAAATATATTATAGAAATTAAAATAAATATTCATGCCACATTAGCATATTCTAATTGTGGCGCCTCAAACCGAGCGTCACAACTTAGCCCTCACCTCGGGATCATATTGATTGGTAAACGTGATTAGGATTGTTGCCCTGTCACACGGCAGGTTTTATCGGATATTTATCTCATTAAATACGATCATGTAGAAGTTCACATAATAGTTTAAATTCTCATATTTTCAACTTAGAATATCTAGGTCATTTTAATCCATTCAACACGTATACATAGCATGTTGTTCCAGCAACATTGCATTATTTGCCTAAATCAAATGTCAGTGCATATATGCATTATAGTCATCAAACATAACATAAAATTTCAGTTTACATCCTTTTCACGTAAGTTCCACAACATGAAAATTCGAAAGTTTTTCCATTGATTCCTTAAGCTGGCACTTGCTCCTTTGCCATGTTTTGTCCTTCACATGTCTTTGGGTTTGGAAAACAAAATCGTGAGTCGAAACTCAATGAGCAAGCTATTTACATTTTACAGGCAAATCATTTTAGGCAATATTTTACATTTAAAATTATCTTGGAAAGCCACTTATACCTTATCTAAAGGTATATCTTAAAAGCATGAAATCCTGTACCCATCATGGGTCCCATATGCATAATGCTATATGAAAACATGAACATATATATCATTTCTCCCTTAGGATGGAAGCTAGCCAGGCCACCATCCGTCACATTAACTCCCATTTCAGAGAGGGCAACGCTGGCCTTGTCCCTGTTTTTAGCAAGTTAGCCATACCAAAGGGGGACAATCGGTCCGCTTATACCCTTCAAGTGGACCCAATACCTTGTTCACATGAACTTTTTCATAAATCCATCTTTAATATGCTAGCATGATTTTTCAATCAGAAACATAGAATCACATCGTTTTTCCATAACATTTATCAAAGAGAAATCTCATAATATTGCATTTGAAGTAAAACATTATTTCAACACTATTTTGCTAAGGGATGGTCATCCTTAAACATATTAAAAATAATAACCACAATTTCATCAAATAAGTTAGAAAACCAAAATTCATTTAGAAAAGTTGCTTGCTTACCTGTGTTTCTTAGCTTTCCGTTTTAGCTTTCTTCTTTGCATGAGAATAATATGATTTTTCATATATTTCTTTTCCTCGCATCTCATTTAGTTTTTCAACCTATTCCATTCACATATATCATTTGACTTCTCAAGTCATTAGGCTTTCATATAGCATACGCTCGCATATTTCATTGGTTCACTTATAACATATCCAACCCCATAAGTTGGGTAACCATTTAAATCACATAAAATTCATTCAGTGGTTATCACTTATAGGTCCATTAACCTCTATTTATCATTTTTCACATTTTTTCCAAAATTTATACATCGGTGCTCATTCTAAGCACCCGTTATCACCTTAAACTCTGTTACATAATTTCAAAATTGGAAATTAACATCATATAATTCAAAAAGTTATGTAATCATGAAATTCATCATATTCTCATGTATTTTTGCACAAAATCACATTTCACAAGTCATTCATCATCCTTCCATGTCTATTCCTTCACATACGCCCATTTGGCAACATGTACATCATGCATTTTATATAATTTTCTACATCAGCAATATAATACATGTGTCAGCATGTTAATGACCCTTAATCAGTGTTGCATTTATCATGGGATTTAAATCCATCCACCATAGGTTTCCAAAACGGCAAAGTTTAGAACCCGTTTTTCACCTGTTAAACGTGTCTTTTGACACATAACCCTTAGCAGTCATATAATTCCGAAATTTCAGCATATAATCTCACTTTTCTTTATCCATATTTAGGAATTTAACACATATATAACATTCATGAATTATCATTGCTCAAAACAGCAAGTTGCCTACACTTTTTGAGCCCCGTTTCACATCGGTTTGACGCATTTTCATAAAATCTATAAAAATCAGTTTTAGGGCTTCTTTTCCCAAATATTTTTGGGCATCCATAATACCTTAAACCTAGGGTATTTACCCTACATAATATTCGTAAAAAATGCAAACCGATTTTCATAGCATTTTTAGCATATAAACATAGAAATTAGGTCAAAATCATCACTTTGTATTCCATAACTTCAAAAATTCATCATTTAAGAATAAACCATCATACATTTTGCATAAATACATGATTCATAACCTAATCACATCATCAAACCAAAATAGAAATTTATCTTGGAGATTTAAGGTTTACTAACTTGGATTTTCCACTTAATACACATACATAACTTCACTTTCATCAACTTAAACTTGAAAATTCACACATGAAACCTAATACCCATTCAATATTCATTCAAGAGCATGTTAAATCACCATTTTACAGATCCTTTAAACATCCCTTCCATATTCCCATTTTGGAGTTTAAAAACTCAAAATAAACCATTCAAACAACACATATACTTACTTGGTTTTGTGTTAAACCAAATCCTAATCCTTGGCGATGGTTTCGTCCTCAAATCCTTTCCTTTTTTCCTTGATTTTCCTTCTTCCTTGTTGGGGAAAATGGGACGTGAGAGTTGCTGGTTGCTTGGGATGAAAAATTCAGCATTTAGCCAATTTTTTAAAGCTCCATCATATGAACGTGCATGGCCGTATATAGGTGCTAGATTTTCCAGCTATGGTCCCCACCATTTGCTGTATTTTCCACAAACTTAAATGCTTCCTTATCCCCCTCATGTGTTGGAAAATTCCAGCCAAGTAAAATGGGTTTTTACCATTTTTTTAAAAAATCCAAAATCTGCCCTCATCTTGACCGTCAATTTGCTTCCACCATAACGTCCAGCTGCTGCCCATTTTTTCAGCCATTTTTCTCCATTTTTAAAATTCTGAAATGTGGGCAATTTATATACTTAATTGTCCCTTAATTCATGCCTTCATTTGGTATTAAAAAAATTATCAAAAATTGCAAAAATCACACTTAGCATTGCACGTCAATTGCATGCAACAAGCTATCCACTTTTTCACCTTTTCATGGCAGCTGCAATTCACGATTTTTCTTAAATTTTTTCTACATAATTGAATGCTCATTTATATATCTCAACATGTCAGCTGCATATATATATATATATATATTTTATAAAATAAAAATTTTTAAAAAATACGCAACAACTAGCCCATTAACGTGCTTGCCTTGGACACCTCACCTATGTTCACTTGAGAACTCGTAGCTTCATCAATTATGGACATTCGTTGTTGGGATTTTATTTGGATATTTTCATTTTATATTAATGCATAAAATACCTTAGAAATGTGCTGCATTTGACACCTCATCGCCCATTAAAATCAAGCCATTATGCATTGTACTTTAGCATTAATAGAAAGGTACTTTTGACATGCATTAGTCAACCATGCTCACCTTTTTCATTGCAGACATTTTTCCAATATTTCAAGCTTAATCCAAGCCATCCAAAATAAATATTTCATAATTTTATTCAACCGTTTCAAATTTCATCTCAAACTGATTTTTTTAGCTCCCGGTATAACCGTTTAAAGTTTATGGTTGAAATTGATATATGATCAATAAATCATAATTCTCACTTTATTAATAATTTTTATAACCCATTTATTCCATAATACCAAGCCCAACATTAATGATTTCTATTTCAAATTTCACTTGAATCGGCCTTACAAGCGTTGAGTTATGAATTTTTCAATGTTTTTCCATTAAACTTGTCAATTACCATAATAATTTTCATAATTCATACTGAATAATGAAAAATGATTTTTCATGATATGTTTACATATTTAAATCAACATCAATATCCTCTAATCCCATTGTCTCGTTTTAGCTCAAAATGCTTAATCATATCATTATTGCTAATCCAAAATCTTAATTGTAATAATTAGCAAAATTATATTATACCTTCATAATTCAATAATTCACAAATAATATCATACCCATGATTAATGCATACATATGGGTTCTACTTGGTTGGGGTTTCACACTAATCTTTATTAAGCCCTTTTAGTCATCCTGACTCACATTGGGCTTTAGCGATTAATCTTAATCACCATTCTTAATTGCAAACTAGGGTTTGCAAAATTCGTAAATTCATAAAAATCATCCAAAACTCAGTCAATTTACACATAAGTCATTCATTACACCTTTAATGCAATTATATGAGTCCTACTTGGGTCTGGGTATCACAAATCTCCACCTGTGCTATTTGCATGTTGCTTTCTTTCACCTGTCTTTAAGATTTAGAAAACAAAATCGTGAGTCGAAACTCAATAAGCAAGCTATAAGGTTTTCAAGAAATTCATTTTCATTTAAAATAGCTTGGAATGTCATATTATACCCACTCGAGGGTATATCATCAAAACATGCTTCTTATACTTGTCTAGGGTATATCATAAATAATGCGATGCATTATTTTAAAACATGACATTCTTGGATAGAAGCTAGCTAGGTAATCATCCATCTTCATCCTCTATCCTATTCCAAGGAGGCGTTGCCGGCTCGAGACCTATCTTAGCGACTTGGTTGCACTAAAGGGGGACAATTGGTCCGCTTACACCTTTAAGGTGGACATCATGCTTTGTGCACATGCATCTTTCATAAACATTCCTTGACATGATAGCATGATTTTTCATTTATAAATCTATGATTCATCATCTGTCATAAATAATTGCAAAATAGTAAGCAATTCATTTATCGTATTGGAATATCATTTCAATAAACATTTATATAAAGGAACGACTATCCTTAAACAACTTAGAAAGGATTTAAAACATACATTTACTAAATCATTGAAACATTTAGAACATCATTTACAAGCATTTAATCACTTTTGATCAAACAAAAGCATTTATAAAATTTGCTTGCTTACCTCGTTACCTTAGCTTTCCATATTACTTTTCTCTTTACCTTTGCCTATGTATAAAAATAGCATTGCATTCATAACAAATTCATTTTCTTGCATTCACTTAGTTTTTCAATCCCATAATCTATTTCATACATAACCAACTTGAATTCTCAAGTCGGACATACATACACAACATTCACTTGTGCATCATACCATTCATTCCATATTTCATTTTAAACTCATATTTAGGATAAACACATAATAATCATTTATTAATCAACATGTGAGGATTTATATCTCCTATTTATCATTTTTCACCAATTTTTCCTTTTTTCCTACGTTAATGCTCATTTTAAACATATAATTGACATTTTAAGCTTCATAAATAAATTTTAAATTTTGAGATAATCAAAAATCATCCATACAGAAACATCTTTATGCATTTCATCACATATTTATGCATTTTGGCATTTTAGCTATTCCACATATGTCATATATCATTAATTCATACATACGTTCAACTTACAACACGTGCTATGTGTTTCTTAAAATTTCTTAACACAGCAATTTACATCCAATTTCAACATCAGTAAACTCCTTAATTAACATATAATTTAGGGTCTAATTTTGGAATTTTAATCCATTTATCATTAGGTTCCAAAACAGCCATGTTAAGACTCGTTTTTCATCCTTTTATCTCCACTTTCAATACTTAAATCTTAACAGATTTTTAAGTCATGATTTTCAGTAACTAAACATGCTTTTCTTAACACAAATTTAGGGTATTATCACATATTTAAAATTCACAATTTAGTTGCTTCCAAAACAGCAACATTTCAAGCATGTAGGGTATCCATTTTGGCTCCTGTTTTGTTGTTCCATACATGTATCCTAAAAAATCAGATTTAGGGCTTTCTCATCCAACCCACATAGGATGTCCAAAGGGTCCTTAATTTAGGGTACTTTACCCTATAATTCATCCATAAACTATTTAAGCTCCTTTTTGCATTATATTTAACATAAAAATTGAAAAATCAGGTAATACTTGAAACCTTAAGTTTCATTTTTGCTAAAACCATTAACAAATGTCCAAATCAACATATGTAATCTAAAAGAACATAAATTACATCCTAATCA
Source organism: Annona squamosa (assembly GCA_035584095.1). Lineage (NCBI taxonomy): Eukaryota > Viridiplantae > Streptophyta > Magnoliopsida > Magnoliales > Annonaceae > Annona > Annona squamosa. The sequence goes on from JAXCLR010000092.1 coordinate 33,533,733, forward strand.
TCATGCTTAAATCAAACAGCAACTTGATTTAGGATTTTAAGAAATTTCAAGATAGATTTCATCTAAAAAATCCACCCTAATATTCCTTTTAACTCTCTTAAACTCTTGATTTAATTTATACCATTCAAAAATCATTCAATACTCTTATCAAAGCATCATAACTCATCCTTTAAGAGTTCATTGTGAATCATATTCATGACTCATAATTTGAGAGAGGAAATCTTGATTTAAATGATTCAAAACTTAAATTTCACTTACTTGAATTGAATCCAACTTCCTTAGCTTGGTTCCCCTTCTATTTCCTCCCTTTTTTTCTTCTCTTTTTTTCCTCTTTTTCCCTTCTTTCATTTCTGGTTTGGATGTGCACAATTTGCTCCACATTTAGAGATTTTTGAGAAATTTTCTCTCCCCTTTCTCAAGTGGACGTCCCCCTTGGATAAGCCTCCCTTTTTATATTTTTTTACCAGCTCTTGGGATCCACTTTGCCACATGTCGTGAGGGTAATTTAATTCTAACTTATCCTTTGTTGACAAGACAATTTTATATCCAAGTAAAATACCCATTTAATATTTAACAAAAATCATCAAAAACAGCTCATTAATGAGGTGTATTGTTGTCCACTAGGGGTGTCCCCTATTTACCTTGCTTTTTGACATTTTTGTGCCCATTTTTCCACACATTTAAATGTCCCATTACTTTCCTTATGTGTTAGGCTACTTAGATACATATCTTAGGATTTTTAAACATCCAAATTCCATTGCATATCTACCCTTGGACGTCCCCTTTGGTTGCCAACACATCTATTCTTCATTTGAGCTACACTTAGGCCATTAAACTCATGCATTTAAGCTCTCACTTTTCCATGGATTTGACCCTTAAATAATTTCAAAAAATCCATCTTCATTCACCTCCACTTAACATCTCTCATAACATTAAACTAAGTCATTTAATCCACTTGTTTTAACATAAATTCTATGGTAGTTTAGGGTGTACAAAGTTAATGCTATGCACCTTTTTCAATTAAGCATATTTCTATGGTAATTAGCTTAATCCAATCCTTCCATAACATAGATTTTATAATTTTATTCAATCGTTTCAAGTTTAATCTCAAACGGACTTTTCTTCGTCAAGTTATGATCCGTTGAAAATAACCTTAGAGTGTGAGATTAAAAACAAATAATTATTATCTTAATCTCATCGTATTTGCCTTAATCCTATCCACTTATAAGGTTGAGCCCAAAATTATAAGCTTACCTTTCAAATTTCATCTTATTCCACCTTATAGGCGTCAAGTTATGAATTTTTTACATTTGTTAACATAATTCCTTAATTTTTATTAATTAAATCATAAAAATTAAAATAAATATTCATGTCACATTAGCATATTATAATCTTCATTAAGCCTCTTTAGTCATCTTGACTCACATTAGGTTATAACGATTAATCTTAATCATCATTCTCAATCACAACCCTAATTGCAAAATTCATCAATTTATGAAAATCATCCATAAATCAGTCAATTCAAACATAAATCATAATTACATCTTAAATGCACTTATATGAATCCTAATTGAGTCTGGGTATTATAGCAAGTGTTTAAATGTTCACCTACTCATTCGCTCTACAAGTCCTTCTACAAGCTGAAAGTTTGCTTACACATCTATAAAGTGTAGATTTGTATTTTCATTCTTGTTGTTGGTGATTACACTTGGTTTAGTATTGAAGACCAAGACCAAATGAAGGCAAAGTAGTGTGTGGTTGGAGTGTGTCTTGTCACTTACTTGTGTAACATTTGTAAAGCGCCCCTAGAGCTAGAATCTAAAAGAAAGCAAGTGCTTTGACTGTATTTTCATTGGCATAGTGGAACCCAAGGCACAAGAGCGTGTTCTTGGAGGAGTGGAGTAAGAAAGGTTGTCTGAACTACTATAATCTCTTGTACTAGTTTTGCCTATTGTACTTGCTATTTCATTTTCCATGTTTTTCATTCAAGTGGACTTATTTCACAAGGGGGGATTACAACTAATACATCAAAATATTTGTGAGAACCCAATTCACTCCTCCACTTTTGGGTTTTGCCATAAACTCGGGACCAACATTTTCTTCCCAATTAAATATGTGTATGGACTCCATCTAAAAATGGTACAAATTCATCTTAATAAAATAATTTGGTGTAAATAACAATTTCAAAGTTATTTTTTTAACATGTAAACCATTTACTATAAAATTTAATATGAATAAATAATTATATAACGTATCGTATATTTAAGTACATGTGAGGCCCATTTTGGGCCAAATACACCGTTAATTATAGTGTAGCTTCACTGCACAAAGAAGGTTCTATTCAAGTGCAACGCCACTACTCTGTAATTATGGTACAGTGGCACTAAAACAGACCTCATATGATGACAAAATTATAATCTACTCCATTTAAAAATAGAACCAATTCAACGTAATAAAATAGTTTGATGTAAATAATAATTTTAAAGTAATTTTTTCAACATATAAACCGTTTGCTATAAAATTCATGTATGGATAAATGATTGTATAAAGTTTCATTGCATTCTAATACATGTGGGGCCCAAAAAAGGGCAAATGTACCACTGTTCTGGTGCAGTGGTGCTGCACAAGAACAACTCTTTTTTTTCTCTCTTTATACATATGAGCAATATTCAAGTACAACTTTACTATACCATAATTACGGTGCGGTTAACTCAAAATGGGTCCCACATGATCATAAAATTATAATCCACTCTACCTATTGTATTTAGAATTATGTATTCTATTACCATACCAATT
>JAXCLR010000092.1:33623217-33651660 GCA_035584095.1 Annona squamosa
GAGCACAAAATAATGAATTCATAGCCTTGGCGTTGCTCTTTATAATTTTCACTTCCTCATCGGTCCATTTGGAAGCTTTTTCATCAATTGGCAAAGTCACACCATCTTGAATCGCAATCCAGGAGTCCATATTTGTAGCTATGATGAGTTGTTTCATACGTAGCTTCCAATATTCAAAATTATTCCCATCAAACAATGATGGCCTAGTAAAGGATTGGCCTTCAGCAAATGCGAGAACGGAAGTGGATTGGGATACCATATCAAAAAAGATCTCTTTGGTAAAACTCAAAGACCTGCTTTGATACCACTTATTGGTCCCGAGTTAATGGCAAAACCCAAGAGGGGAGGGGTGAATTAGGTTCTTAAAAATTCTTCGGTAAATCAAAACTTAACCCCTTTAAAGATTTAATCCCCTTGAATGTAACTGATAGAAAGTAATAAGATAATGAAAGTGATAATAAAAAAAACAGCAGACAAGATTATGGTTCGGGTAACCTTTCCCTACTCCACTCTTCCAAGCTCACACACCCTTGTGACTTGGGTTCCACTATGTATTCTATGAATACAACCAGAGCCTCTGCTCTTTTCTAAATTCTAGCTCTAGGGGCCATATACAATCAACACAAGTAGGTGATGAGTTACACTCCAATCACAACTCTACTTGCAATGTCTTGTTTTGAACCACCAAACTCAAACCAAGCATAAAAAACAAACGACAATATGAAAATAGAAGAAATCTACACTTTACTGATTTATGTAGCAAGTTTCAGCTTGTGGAAGAATCTGTAGAAGCAATGAATTGTATTACGTTGAAGCAAATTGCAACTTTGAAGATTGTTCTTCCTTTGAAAATGAATAGATCACTCAATTATAGAAAAAAGTAGATAAAAAGCTCTTAGTATCACTTCTTTTCTCTTTTTCAGCTCTTTGTTATATATATCCATGCTTGCTTAAGTGTCTATATGTAGAGAAGAGAAAATTATGAATGTTATAGAGTTGGTTGGCGCGTAATAAATATCCCAACGTTAAAAAATTTGAACGTTATGTCTCCAACTCGTAGGTGGAGTCGACTTCGTTTGCGACTTCGCCCAAGTCGCATGCTGGAGTCGACTTCGTGTGCGACTTCGGTTGTTCTTCAGCTTCCAAGTCTATCTTCTAGGTCGACTTGGTTTGAGACTTGGCCTTAAGTCAATCTTGGAGTCGACTTGGAATGCGACTTGACCTCAAGTCGATCTTGGGGTCGACTTGGTGTGCGACTTGGCTATTTCCTTGAGCTAAGTCAGTTGTTCTTTGTTGATATATCTCTTGTTTGCTTAATCTTCTTCTTCTTCTTTTGTCTTTCAATACCAGAAGCTTTCTTGTATAGAATTTGCTTTAAGTCTCATGAACTTGAAGAACTTGAATCTTGCATGAACAAATCCAACTTTGATTTGGAAAGAATGAATTCATGTGCCTTGCTTGCTTTAAACTTGAATTAGTCTTCTTATACTCAAATTTCAGAAACTTGAGTTGTCTTCATTTTGAAGTGGACTTGTGCTTTAACTTGAGCTTGAGAATCTGTCTTGAAGTTGATGCTAAAGTCGACTTTGCCTGCGACTTTACCCAAGTCGTATGTGGAGTCGAGTTCGGTTGCGACTTCAGAAGTTTTGCTGCACAGATTTAGCTCTGGAAGGAAGGTGTTTCTTAAAGTCGATTCTGGGGTCGACTTCATCTGCGACTTGACCTCAAGTCGCAAGCGGAGTCGACTTCAGCTGCGACTTCGATTGTTTTGTCTTCCAAAATCAACGCTAGAGAGAAAATGCTGTTTCAAGTTGATACTGGAGTCGACTTTATCTGCGACTTCGGTTGTTCAACTCCCCAATTTCAGTGTTGTTCATAAAGTACCTGTTGAAGTTGCTTGTGGAGTTGACTTTGAGATCGACTTCGTCCTAAGTCGAAGTTGGAGTCGACCTGGGGATCGACTTGGGCTTATTTTTCATTCCTTAAAGACATTCATTAAAGTTATTAGTAATCATATCATACTCAAATTATTATTTGTTAATCATCAAAACTTATGCTTTGGTCAATTTATTTTTTTTAACTATTGTTTCCAACAAAAAGTTCCATTATAGTTGGGTAGCTTGAGAGTCTATGTAATCTATTATGTAAGTGATACTAAAATTTCTTATAATTTATTGCTGGAATGACCATAGATCTATGAAAACTTTGTAGTTCCTTCTGCTTTATATCAATGTTTAAAATATATTGATGATAATGGAAAAGTACGTCATGTGTTTGCGTATGAAAGATCATTTAAAGGTTATGAGGCTTACTGCATAAATGCATGACTTTATCAAGAAAAATGAAAAAAGACAAATCAATAAAGGAAAATGAAGAAAAGAGGTCAAGGGAACCAAGTCAACCAACTAAAGTGTTCAAAAAGGAGATTCAAAAGGGAGAAAAATCAGTAAGTAAATGGGTTCTTGCACCAAATCCCAAAAAGGCATGAAAATTAATTGATTTAGAAAAGAAAGTTTAATGAGTATGATCACTAAACAATTGAAAACTGAAATTTTTGAAATTGATTTTTCTCTGTCCATGCTGTTACCTTTCATGGGCATTGAAGATGTAGTGGGGGCAACTTTTATTGTTTTTTATCCAAAGAATCAAAAATCAATAATTTTCTACCAAGTCAAATCATTTGAAAATTTCTCCTTGGGTTTGTTCATTTCAAACGGAATTTTAAATTTCAATAATTATAGCAAAATTGTGAAGGATCGAAAATATGAATTATGATTTTCAGTGCCTAGAGAATTTTAAGAATGAAAGAGGAATTTATAACCCAATCACTTTGCAATTTAAATGGAATGAAATTGGATGTTTGATTTATGCAACACATGGTGTAGGATATCACCCTGATCACATTGCCGAAGATAGTATCGATGATGAAACAAGCTCAACAGACACTAATGTTTGAGATCTTGAAGTGAACTTCATTGATTTTGAAGTGTTGGCATGCACAAAAGAAGGTAGGTTTGCAATTAGTGAGGATGAAAAGCCAAATGAAAAGTTGAATAAACAATATTCTTTTGACCTCTCTTATCTTAAAGAATCAGTTGTTCACTTTGATAAAAGTGAAGATAGAGTTGGTGTCAAGCCTTCGACTAAAGATGTCAAAGAGGATAATTTAAGCATCAATAAAAATCCACACCCTTTACTATTGAATGAAAAAAATTTTAGCGTATATTGATCTCTTACATGAATTCATTGATGTTTTTGCATAAAATTATGCAGAAATACTAGGTTAAATACCAATAGTTGTTCATAAACTAAACAGTCGAGATGATGCAAAACCAATTAAACAAATGTAAAGGCAATTTCACCTTGAAGTAATGGATAAAATAGAAGCTAAAGTCGAAAAATTAAAAGACATTGGATTTATTTGAGAAGACTAACATCCTAAATGATTAGCAAACATCGTGTATATCACTAAGAAAAATGGACAAATATGAATTTGTACAAACTTTTGCAACTAAATGATGCATGCCCAAAAGATGAGTTTCCACTACCTATATTGGAAATTATGGTAGATAATTTTTGTGACTTTGAAACTATGCTATTCATGGATAATTTTTCAAGATATAATCAAATTAACATGTTCTCTGAGGATGAAAAGATATATCCTTTTGGATTCCATTTGAAATTTATTGCTATATAATAATGCCTTTTGGGCTAAAAATGCAGGCGTCACCTATCAAAGAGCAATGATTAAAATCTTTAAACCGTAGAATGATATGTGGATGACTTGGAAGTAAAAAACCATAATTGAATCATCTTGAAGATCTCTGAAAAAGTTTTCAAAGATTATGAAAATTTAACTTAAAGATGAGCCCTTTAAAATATTTCTTTGAAGTAACTTTTGTAAAATATTTAGATTTTGTTATAAAGAAAGATGGAATACCAGTCGATCTAGCGAAAATTAAAGCTATCTTTGAAATGTCATCGTCTACTAATTTGAAGGAATTGAGGGCATTACAAGGACATTTAGAAAGTGTCTATGAAATTGCATTGATAAAAATAAAAAGACATCTTATAAATCCTCTTGTAGTTGGAGCACCTATATAAGGTAAACCTTTCACATTATATACACACGCTCCGGAATATTCATGGGGACAATATTTGCTTAAAATAATAATGAAAGAAAAGAAGTAGTTTTATGTTATTTAAGTTAAGAATTATAATGAGCAGAGTTTAACTATACACTGCTAAAAAATTAAGACTTTATTTATTGACTAATACTGTATACCTAATTTCAAAATAAATCCATTGAAAATTTTGGTTTCTAAAGTAGGATTACTTAATGCTAAATTAACAAAATACACTATCCAACTTTCCCAATTTAATATTGTGTATATCTCTTAAAAGGCAATGAAAGGTCAGACTTTAGCTGAATTCTTGGTTGCATATGCCCTTTCTTTTGAAGATAGCTTAAATGATGATTTACCAAATGATCAAGTGATGTGTATGAATTAAGAATAAAAGGAGTGACAGCTATACTTTAATGGAGTGTCACAAAAAGCAAGTAATGGTGCAATTCTAGTAGGAGTAGGACTTGTATTTATATCTTCAGATAATCAAATGATTCCTTATTCATTTATCATAAGAAATGTATATATAAATAATGAAGCATAAGATCAAACCCTTATAATTGGCTTAGAGACAACACAGGAGGTGGGAATTAACCATATGCAAATATATGGAGTTCCAAACTTATTGTAAATTAGATCAAAGGAATTTATGAAATAAAAAATCTGAATTATTGCCTTATTATCTAAAAGCAACCAACCTATTGAAGAGGTTCTCATGGGTTGAAATTGAATACATTCTAAGAAAATAAAATATGAAAGAAGATGCTCTTTAGAGCTTGTAGCATCTATGACATCTCCAGAAGATCTTCAAGTCAATATACGTACTATGATATGTGAAAGAAGATTAATACCTTCCAAAGATGAAATCAATGAAAGCTTTCAAAATTCGGAATATCATCAAGTCAATGAACAATTATAAATAAAAATTATGAAGTTACAAATTGGAGGGTCTCATTTCTCAATTATATAAGATTTGGTATTTTACCTGAAGATAAAAAAGAGTTAGTATTAGAAGAAAAGCACCAAGTTTCCATTATGATTCAAAAGTAAGTTATCTATATGAAAAGTCATTCAATGGAATTATACTCAGATGTTTAGTAAATCATAAAACTAATGAAATTTTCATTCAAACTCCTGATGGAATATGCAGAGTACAACAACCAAGTCCAAAGTTATACGATTGAATTCAAAGATGACGATTTTATTGGCCTACCATGGAAAAAAACTCTATTAAATTACCCACAGACTTTAGTCATTAAGCTTCGAAACCTTTACACCCAACAATCTTCTCTTAGCCATTTGAAGCATGGGGAATAGATATTATTAGTCTTATAAACCTGCACACATCAAATGGTCATTGATTTATTTTTACAGTAACAAATTATATTTCAAAAGGGAAGAAGCAACATTTTTAGCCCAAATAAAAATGTCAGGAATTTTATGCTTTTTGAAAAATAATATTATATGCCGATTTGAAATACCATGTCGTTTTATACATGACAATGAGATTGACTTTGAAGATCAAAAGTTTGATAAATTTTGCAAAAATTATGAATTGGTAAGAAAAACTTTTAGAAGTACTTTAGGCTTATCGAACCACAGTTCAAGGGTTAACTCAAGCAACTCCATTTTCATTGGTTTACTGATGTGAAGTAGTACTACCAATTGAAATTTGAATTCCATCCTTAAGAGTTATGCTTCAACACATATGAAAAATAGCAAAAATATCAAATACTCCGCTTACGAGAATTTGAGTCTTTGAATAAAAAAAACTAGAAGCATGATGAAGAACATAAATATATTAAGCAAGAATGATGACCGCCTTTGATAGAAAATGAGGTAAAGAGTTTCAAAAGGGAGCTTTGATATTAGTTGTTAAAATACCAATAATAATAACATAGAAGCTGAAAGGAAATTTTAATTATAAATGGAAAAATCCTTTCATATCATCTCTTAAATAAAGAAGGAGATAGATATTTAATAGCGATAAATTGAAAGTTCTTAAAAAAATATTAGCACAAATTTACAAAGATCAGTTGGCCAAATTCAGAAGAGAAGTTAGCTGATCTGATATGCAAGGTAATTATTTTCTTTTAAACTCCAATAAAAATTCAGAAGAAGACTGAAACTTTAAAACACCTGAAGAAAGGTTGTTAATGACTTCTTTAAAATGGTGAAGGCTTTTCTCTGAATTGACAAGTTAGTTCGTGATAGTCTTCTATTTATCTTTAGTTTCAGCAATTTTCTTTTTCAAGTATTCAAGAAGAACTTGTGATAAACATCCTCTAAGTTCTTTTGCTTCTTTGTAAGATTTTCTATTTTTTCATAACAAAATGTCGATGAGCAGTGACTGCAAGAGAGACTTTCTTATCACTATCGATGGTTTTTATAACCTCATCCTTTCTCTTCTCAGTCGCTTCAATCTGAGTTTTCATAAACTTCTCAGTTAGAAATGAGTTATTGAAATTGGAAAACTCATGGAAGATGAGGGATTGATTGAATATGCATGATAAAAGAGAATGAATATCTACATTGACTGTGTAATGCGGTAAGAAAATAAGCAAAATATAGTTAACCATATCAAGGAAAGTATGAAGTTGATCAACAGACATATCCTTTAATTCCTTTATTAAATAAACCAATTGTGCTTTAATAAGTCTGAGTGGAAGTGGTGAGGAAATTCTTGGTTCTGATGCTGAAGAAGTCGACACAAGATTTGAAGAACTTGAGATTAACAGAGGGATTTTTCTATGTATATAAAAATTATTAGTCTTGCCTAATACAAATTTTAAAAATATTATAAACTTATATATAGAGGCAACTATAATGCCATATTGCTGAACTATTGCTTCTTCATTAAAAGTGGTGGTAATTTCCTTATTTGCTATAGTTACAGCAACATTCTCAGCTGTTGCCACCTTAGAACCTCCTTTCACATCTTTGCTTCTAATGTTATAATGACATATTCAACTATCTTTTGTGTCTCTACTTCTGTGTTGACAACTTCTTCGATTATAATTGTTGGCTTTAGTATATCTGCCCTCTTCATGAAAACTTCTGGTGTTCTACTACTAGTCTTTTCAATTGTCATAGTCATTATAAAGAAAAAGCGATGACTAGTATATAAAATATATTAGTTGTCAATTGTTCAAACTCACTAGGCTCTTTTATTGATAACTCTATCAATGCTCATTTTGAATGCTAGTTCGAGAGAAACACATAAAATTGCATAGATTTTCTATTAGTTTTCATCATTTTTGCATGTCATGCATTTTGAGTATAATTCAATGCAAATCATGACATTTTAGATTGTAGTAATTGTATTAGAGTATTTAGGAATGCATTTACTTGTTTTCACCTTTCATTGTAAGAAAAGGAAGACAATTCTCATACATCTTCAAGGCAAAAAGAGGATGGAATGAGAGAGAAGTCATTTGTGGCTGTCAAGTGCAATGCTATCTCCAACATGCTAATAGTCGCGGCCACCAGTCCACAACCTTAGAAATAGCTGAGTTGTCCACTTGTCTAGGACCCACTATGGCCGCAACCACAAAGTTGATGTGTGTGAATTTTCACAAGTGTGAAGCTCCAAATTGAGAGGATTATAAATACTTCTTTTAGGGTATTTTAAGCATAACTTAGAGGGCACGTGGCTGCTAAGAAAGAGGGAGAAAAATAAGGGCTTCAAGGCAAAGAGAAAAGATTAAAGGGAGATTAAGCTATTCCCTGCAGATCCAGTGATTTTCATCTCTTCTTTTTCTTCTTCGTTTTTGTTATTCTCCTTACTTTGGATAATTATAAACTTGATTTTAATGAAAATTGACATAATGTTTGCGGGCTGAATCTCTTTGTGGTGGGAGATATGGATGATTTGAACTCATATATATGTTAACTTTTGTTTTCTTGTGCTAAAATGAATATGTAGTTGTGCTATAACTTTGGTTGCATGAGATTACTCTTATATATCATGTTTAATGTGGTTATAAGTTTACAAGCTTTGTAACCTTGTAGATTGATTTAATATCCAAATTTATGCTTGAAAGAGTGAGTTTTCGATAAGATCCATATATAAGGCACATATTTTCCAACTGCTATGTGAGTTGGATATTAATACGGATACAAATATACCTATTAACTCAATGTAATTATGATTAGGTTAAGTGATTATCAGTCTTGTTTTACTTAGGTGCATGGGAACATAGCAAATAAATAAAATAGGTTTAGGTTTGTATGTGTTAGAAAACATATATGAATATAAATAGACCTAGATTAGTAATCTCTACACAATTAAGTTAAAAAGGAATCAGTTTAACATAAATATGAGTCAATTAATTTATGCTCCCATCAATCTTATTCATCCCAAGGCAATTCCTCTAATAGCCATCCCACCTTTAACAATTTATTGTTTTGCTTAGCTTAGTTAGAAAATTTCTTTTAAAATAAATTCTATTCAATTTACCAATTCACTTGAGATAATTAAAGTTGAAGGTGCTTGCCCATTTAACACAATCCTCATAGAATGATACTTTACTCACTTTTTATTACTTGATCGACACAAATAATTGCGTTAAAACGAACAAATTAATTAGACATATAAACAGCTCTTCATTTATATTAGTCATTTATTGTTTTTTTGTACGACTAGTACTCTCAATATATGATGAACATTTCTTCCTTCAAGACATTAACTTCATCAAGAATTATATCCTCATCTTCCTTGGTGTCATCTTCATTATCAGTAAATGCTCCCTTCTCAAAACCTCTCTCACTTGCTAAAGAATCTCTTCTTCACACTTTGTAGTCCTGATTGAGAGAAATTTTTCTCAATTCCTTGTTGTCTTGATTGTTGTAATAAATCCTCATTCAAGTCTTTGTTGCTGCTGAAGGACATTCTCCTGAACTTGAGGAGGAAAGTTTTCTTGATGTAAAACTTCCTCGTGTGCTTAGAAAGAAGTGATTTCCTTTACTATGATGATAACCCTTTAATTTTCCACGACCTCGTTTATGTTTTGATTTTGGTTTGTGCTAATTGCTTTTAGTGAACATTGGATAATCTTCTTTTCACTGTTAAAAAATCCTTTGTTATTCTTCAAATCAAAGTAACTTTAGAAGATCTTTCGAAAGTTATTTTTAAAATTTACAAGACAAGTCACTTCATCAATCTTTCCTGGATAATGAAAAGTACAAGGTGAAAATGACGCAATAAAATGCTTCCATGCAAGAAGAGCCTCCTACAAATTTCTTTATAATTGTAGTGATTGATTAGGGTTTACAATAAAACCTTGTACATAACCAAATTGCATTGTGAAATAAGAAATCCGATATGGAATCAAAATTGCTTCCTCCATGCATCTATAATCAAGAGTACCAGGACGACTGCATATATTAGATTCTGATGGTCTATGGAATGCCTTACATGACTTACAAGAAGGTGCTAAATAAATAATGGGTTGCTTCGCTAAGTGATCCAAGTGAGGTGGAATCATGCAAAAGTTAAGATTACATGCATTTTGAAGCGAAAATCGTACATTTTTGAGCTTTCTCATTGATGGTTTACGACCATGCATTGTAACCATAAAATGATCATCATTATTCTTTTTCATACTCGGATGATGGATATTTTAACAGTGATAAACAAACCAGACATAAAAATAATGACTAGGATAATAGTATATATTTTGACATTCTTTACTCCTAATATAGGGAGCATGTTCCCATAAACCATATGATAATTTTGCTACCACGGTTGGGCAAAGTGATAATCTTATCCAATGAGTGAGTTAACAAGCAGGAAGGATAACTTTTCATATAAGATCCTGATTAGAAACACGCACTTGTAAAGCCAATAAACTAAAAACTCGCACAATCAAGCAAGCTTATGTCCTCCTTGCTTTTTGATGCTTTATTAAAAGCGAAAAACCAACAAGAACATTTTACTCCTATCTTTTCATCGATTTCATCAAATTTGAATACTTTATATACATGAGGGCGTACAACTACTTAAGTGCTTTAAAGCTTTCATTATTTAAAGTTTCTTATGTTGGAATGAACTCTTCATAAATCTCAACCAAGATGGGAAGTCTTGTTACTTGCTTCATGTTCCACAAAGAAAATCCTAGCTCATATGGAAAAAGCATGTGAAAGATTCTGAAAGAAAAGTCTCAATAATACCTTTGTATACTTTACACTCAAAAGATAGATCTCTGTGTGGCATAGATCGAAGCCAAGATACTAGCATGTTGTAGAAATGGTTGGTAATCTTTTATAACAAAAACATTAAATTTGTCTATTAATTTACACGCATCTGTCAACCTTTTACTAAAAAATGATTATGTTAAAAACTGTTAAAAACTTGGATTTTTTGCGACATTAATTGCTAGAGTTACTAAACTCTCCTTGACATTACTAGCTAGTATATCCAAAATTGAACAAGGATTTTAAAAATTTTTATATAGAAAGTTGTGATGGCTAAGATTGAAGTCCTTCGTCATTTGTGAATTTGATAATAACACTTCTTTTAGCACCTAAGCTTTTTGTCCATTCAAAATGGTCACTTCTAAAAGGGTAGAAGTCTTTGTCAATATGTTTTAGAAGTCACTTCTAAAAGGGTAGAAGTCTTTGTCAATATGTGTAACTATCGGTAACCTCTTATCGAAAACACCTTTCAGGTAAGTGAATTATAACAATAGAAGATCTTGGAGTAGAGAGAGTAAAAGAAGAAACATCATCACCAAATAAAATTTCGAATTTTGAGACTCTAACCTTCTATTATCATATTTTGAAAGATTTCTTATGATAAAAATAACCACAAATGCTTATCTCACTGGAGAATCTGACTTTCATGAGTAGATTTTTTCTGAGAGCATCTAGAGCTTATTGATGTTTATCACATGTATCTCGGTGAAATTCAGCTTTGCCTATAGGAGAGAGACTTTTCCAATACTAATGTTCTAATAATTTTTATAATATCTTGCCTCCTTTATTTGTTGCACGGATGTTGAAGTCTAAGTTGAAGCAGTTTCTCTTGAAATTAAGGCTAAAGCAACATCCTTTTGATTTCTTAAAAATAAATAAAATGATGTCAAAAAATATATCTCTTTTTAAGAATTTGGGATTAAGTTTCCTAAAATCCATTTATAAAAGAAGCTTTTACATAATCATATGCGAAACCATAACCAATGTAGAACCCATATGTATACATTAATCATGTATATGATATTTATATGTGAATTATTGAATTGTGAAGGTTTTATGTGATTTTGCTAATTATTGCAATTAGGGTTAAGGATTAGCAATAATGATGTGATTAATCATTTTGAGCTAAAATGAGACAATCGGATTAGAGCAAATCGTTGTTGATTTAAATGTGAAAAATACATCATGGAAAATCATTTTAATTCATTTAAAATGAATAATAAGCATTGGTTTGATAATTGTTAAGTGGAAAAATATTAGAAAATTCATAACTCCATGCTTGTAAGGCGGATTCAAGCGGAATTTGAAATAAAAATTAACGATGTTGGGCTTGATATTATGGAATTATTAGGTTATGAAAATTCTTGATGAAATGAGTGTTATAATTTATTAAGCATATATCAATTTTAACCTTAACTTTAAACGGCTATAACGGGAGCTAGAAAAATTGGATTGAGATGAAATTTGAAAAAGTTGAATGAAATTATGAGATGCACATTTTGGATGGATTAGGCATTAAATATTAGAAAAATACCTGCATTGAAAAAGGTGAGCATGGTTGACTAGTACACCTCAAAAGTATCCATCAATTAATGTTAGAGTACAATGCATAATTGCATGATTTTAATGAGAGTGGAGGTGTCAAATGCAGCACATTTCTAAGGTATTTTGTGTATTATTATGAAATGATAAAATACACAGAAAATCCAGCAATGAATACAACCTATGATGGAGCTACAAAATGCTCAAAAGAGAGCATAGGCAATGTGGCACAATGGGGACGTCCAAGGGGTCATATTGCTGCCTATTTTGATTTTTTTATTTTTAAAATATGTACTTATGTTGTTGACATGTAGGGAAACCAAGATATGCATTCAATTAATCAAAGTTTCAGCAAGAAAAATATTAAAATGCAGCTACCATGAAAGTGGAAAAAGTGGACAGCATATGGAGCAATTAATGTGCAGAAATATGGTTGGTTTGCTGCCATTTTGTTAATTTTTTAACACCAAATTAATACATAAATTCAAGGGTAATTCAGTGTATAAATTTACCCTTACATTAGGGTAAAAAAATGAAAATAAAAAATTTTTGGAAATCAAAGGTAGCAGGGACGTGAGTAATGGGAGGCAGTTGGACGGCTAGGATTGAAGCAGTTTTGTGATTTTTGAAAAATGGTAAAAACCTAATTTACATGGTTGTAAAATGTCCAGCACTTCAAAGGGGATAAGTGTCCATTTAATGGTGTGGAAAAATCCAGCAAAGGTGGGGTCCACAGCTGGACATAACCAGCTATATATAAACCTATGCACGTTCAAGTGAATGGTCTTTGAAAATTTCTCTAAGTGATGAAATTTCTCTCCTACAAAGTCAGCAGATCACGTCCCCTCTTGGCCAACAAAAGAAGGAAGAAAAGCAAGAAAAAAGAAGTGAATTTGAGGAGGAAATCATCTCCAAGTGTTAGGGTTTGAGTTAGCACTAAACCAAGTAAGTATATGTGTTGTTTGAGTTGGTTATTTTGAGTTTTAAACTCCAAAATGGGAATCTGAAAGGGATGCTTAAAGAATCCTTAAAATGATGATTTAACATACCTTTGATTGAATATGGGATGGGTGTTAGATTAGATGCATGAATTTTCATGATTTAGATGATGGAAATGAAGTTTGCAATGATATATGAGTTGAAAACTCAAGTTGATAAACCTTAAATCTCCATGACAAGTTACTATTTTGGATTGATGATATGATTAGATTATGAATCATGTATTAATGCAAAACATATGTTAGTTTGTGCTTAAATGATGAATTTTAGAAAATATGGATGCAAAGTTGTAAATATGACCCGATTTCTTTATTTCTATGCTAAAAATGCTATGGAGATAGGTTTGCATGCTTTGTGATTGCTATGTAGGGTAAAAACCCTAGGGTTAAGATATTAGTAATGCTCAAAAAGATTTGGAAAAATAAACTCAAATCTGATTCTTTATGGGTTTATGAAATGATGGCTAAATGGAGTGGAAACAGGACCAAAACGGTTAAGCAACTTTCTGTTTTGAGATAGATTTGCTTATGAATGTTAAACATGTGTTAATGCCCTAAATTTGGATTAGGAAAAATGTAATTATTTGCTGAAAATTCGGATTTATTAAACTGCTTAGGGTTAAGTGTTAAAAGACACGTTAAATAGGTGAAACACGGGTTCCAAACTTGCTATTTTGGAAATTTATGATAAGTGGATTTAAATTCCATAAAAATATCCTAAATGCAGTGATGATTAAAGGTAATTAGCATGCTGAAATGTGGATTAAATTTCTGACTTAGCAAATTTTATGAACTGCGTTATGTATGTGTTGCCAAATGGGTATATATGAATGGACAAATGTGTATAAGTGATAAATGACTTGTGAAAAGTGATTTTGTGAAAAAGGCATGAAAATAAGATTAATTTCATGATTATACATCTGTTTAAAATTTCATGATATTAATTCCAAAATTTTGGAGTTGATTTATGAAGCTAAGGCAACGATATGTGCATAGAAGAAACACCCATGCATGTATTTTGGAAAAAATGGATAAATGGAAAATTGAGGTTAATAAACCTATAAATGATCATTATTGAATGAATTTTTATATGGATGAATAGATACCCAATGTATGGGGTTATATATGTTATGTTTTTGCCACTGAAATGTGTAAAAATGTGCTATATATGTACATAATGACTCGTGAAGTCAAATAAATGATATATGTGAATGGAATGGGTTGAAAAAGTAAGTGAAATATGAGAAAAAGAAATGTATGAAGTTATATATTATTCTCATGTAGGCAAAGACAAAGAAAAAGTGGAGTCAGAAAGCTAAAAGACACAGATTAGCAAGCAAATTTTGTAAATGAATTTTGTTTTCCAAACCTAAAAGACAGGTGAAGGACAAGAGATGGCAAAGGAGAATGTTCCAACTTGAGAAAGTCATGGAGAAACTTTAGTATTTTTATGTTATTGAATAATTTATGTTGAATAGATGTAAACTATTCGAATGTTTTATATTGACGACTATGATTTATACATACAATGACATCCGATTTAGGCAAATGCTGAAATGTTGCTTGAACATCATGTTATGTGTATATGTTGAATGGATTGTCATGACTTAGTTACACATGAGTTGGAAATGAATTAGATATGTTGGAGATGGGAATATTAGAAATTAAATTTTTATGAGGAAATATTAAATTGGATAAACAACGTTAAAATCCGCCGTGTGATAGAGCAACCTGATCATGTTTACTAATCAATATGATCCTGAGGTAAGGCTCAGGATGTGACGCTCGGTTTGGAGAGCAACAGAGGTTGGTATTAGAACATGGATTGGTAAATAGGCGTAGAAAATTTCTAAGTATGGAAAATTTAGAGGAATATGATGAGATATGCATGATTACACATGATTATGTGATAAATTAGATATGATTATATGATGATTAGGTATGCTTATAATATGATGAAATGCATGTCATATGATGATAAATTATGTTGTAATGCTAATAAATTGCTATGTTGTACAGATGACGGATAGGGGTAAGCGGATGATGAGTGCGGAGGAGTTGAAAAAGGAGGTGTCACGTACTATCTTCACTGTCTCAATATTATCTGCTTTGGGCCTCGCCGGCACGGTTTTGTCCCTTTGGGTTCATGTGTCCATCCTTCCCCAAAAGGCGCCTCGACAAGACAACCGATGCCTCCACTTATAACCCAGGCTCCCTCCCTCGTCCTAACCGATGTGGAATTCCACATCCACCTCCCCTTAGGGCTCTAGCGTCCCTGCTGGACACCACCGGCCGGAGGTCGAGAGTCGGCTCTGATACCATTATGTCATGCACTGGCCTCACTGTCTCGGTATTGTCTGCTTTTGACCTTGCCCACATGGTTTTGTCTTTCTAGGTTCACGTGCCTGTCCTTCCCCAAAAGGCCCCTCGACAGGACAACCAGTGCCTCCACTTATAGCCCAAGCTCCCTCCCTCATCCTAACCGATGTGGAATTTCACATCCACCCCCTTGGGGCTCTAGTGTCCCCGCTGGACAACACCGGCCGAAGGTCGGGAGTCAGCTCTGATACCATTATGTCACGCACTGGCCTCACTGTCTCGGTATTGTCCGCTTTGGGCATCGCCCCCACGGTTTTGTCTTTCTGGGTTCACGTGTCCGTCCTTTCCCAAAAGGCGCCTCGACAGGAGAACCAGTGCCTCCACTTATAGCCCAGGCTCCTTCCCTTGTCCTAACTGATGTGGAATTCCACATCATTTTATGTCACACACTGGCCTCACTGTCTCGGTATTGTCCGCTTTGGGCCTCACCCACACGATTTTGTCCTTCTGGGTTCACGTGTCCGTCCTTCCCCAAAAGGCACCTTGACAGGATAACTAGTGCTTCCACTTATAGCACAGGCTCCCTCCCTCGACTTAAACGATATGAGATTCCACATCCACCCCCTTGGGGCTCTAGCATCCCCGTTGGACACCACCGGTCGGAGGTCGGGAGTCAGTTCTGATACAATTATGTCATGCACTAGCCTCACTATCTTGGTATTATCCGCTTTAGGCCTTGCCTGCACGGTTTTGTCCTTCGGGATTTACGTGCCCGTCCTTCCCCAAAAGACGCATTAATAGGACAACTAGTGCCTCCACTTATAGCCCAAGCTCCTTCCCTCATCCTAACTAATGTGGGATTCCACATCATTTTATGCCACGCATTGGCCTCGCTATCTCGATATTGTCCGCTTTGGGCCTCGCCTGCACAGTTTTGTCCTTCTGGCTTAACGTGCCTGTCCTTCCCCAAAAGGCGCCGCAACAGGACAACCAGGGTCTCCACTTATAGCCCAGGCTCCCTCCCTCATCCTAAACGATATGGGATTCCACATCCACGCCCCCTAGGGCTCTGTGTCCCCGCTGGACACCACCGGCCGGAGGTTGAAAGTTAGCTCTGATACCATTATGTCACGCACTAGCCTCACTGTCTCGGTATTGTCTGCTTTGGGCCTTGCCTGTACGGTTTTGTCCTTCTGGGTTCACGTGCCTGTTCTTCCCCAAAAGGTGCCTCAACAGGACAACTAGTGTCTCCACTTATAGCCCAGGCTCCCTCCCTCGTCCTAACTGATGTGTCCTTCCCCAAAAGACGCCTCGACAGTACAAAACCGTGTGGACGAGGCCCAAAGCGGACAATATCGAGACAATGAGGATAGTGCGTGATAGGAGGAGAGGAGACAACAAAGGGAAGAGAATATACACAGGTGGTGGGAATCCCAACACAATACTGCACCGTTCCCATCAGTTCCCCCAGGATTTTCACTTGTATGCACTCATGATCACACTCAGGAAAGCTACCATGTCCCCTCAGGTCAACACGGACAAGATCTAGGAGAGCACTCCAGTCACAAACCTAGGGCATGAGTTCTACTAGGAACATACCTCGGAATTCCTCGGTCTTCACATGTTCTAACTGATAGAGTAGATCCGCAAGACCTCCAGGACTTTTGGGAAAAGACTCAGGCACCCATACCCCTCAATGCTGGCCCATGGTACAGGTTTGTGGACGGTTGCATTCAGTTTTGCTATGGAGCACCTTGGGATCGACTCCATCAGCGAGAAATAGACATGACCCACTATATCGAGAAGCATCGTGCTGAGGGAGTCATCGAAATACCTGCACCTCTTAAACCCGATGAAGTCATGTTATACATAATGGAGAACACAGGTGAAATTGTTCGATTGGCCGAGGTCAATGATGATGACAATCTAATGTAATTCCTCAAACCCGTCGAGGAAGAGGAGGAAGAAGTAGAGGAGGAGATAGTGGAGTTTATAGGGGAGAATGAGGACGATGATAATGATAGTGAAGAGGATGAGGTCCAGGCATGGTCCAACACTAGCACGCTCACGGAGGCACCCTCACAAGTTCCACGTAGACATAGACGTCTAAGGAGAGGTACAGGAGGACGATGAACTTTCTTGTTTTGTTTTTTTAAAGTTGTGTAGATATAAGTGTGGTTTGATGACGATGTGGCTTTAGTTTCTTGTTGCCAAGATAGACTGATATGTGTATAAGTGTGACATGTGTGTGCTATGTTAAATGTGTACATAAGTGTGATTCACTTTTATATGTATTAACCATGAATGTGATGGTGTGAATATAATGGATATGGATGAATATGTTAATATACTGAATTCCAGATGCTTTAGATATATGTATGAATGAATGAACATGAGCTGAATGATGTGATATGATTGTGAATGAATGAATTGGTTGTGACTATGTGATAATGAAATGCATATATAATGATTTAATGTTAATTGAAAATGAAAAGTGTGCTGTTATATACTCATATTAACACAATGGTGGAAACAAGAGTAGGACTAAGGAAAATAAAGGAACACAATGATGTCCTGATCTACTCTAAAACGGACAAAGAACATGAAGACCATCTGCGAAGGGTATTAGAAATGTTGAGGAAAGAGAAATTATATGTCAAATTGAAGAAATGTGAGATTTGTCTAAAACAAATAGGATTTCTCGGGCATATAATATCTGAAAAGGGTATTCAAGTTGATCCTCAAAAGAGTGAGGCAGTGTTGAAATGGCCAAGGTTGACGACCATTACGGAAATTCGAAGTTTTCTAGGGTTGGCCGGCTATTATAGAAGGTTTGTCGAAGGGTTTTCACAACTGTCAGCCCCATTAACCAAGTTGACTCATAAATGAGTCAGGTATGTATGGTCTGAAGAATGCGAGCGCAGCTTTCAGGAATTGAAACAACGATTGGTGGAAGCACCCATTCTAACTCTACCCGAAGGAAATGAGAGGTTTATGGTTTATAGTGATGCATCAAGAAAGGTATTGAGTTGTGTTTTGATGCAATGGGGTAAAGTGATAGCCTATGCGTCGCGACAGTTAAAGCCTAATGAGATAAGCTACCCCACGCATGATTTAGAGTTAGCAACGGTGGTATTTGCCTTGAAAATATGGAGACATTACCTGTATGGTGCAAAATGTGAGATTTACATTGATCATAAGAGCCTCAAATACATCTTCACTCAGAAGGAATTGAATATGAGACAAAGGAGATTACTCGAATTATTAAAGGACTATGATTTGGAAATTCTATACCATCCAGGTAAGGCAAATGTGGTAGATGATGCATTGAGCCGAAATGTCAGCTTAGCACATCTTATCACTTAGGAGGAAGGTTTGCTTAAGGAGATAAGGCAAATGGAATTGATTGTATGTCCACCAGGAGTTCACACCAGATTATCACAATTATGCATACAATCATCACTTTTTGAGTATATTAAGACTGTGCAGCAAAAGGATATAGACCTACATACACATGTTGAGAAAATGAAGAAAAAGGGGTTGACAGAATTTGCTATTAATGAGCAAGGTGTGTACAGGTACAAGGGTCGCCTTTGCATACCTAACATAGTTGAATTGAAGGAGCGGATTCTTAAGGAGGCACATTTTTCGCCGTTTTCTATTCACCCGGGAAGTACTAAGATATATCAGGATCTCAAGAAAGCATATTGGTGGAATAATATGAAAAGAGAGATTGTTGAATACGTGGCTAAGTGTTTAACTTCCCAACGGGTGAAGGCAGATCACCAGAGAATACTTGGAAAGCTACGGTCCTTAGAAATTCCTGAATGGAAGTGGGACGACATCACAATGGACTTCATAGAAGGATTACCTAAGACCCAAGCAGGAAACAATTCCATATGGGTAATCGTAGATAGGTTATCGAAAGTCGCACACTTCCTACCTATAAGAAGGACTTATACAGGGGAAAGACTAGCTAAGATTTATTACAAGGAGGTCGTAAGACTCGATGGAGTGCCAAAGTCAATTATCTCGGATCAAGATGCAACATTTATGTCAAGGTTTTGGAAAAGTTTGCATGAAATTCTAGGCACCCAACTTAAGTTCAGTACAGCTTTTTATCCTCAAACCGTTGGACAAACGGAGTGGGTGAATCAAATTATTGAAGATATGCTCCGTATGTGTAATTTAGAGTTTGGAGGATCATGGGATGAGTATATATCGATTGCGGAATTCGCATACAACAATAGCTACAAAGCTAGCATCTAAATGGCTCCATTTGAAGCATTATATGGTTGGCGATGTCGAACGTCGTTGAACTGGGATGAAGTTAGAGAGAAAAGGTTAGCCCCAGACTTATCTCAAAGAATGGCAGACAAGGTGAGAACTATTCGCCAGTGTATACTCACAGCTCAAAGTCGGCAAAAGAGCTACACAAATTGTAAGAGAAGGGATTTAAACATCCAAGTCGGCGAACATGTGTTTATAAAGGTCACGCCATTCAAGGGAGTTACAAGGTTTGGGAAAAGAGGAAAGCTGAACCCCAGGTATATTGGACCATTTAAAGTTTTGGAAAAGGTTGAGAAATTGGCATATCAAGTAGCTTTACCCCCGGCGCTAGCCCTAGTTCACAATGTGCTTCATATTTCGATGCTTAGAAAGTATGTTCCGGACCCGATGCATTTATTAGTAGCTGAAAATTTACCGATTCAAAATTATTTAAATTATGAAGAAAGGCCAGTGAGAATCTTGGATCAAAAGGTATAAAAGCTTCAGAATCGGGAAATCGAGTATATGAAGGTACAATAGAACTGGTATTCCGAAAACGAAGCCACTTAGGAGTTAAAAGAAGAAGTGGAACGGAAGTACCCCCAGCTATTTAAGGAATAGACGGTTTCGAGACGAAACCTGTTATAAGGAGGGGAGGATTGTGAAACCCTAACCAATGTAGAACCCATAGACTATATTTGCTCAAAAATAGGTATATTTATGTGTAAATTTTAAAAAATACTTAGATTCATTCACAAATATATTATAATATAATAATATTCTATAGAATCATTTATCCACATAGAAATGATATTTTATATGATTTAGATGTTGAAAATACAATTTTAAAATTGATATTTAACATTAACGACATGTTCATTCCATACCAAAATTTTTTAAATTAAAAATTTTCACTTTGTATAACTATCCTATTTTTAGTCTTTTTTTACATTATCTCATACAACTATTTTACTTTTCAATCATTTTTTATACAACTACTCATATGATTAACCTATCTTTTTAACTTTATTCTCTTTATTTTTTACCATTACGTCTATGATATCATATTATTTTATTCTAATTTAAAAAATTTTACAATAAAAGTTTTCATTAAATTTTTTATCATTTTCCAGACAAAATTTAAATAATTTATTATGTTAATTTTACGCATTTATAAATGGAGTTTATGCACTGTGATATTGGATAAATGAAAGTGTTTATAAAAATATTATAAATAAAACTAAATACAATATGGAATGGACTTTTCCATCAAACCTGATGATATTAAAAATAGGATTTATATAGAAGAGGTTTCCTAGAAGTCTTCCCATTTTAAATAAATGTAGCTCATGCTCATATTTGATTCAAATAAAACATGGTCTCTTAGTTAAATAAATGATGTTAAATATAATGAAGAAAATTCGAATTTAAATCAATCATCAACACATTAAAATTGAGCGGGTTACATAAATTTACAATCAAATCATTTTGAGGACATCATAAATAAATGTCGATTAATAAAGATAGTAAATAGTTTAGGTTAAAATTTTTAAAATTAACAAACACCGGGGTTGCTTTAGAAAATAATCCTTGTTATTATTGAAAATATGTAGCTATATCTGGAATTTTACATAAAATATCTAGTGCTATTTGAAAAGCACTCTTACAAATTATTAGCTTCGGAATTACAACTGGAAAAAGTTCCCAACGATCTATTGCCAAATGCTAGCTATGCTATTAACAAAATCTCTATTTGTTTTGGGCATGGGTTTCGATATAGGTTTGTGTTTTTTCCTTTCTTTTTGGGCTATGATTTTTTAAATAATAACCTAATAGCCTTTAGATTTTCATGTTGTAAGATAGAATGAAATCCAAATTCATCAAAATACGTAATGGGGAATGCATCTATCCAACCAGATTACATAGAAGCAATTCCAAATAACCCTTCAATTTTTTAGATCTCAATGATTAATGTAAAATCTAATCCGTTCATTATGTCTAATACTATTTACTTATCTAGGAAAAATAAGTTTTATTTGAATCAAATGTGTACATGAGCCACATTTGTTTAAAAATAGATATATTCATATGTAAATGAGAAACAATTCTTAGATATATCCCCATATGTATTAGGATATAATAACATTTTATAAAATCATTTATCCACATATTTGGATATAATAATATTTTATAAAATCATTTATCCACGTAGTATTGATATTTTAGATTGTTTAGATGTTGAAAATATTGCTTAAAGAGACATGATCTCATTTGGCAACTGCCTACATGCATTTGGCCGTTTAGCTTTTTTTTTTTAGTTCTTTTTATAAACATATTAAACTAAGTTTTACCATTTTTTAGATATATTTATATACTTTTTGATTTTTAAACATAGAGGCATAGAAAATTACAATAATGCTTTGTGTTTAAAAATAAAAAATAAATAAACTATTCAAAATAGTAAAACTTAATTTATAGATTAAATATACCTAACTTTACATCGTTATAAAAAAATTAAAAAAAAAATGGGTTAAATGCCAGTTGCGTGGGATCATGACTCCTACTTAGAAATTGATATTTAATATTAAATTATTTTATTACGTTGATTTTATACATTTATAGATGGGGTCATACATAATGATATTAAACAAATAAAAGGAGTTCTATGATAATATGAATGATGCTAAATACAATAGATTGATTAATTTTTTTAACAATTATTAAAATGTTAAAAACGAAGGGAGTTACATAAAAAAAGAGTTTTGTAGAAGCATTCTTGATATTTAAGATTATTTTTCTCATTAGAATATAGGGCTAATTCCTTATATACTCACAAAATTTATACTAATTTTACTTATATCTACGAACTTTCAAAAATGTCTTTTATACCTACGAATTTTCATACTAATTCCACATGTACCCATGCTCTTAGAGATATATTAAATGTACTGTTAACCCCCTTATAAAATGACGAATATGCTCATCCCTAATTATAATTTATAGTTAAAAATACATATTATAATAAAATTTTGCTAATTCTATAACTATAAAATAACATATTATTTAAACATGAATCATTAACTTTAAGCAAAACAACTTCAAATTATATTAAATTTGGGCATATGCGTCATTTCACATGGGAGCTAATGGCTGATTTAACGGATCCTTAATAGCATGGGTATATGTGGAATTAGTATGAAAAATTTGTGGGTATAAGAGACATTTTTGAAAGTTCGTGGGATAAATAGAATTATAAGTAAAATTTGTTGGTATATGCGAAATTTTTCCTAGAATATATGATAACTTGTTACTCGAACTTTTTTATTATAAATAATTTTGATGGTGATGTATTTACCATAAAATGAAGTGGCCAACCAAAACTTCTAATTAAAATAATTTTTTAGACGATAATTTAATGCCATAAGGTGAGTATAATAAATAGTTTAAATCATATTAATATATTATAGTATATAAAATCAAAAAGGTTGTTGGGTCTTGATTTATACGAAGCTGCCGTTTTGAATCATAAGCCTTTCTTGTCTTAATTAATAAGAAATCAAAATAGATTAACTATAATTACAAATATACATACATAATTTCAGAAATTGTAAATAACATCATATACTTTGACTATAATAGCAAATATACTACACAGTTATGGTGTTGCTGCTGTACTGTAATGACATGAATATGTTTGAAAGAATATACAAATTATACGAGTATATTTGCAATTTTAAAAATTAAATAGGTATATTTTGTACTTTATATAAATATACTAACATATCTTGCATATCTTTACAAATATGATGCAGTAGCGGCGTCATAAGTTGTAATTATTGTCAAATTATATGAGATTATTTGCAATTTCAAAAATCATATGAGTATATTTGTGATTATCGTCAAACTATATAGGTAGATTTGCAAACTACCTCTAAGAAACACTTACACATATGGATTAATTTCGTTGAAAATTCTAGATTAATCTCACACCATTTGTACATGCTATGACATACTATCAAATAAACAGAATTTACTCTAAGTATTATTTGTATTCCACATATATCTTCATGTATTAATTAAAGGCAGGTTTGGTTATATATAAAATTTTTAAAATTCAAACTTTTCACTCTCTACAATTATTTTATTTGTTAATCATTTTTTCATATTTTTCTATGTAACTGCACTACTTATCAATTTGTTTTACACAGCTACCTAATAATTAACTTACCTATTTTAAATGCTCTATACTCCTCATTGTTACCTCAATCATTTTCTCCTATTTTAATAATTTTTTCACTAAAAAATTTTCATCAAAATTTATCACTTTCCAAATGCACCGTAACTACATAATTTTGTGTTAGGAGAGCCCAAAAGATTTCCTTAAGATAATAATTTGAGTGTGAATAACTCGATTTAAGGGCACGTGCAAGCGTCGGGCGAGTTTGGAAGGCCAAGACCATAGAAACTTCCGGCGATGATACGCGAATTGTATCAAATTCGAAGGGGGTCGAATGAGATATAAATGATATGAGAATTTGTATATCATCATCGTTTAATATTAAGAAAAAAGGAAAAAAAATTCTATTTCACTTTTTGCATTTTTTGCGTATGTTAAAATAACCAACTACGTAAGAATCCTTTTTTTAATTATTTTTATATTTTTCCGTACAATTATTTATTAACATTATTCTTTTTACTCCTAATCAACGTCCCTATCAAAATCATATCATTCTCATACTTTTTAAAATTTTCACTTTTTTCTTCAATATTAAATAGACTTGAAAAAATGTCAACCGAGCAACGTTTGGTTGGTCATCGGATTAGGAGTAATGGTCTTTTTATTAATATTTAAGAGTTGACGAGCTTATGGTCTCTATTTGGAAACAATTGTAATAATTTAGAAGCCGATTGTCTTCTTGATTCATATTTTGGAGCTTGTGGTCTCTTTTTGAAAACATTGTACGAATTGTCTCATGAAATACCAAAAAACTTAGAAAACAAAATTTTTCATCTATAATATAATTTTTATTTCATCATACACAACTATACCTCCTTATTCAATCTTTTCAACAGATTCACATTCCATTAATCGCCTGTAATCTATCTCATTCATATTTGGGAGTTTGTGGTCCATCTTTCGAAACAATTGTAAGAATTTGGCATCAGGTTGTCTCACCCGTTCATGTTTTAAAGCCTGTGGTTTCTTTTTTGGAAACCCTTGTAAGAATTGTGTCAGGGCTTCGATTATGATATAAACTAAAATGTGATGTGTATTTACACCAATAAAAAACAACTTGGAAAAATAAATTTTTTTGTTTATAATATAATTTTTTTTATTTCCTCATACATAACTATATATACCTCCTAATTCAATCTTTTTGACAAATTCACATCCCATTAATTTCGTAAATCTATCTCAGGAAGAGGTACTTACCCTTTGGCATCAATCTTCGGCTTATGGCAATGGGCCAGGAGAGAGAAAGTTTGTTCAGCCCTAAGAATACCATGCAACCTTGTCTTAAGCTACCCTCAAAAAGGATGATTTTCCTAGCCAAGAGTACCAGAAGTTTCCGACCAGTGCTTTCTACCGTGGGATACCATTATGTTCTGCGAGGATAATACGGGTCGTTGGATTAGATTTTAAAAAGAGCGCTACTCGGGTGTAATTACTGCAGCAAAAAAAATTATGTGTAGGTCATCGTTAGGAATGCAATTTGCAAAAATGCCCTTTGCTACCTTTTTCTCTCCTCTTTGCTCCCGCAAAATTTAATCCCATCAGCTGCATCCTCCCCTCTTTGCTACAGTGCTGTTGATCGTCTCCCCCCCTCACTCTGATCTTCTCTCCTCTCTCCGGTTGCCAGGTATTTTTTCTTCCCTCTTCCTCCTGCCTACGTCCTTCTCTCTCTCTCTCTCATCAATATAGGCCAAAGCTAGCAAATGTGATATTTATGCCAGGTCATGGTCTATCAAGATGCATTATGCGCCTCCAGATCTCCTCATGGATGCTGGCTACATTCATAGATTAATTTCCTATTTCTCCAATATTTCCGCAATTATTCTTGCTTTCATGCTGTTTCAAAAGAGAAGGAAGTGCTCTCAACATCTACAGTGAAGGTCCATTAACATTCGATGGATGATCTTTTTGGTCACACTGTATATTTTCTGTATTCAGGCACTCCCTTCAGTACTTCACTACCCACACGGATTTGGTGCAAAGGGAGCAAGAAGCAATCTGGCAACGGAAGGCCATTGTTATGTGAATTTCATAACTTATATTTGATTGATTTCTGAATGAAAATAAGAATGTTTTGAAGGTTTTGATGCAGTTATTGATCGATTAAGCTTAGTTATGTACAAACACTCAACATTTGTTTCTATTTGTGCAAAACAAGAAACTTTTATGCAAAATTAGTATAAACAAGGTTGAATTGAGAAGCCTCGATAAAAGTGGAACCTAAATGCAAGTTTAAGACTCAAGTTTGAAGCAAAACAACACACAATGGTTTGAAACATGTCGGAGGAGTTAGATATGGTTTGGAGAGTGTTGGGGCAAAAGATTGAAAATTTTCGAAGCAAAACATGCACTTTGGATGCCCACAAGGTTCAAATTGTGTGGATCTAGGTCTCATATGGTTTATACTAATTTTAATATATGCATACAGATAGTTTATCTGTCAATTTGTACTAAAGTGATAGAATTATATGCCTGTGTAGACCCATGAGATGCACAATTAATTCACTTTGGATTGGGTTTTATTAAGTTCTTGGGAGAGCACTATATAAACACTTATTGTACATGTCCTATTGCATCTTAGAACATTCCTTGAGCTTAGGTTAATGTCTAGATGATGAAAGATGGCGAAGAACATGAGGCAAGAAGCGATGTTATACATCACTTGGAACGTTCAAGAGACCATTGAAACTTCCAATCAATAAGTTTTTTCTTCTTTCTTTTAATCTAATTATCTTGTTTGTGATAGATTCTAGATACGATTTTGACTTGTATTTGAATTTTGTTATAAACATGTTAGCTAAACCCATAATCTAGGGTTTAAAATGCAGCAGGAATTCTGGTTTTATTATTTATCAAGGATATTATGTGTTAATTTCATATCTTGTGCTCTTAATATTTTCTTTGTGTATAAGCTACACTATGATATGATCTTATATATTAGGTGATGGAATCAAGAAAAAATCTAATATATGATAATGAAGATGCTAAACCTAAAAATTTAATACCATGAGAATAGGCATGAAGGCCTTGAGGAATCCCACAAACTGTTACGAGACTTAATGGATTGTAATTAATTTAATCTCATGAGAATATATAGTTAAGAAAATTAGAATACCCCTTGTTGGTTTCAAAAGAAGATGCAAAGATAATTTAGGATTAATTCTCCTTTAGCACGTAATGTATAATGGCATACCACGTATCCGTTAATGACGTTGCAAGTGAAATCCTAGGCCTTAGGTGCTCTCATTCCTTGATTTTCTAATCCATGTTTTCAAGATTCTCCTTTCTTCTTGTTAATTCTTTTTTTGACCTTATTTGCTTGGTATTTGTTTATAAGTATTTGAAAACAACGTTTTAAGTCATAAATTCTCTATGAGATCAATCTTTATTAAATACTAAGATCTATAACATGTGCACTTTCAAAGAGAATTGAATAGCCATCAAGAAAGGTCTACAGTTAGATAGAGATTGGATAACAAGTGGATTTGTGAAAGAGTCAAAAAGCATAGTATCAAATTAACTCATCACCATTATGTTCAATGAAGTGCCATGGTGCTAGTAATTATACGATAGTGGCAATGCTCCCTCACCCATAATACGAACCTAAATGTTGCTATCTTCTCTATTAGAGAAGATTTTCTCTCTCTCTCTCTCTCTCTCTCGTAAGTTTTTGCGAAGAAACCCAAAGAAATTGAGCAAGTAATAAAAAGAACATACTCGAGCTATTTTCTTTCTACCCGTCCATGGTATATTGATGTTGTTAAATTATATGTGATGGATGAGATTAAGACGCTATACAGTAGTGGGGACAATTGGATTACAGTTCATAGCAATGGCATCTAATGGGTGGTTGGATGCACTACTAGGCATCCAATGTTGTCCCTTAATTGGGAATAATATATAAGGCCAAAATTTTCCAAATGAATGCAGAATATATATCTAGCACAAAAAATTCACAGGTGCAAAGAGGAGAAAGAAAGCAGCAAAGGGCATTTCTGCAAATTGTATTCCCTATAGGGAGCTGCAAGCAATTTCTTTGTTGTGTTAATTACACTTCAACAGCACCGTTTTTCTTAAATATATGCATGCAGCTAATAAGTTGTAATTTAGGTAAGCAAGCAAATTTCTAAAACTTGTTTTCTCGAGATTATGAAAATATGATTGCAAATGGCTATGTAAATGCTTTGAATTATCTTGCAAATGAATGTTTAATTTCTCTTGTAGTTATTTAAGGATGGTCATCCCAGGTCATCCCAACATGTTGTTTGAAATGTTATTTTAACATCTCTATAACTTTTGCAAATGAATTGTATAATGTTTTATTAAATGTTATTGAGAAATTATGATTCAAATGTTTATACATGAAAATTATATTAGTATGTTTATGATCATGTTTATGACTAAGTTCATGGTGCACAAGGTACTAGGTCTACTTTAAATGTGTAAGCGAACCAATTGTCCCCCTTTAGTGTGACTAAGTCGCTAAGATACGCCAAAGGCCGGCGGCGCCCTCCCTGAGATGGGAAAAGGATGACGGATGGTCACCTAACTAGCGTACCATTATATGATGTTCATGTTTTATAAGGATAATAATGCATCGCATTATTCATGATATACCCGTGATGGATTTGATATTTCATTTTTTCAAATATACCCACGAGTGGGTGTGTTAAACCCCAACTTATGTAGGACTCAATTGTATGCATTGAACATATACATGTGATTTATATGTGATTTAATTGAATTTTGGATGATTTTG
>JAXCLR010000092.1:33655786-33683233 GCA_035584095.1 Annona squamosa
AGCTTAATGAAGCTATGAATGATGTGTATGGAATGAATTTTATAATATTGAAATGAATACCCTAATTTTAGGGTTATATGTATATGCTATGTTATATAATAGCCAAATATGTGTAAATTATGCTAATGGGTGCGAAATAAGCCATATATGTGTATGATGACTTATGAAGTTAAATAAATTATATGTGTATATGGAATGGGTTGAAAAACTAAAGGAAATATGAAGAAAAAAATATATGAAGAATCATATTATTTTTCATGTAGGCAAAGGCAAAGAAAAAGTGGTGACGGAAAGCTAAGAACTTCAGGTAAGCAAGCAAATTTTTTAAAGAATTTTTGTTTTTCTAAACTATTTCCATAAATGCAATTTGTATTCTAACTTGTTTGATGAAACTAAGAAATTGTTTCTAATGGGTTTAAGTATGTTCATCCCTTAGCAAAAATGGTGTTGAAATGATGTTTACTTCAATTGAAAAATTATTATAAAATGTTTCTTTGATAAATGCGATGGAAAATGATGTGGTTTGATGTTTATGATTGAAAAATCATGCTAGCATGTTAAAGATGAATTTATGCAAAAGTTCATGTGTATAGGATACTAGGTCCACTTGAAAAGTGTAAGCGGACCGATTGTCCCCCCTTAGTGTAACCAAGTCGCTTGTAATAGGCCCAAGGCCGACAACGCCCTTTTTAAAATGGGAGTTAACGTGACGGATGGTCACCTAACTAGCTTCCATCCTAAGGGAGATATGATGTTCATGTTCATGTTTTCATATGGTATTATGCATATGAGACCCGTGATGGGTACAAGATTTCATGTTTTCAAGATATACCTTTGGATAAGGTATAAGATGCTTTCCAAGTTGATTTTAAATGCAAAATATTGCCTAAAATGATTTGCCTGAAAAATACAAATAGTTTGCTTATTGAGTTTCAACTCACGTTTGTATTTTTCAAACCTAAAGACAGGTGAAGGACAGGACATGGCGAAGGAGCAAGCGCCGACTTAAGGATTCCATGGAAAAATTTATGGGACTTATGTTGTGAAATTTATGTGAAATAATTGTAAAATTATTTGCAGTGTTTCATGTCTGAATAGATGTGAGTTATTTGAATGTTTTATATGAATGACTATGATATGTACATGAAGTGACATCTGATTTAGGAAAAAGATGAAATGTCGCTGAACAACATATTTGTATGAAATGAATGGTTCAAAATGACTTAGAAATGTATAAAAATAAAATTATGAGAATATGAGGTGTTATATGGACTATTATATGACCTTGTTAACATCCGATAAATCTCGCTGTGTGACAGGGCAATAATCCCGATTACGTTTACCAATCAATCCAATCTTGAAGTAAGGCCCTGGATGTGACGCTTGGGTTTGGGGCACCACAGATGATGACATGTGATTAAATAATTACCTATATTTTCTTAAATAGGCAATTAAAATAATTTTCCCAATATCAGCATATAAACAATCAACAATAAATCATACAAACAACCTATTTAATAATATCTCCAGCATCAGCATACAAACAATCAACAAAAAATTATGCAAACAACCTGTTCAATTGATTACACCAAGATCAGTATACAAGCAATATGCTATTCAACCCGAATATAGATTAATTCCAACTACTTCTGTCGAAAATCAAGTAATAAATGCATCTATATGATGTGAACTTGCTGGATCACATCACAACTGTGTGGGCTATGTAATTGATTGAAAGAGGAAACTGATCAAAATCAATGATTACTGTGGCTTTAAATGAGTGGCAAATGTTATGTCACAAATCACCATATGTTGGCCAAAATTGTTTAAGGGCAATGAATTTCAATGTCATGATTGAATCTCTAGTAAACATATGCTTCTGTTATGAAAAATATTTGCAAGATTGGACTGTGCAGAAATTAAAGTGTTATAAGTCAAGCCCAGAAACACAAGGAATCAATACTAACATAGGGAGTCAAGCCAGGGACAGGAGTAGGGACGAGGGCAGGCGAGAAGTTCCACAAATCCACAGATGAGAATGGATTAAAGGTGCAAAAATAATTAAAAACAAAATTTTCATCGACAAGTCGAGTAGTCATAAATTAAAAATTGCTTGTGGATGGGGATGCATTACCTTCCCGGACAATGACTAGAGGGGCTGCTGATGTTGGAGGAAGAAGACAGTGACTGCTCCTTGCTCGTGCTGCTTGCTACGCTCTGCCTGCTAGAGGGGAAAAAGAAAGACGTCATCAAGTGTGGCTTTGGCATCGGGAGAGACAATGGCTGTCGGGTGAGTGCGAATGGACGACCAACGAGAGCGGGCGAGCACCTGGCATCGGACGAAGCGGCGAGCACGGATGAGCAATAGGGTTTTGTGAAAGGGGAAACGAGAGAGGGTGAGCGGGCGTTGGGAGCAGTGAGTTTGTTTTTGGGTTTTTTTCTAAGTATATTTTATGTCTAACCAGGCAAATCTGGTTCGACTGCAGGTTGGCTAGTCGAATGATTTTATATAAATGAACCGAACCGTATGCAAATGAACCGGAAACTGGACCGGTCTGACCCGTCCGGTTCTAATAGCACCGGTAGAAATAAGGGAGAAGAAAATGGCTGGCATACGCCTTCGCGCAACATCGTAAAAGACGCTGGCGTACTCGGTAATCATAGAATAGCTCAACGAAATGCCAAGGACGCGCTTGGGAATTTCCGGAGCCATCATGTCAGACAGTGTGCGAGGCGAGGCATCAGCTGCAAGCTTACAGTCTGCAGCTGCGGAGCATGAAATAACTGCCTTCTCCCTGTAAAATGATCGCATTCCTTCGTTGCCTCTTAAAAGAAATAAAAATTCCACCGGCTTCTCCCACCAGCCAACGTTTTCAATTTCTCTTCCCTTCTTCGCCACGCGTCGTTCATCAATCAAAAGAATGTCCGCCGAAGCGGGCAACAACAATCCCGAGGCATCCACGAAGCATGCGGAATCGGGCCCTCGTCCGGCGGATGTCGAAAGCCAATCATCGACCGCAGCGGTGTCGTCAATCCTACAGCGATGGAGGCGAGAAGATGTTGTCTTGAAAGGCAATTTGGTGCTGCGTTCATCCGCCTTCCTATTCTCCTTCATCTCATTCATCGTCATGGCCTCCAACAAACACGGGGATTGGAAGAATTTCGATAGATACGAAGAATACAGGTTAATAATAATCGATTCCACGATTTGGGTATTGGGAATTTCACTTTGAAATGCTTATTTTTCGTCTCAGGTATTTGTTGGCAATAACTATTCTTTCTTCCCTTTACACGATTGTGCAAGTTTCATGTGAAATCCGACCCATGACAAGCGGCCAAGGTCTTATATCACGGCGTACTCGGGCTTATGTTGATTTCATCGGGGATCAGGTACATACTTCCCTTTATTTTTTTCTTTTTTTTTACCTGATGGAAAGGAGGACACCTTTTATCCTTTCGACCTCTGAATATGAGAGGAATCAGAGGTAGAAGGTATAAAGCAGTCACTATATATCACTGCCAGAAAATTATTTATGCAAAATTTTTCCTGAAGAAAGTTCAGTAAGTTAGCCCACCCTACTTGTTCAGACAAAATATTACATGAAACAAAGTTCTATCGTATTTTATACAGGTACGGGAATCCCGATTCAACCAAATTCAGAGATATTCATCGAAGAATTTTAGATTTGTGGCTGGCTTGGGTTGGTTGGATCGTGGCCCTGGACACCTAAATGGTGGATTTGTTTGCCTCCCAACATAGAAATAATGTGCCATGATATACCACTAAAGCGAGATTATAGTTCCGACAATTTGAAGACCAAAAATAAATATTCAAGATAATGTTTGCTGGTTTGCTGGTTTGCTTTGGGCATTTTTTGCCCTTTTCTATTCCCATCTCATCAAATGCTATGTTCTTGGGCGATCTCCATTACTGGAATGTCAGGATTGCAAATATGAGAACTCGTATCATTCGCAAGATGAGTTGTTCATTTGAATTGGATCATTAAACTATGATGACCATGTTGCTAGAAAATAGATCCGGACAAATGCACGCTATGCCTGTTTATTAGAAATTGAGCTTTCATTGAACAACTTTTAGACTACACAAGGTGTTTTATGATAGCACAGTATCCGTCACTGGCACCATCCTGGGGAGGATTTTGGTATAAACAGGGGTGACACGAGGAAACCATAGTAAGTGCTAATTTTGGTTGGGACATGGCCATAGGTAGTGACATTTTGATGTTAAGGTTATTTGACATTTCCATATTAAAGCTGCCCCAAAAGTCGTGAGTTCTTCTTAGGGAACTTTTTACGTTGTTCCATCATTAGGTTTCTAGTGTTGGTGGGGATGTGTAGGTCCCTTTGATGAGAAGGACGTTAGATATTTGGCCATGGCAGACTGATATGTCCACATTGAACAGTTTGACATGAGCTGTGTGTTGAAGTAGGTATAACTATTTTTAGACACCATTAGTTTTGTATGAGCTTCTGACTCACTTAGCAAAGCGCAGCCTTTGTCTCACTTACTCCTCAGTTATCAAAAGTAATAATAATTGAATTCTGTTGCATGGACGTGAATTCTACAGATTTTGGCCTATCTGTTGATATCGGCAGCATCTGCTGCGGTGCCACTAACAAATCATATGCGGGAAGGAGCAGATAACATTTTCACGGATGCATCAGCAGCATCCATAAGCATGGCTTTCTTCGCATTTGGGGCTCTTTCTTTATCTGCTTTGATGTCCGGGTTCAAGCTCTCTAGACAGACTTACATATAAGTCAGACTGTGTTTGAGTCTTTGATATTTTTTCCTTGTTCTTTTATTAACCTTGTCAATATCTGTGATTGTGGAAACATTCAACATGCTTTCAAGATTGTATGACTTTGTATTTTGTTAATAAACAGGAATGATTCGATCAAAAAGAAAAAAAGGCAGTAATGATATTATTTGATTGGTTTATCTGTTAGACTGTTAATATTTCCTTCGAAACTTCTGTAGAAAGTAGACTGTCACTATTTCCTTCCAAACTTCTGTGGAAGGCTAACACTTAATGCCTGCATGATATCACTAGTTGAATAGTTACGGATGTTTATTCTTACCGATCATTAATATTACAAACACATTCACAACAACTGTTGTTCTCTTTCCCCCACATACCTAATAGTATATGAATGGATTCTTGGAATGATTTATTAGTCATTTATATCACTCCAATCTTGCGTCGAATCCAAATTTGATATGTTGAAAATGATGATGCTTAGTCGTGTTTTAATGTTACATATCACCTTAGAAATGGTACTTGGATATGGATTGTACTGTATCATATTATTTCCGGAACACTACACGAGATTATTGTTGGCTATATGCGCTTCGAGCTCATAGCAGGCTCACTTGTTGCTAATGAAATATTGGTCCATGTGGGGTTACTCATACAGGATGTGCTTAGCATAAAATATTATGCGTGTTCTCTATAGAGATGAGGAAAAGCCTCGTTTATCATTTTTGTTTGGATGGAAAAATGAAAAAACCATAGCCACCACCACTGCCTTTGGCTGAAACTAGAGAATTATGCCTATCTTCTTAGCGGATTAATAAATTAAAGGCTCCGTTGTTTTTTTGTTAAGACTTTTAGTGGCTTCATATGAAAACTGAGTGTGGATGCTTGCATTTTCTAATGGACATCGTATTTTAAGATATCTGGACAATGTACACGAATCTCATCCTCTTATTTTTTCCTGGGGCGGATCACTATGAAATGGTCTATTGAGAAAGTAATAGAACCCAAATCCTGTTGTTAATTGGGTTTAGACCATTTATAAAATTTAATTTATCGGTGAAGCTAAATAAAGATAAAATCTTTTTATGAAAGATAATTATCAATTTTATCGGTAAAATAAAAAAATTTAATATTGAAAATAACATTAAATACGTAAAAATGTAATTAGAATATAATGATCTGCACGAAAAATTATTATTAAGTGATAAATAAACTCATTTGGTGTAACTCAATGTTATTGTATCATATACTGAAATACTCTGAATTTAGTGCAATAAGAATACAAGGGATTAGCATATTATATATCATATTTTCAATTAACTTATAATTTCATGTAATAAGAATATATGAGAATATTTAGAACTTACAAAACCAACTAATAGATATGAGATGAAGAAGGGGGTAGGAGAATCTAAGAAAAGACAGAATAGAAAGAAATAGAACAGATGATGGGTTGAATAATGAAACCTTATATGTAGACCCCCCATACCTAAGGTTGATCACACCTCATTAAAGATAACACAAGATTGTGCTATATGATATATATGTTTAAGGTACTTGGTGGTTATATAGAAGGCACCCGGTGGTTATATGATAGATACCAAGGCGCCAACTTTCTTAGTGATTATTGGTCTAGAATTATGTTTATGATAAAATAACAAATTATGTAAGTATAATCTGTATGTGCAAGGAAAAACAACCTTACATTATGAAAGGCAAAGATAGAAATGAAAAATGTAGGAGAAAGAAAGGAATTTCTTTTTTATTCATTTATAAATGTATGATGTTTGATGCTATGAAAAATATAAGTGCATTTGATTTTAGTCAAATGCTAAGTGTATATAAAAAAGGAAAGATCATTAATTTTTTTAAATCATATAATTGACTATGTATGATATGAATGATTCTATAATAAGATATGATTATACTAATATTGTGGCGCTCCAAACTGAGATATCACTTCTTTACATCAAGATCTTATAGATTGGTAAATGTAAATCAGGATTGTTGCACTGATCACGCGGCGGGATTTTAATTGGAACTCGTCCAAAATTTTTTTTGTTTCTTTATTCATCATCATTGCATTTATAACATAAGCAATGGTACACTTGCACATATTCTTTATAACTTCTCAACATACTGTTATACATCATAGACCTAATCATGTCATTTCCATTGCATACACACATTTATTCAATTATTAGTTCACCTAGAACTCAGAACCTTAAACAAGTTCACATATATATATCAACATACCCGAAAACTTCCATTCATAGCATTCAACTCACCATGGCTCATCCTTTTAGCCTACCTAGGTACTACTTCGTATCTTCCTTCGTTGCTTAGGTCCATTAACCCCTTGAGTTTCCCGGGACCTGTCTAAGGTTTGAGAAAACAAAATGTGAGTGATAACTTAGTCAGTAAGCATTTTAGGGTATTAACATATATATATATATATATATATATCAATTTGGATAATTTCTACATAGGTTTCATACTTCTTTTTTTATTTTTCCTCCAACTATCCACATATGCTAAAATCAGGCGTACTGAAATCTCAAAATCTTGAATTAATATCAAATCAAGTAGTTTTGATCTGAAATTTCTACCATACCTTAACAACTACATGAATTAACCAAAATAAATATTTTCAGCACAAAAAATTAAGTATTTATATTTATTTTGGTATTTTTACCTTGCTTGACAGCAGGACTCCTTTTCAGACAGCCTTATACATGTAAATTATTGGGTGTATTTATACCCATCAAAACTTAATTTTTATTTTTTCGTGTGGTCCTCAATATCTTATATATCTTGTAAAATTTTCAGGCCAAAATTCCTTGTATTAAAATGATTAAAAATCTTTTGGTGCAGTTGATCCTGCCACCCGTGCAACCCTGTTCAGGTTGATTTTCTTGAATTTTTAATTTGTAACTTATTTATCCTTTTAAGCTGAAAATTGGGTTGTTCCTTAATTACCCCATAATGAGCCTTTCCACAAATTTTCATGCTAAAACTCGTTTATTAACTATTTCTTCCA
Source organism: Annona squamosa (assembly GCA_035584095.1). Taxonomy (NCBI): domain Eukaryota; kingdom Viridiplantae; phylum Streptophyta; class Magnoliopsida; order Magnoliales; family Annonaceae; genus Annona; species Annona squamosa. Next base: position 33,663,608 of record JAXCLR010000092.1, read on the forward strand.
TATTTTAGATTTTTGCCTCATTTCTTCTAGATTTTACTCCCATATTTTTATCTCTTTTCAATACATATGCAAAATCTTAAATCAATACTTAATTCCAGCATGTTGTTAATCTTTCTTTAGAGTTTTATTATGATTCAAAACCATGATTCCAATATTAAGAAGAAAACTCAAAAATTGGAAAGCTTAACTCAACGGGTACTTATCGAATTTCGCCGATTCTTTGCCCCGAGCTTCCCGAGCTTCTCCTTCCCTTTTGTCTTCTTAATTTTCTCCTTTTTTCTCTTCCTTATTGGGTTGAACGTGCTCTAGCTGCTGCCCTTATAGAAAATCTCCAATTTTCTCTTCTTTTCCTCTCTTCTCTCTCTTTCTCTCTCTTTCTCCCTTTCCTTCTCCCCCTTATTGGAACATGCAGTAGCCCTTGCTCTTATTTTTTTTTATAAACTATTTTTCTTGGTGCTTAAGTAACCCCATAGGCATTGTAGTAAATTCTATTTTCACTTTTCATAATTGCCTTTCTTTACTTAGCTCTTAAGCAACTTATTACTTGCTCTCCAAGAAAGTAACTTCTCATGATAATTAGCTTAATCTATTCCATTCATTTCATAAATTTCATAATTTTATTCAATTGTGTCAAATTTCATCTCAATCCGACGTTTCTATGTCAAGTTATGACTACTTGAATATATCTTTTCGATTTGGGATAAAAATAATTAATTATCATCCTAATATCATCATAATTCCCTTAATACAATCAATTCATAAGATTGGATCCACCGTCGTGCGCTTATCTTTTAAATTTCATCGAAATCCGCCTTGTAGGCGTCAAGTTATGAATTTTCTATCATTTTTCATCTTAATTCCATAATTATACTTTAATCTTCATAAATTTAATCATGGTAATTAAGATGATTGTTCATGATACCTTGTCACATTTAAATCTTCATTAAGCCCCTCGGGTCATACCGACTCACTTTGGGCTCTGGCAATTAAATTTTTAATCAACATTTCTAATTAAGCCCTAATTGCGAAATATCATCAAATCATAGAATCATCCATAAATCATTCAAAAATCATTTAAATCACATATAAATCATGTATATATGTTCAATGTATCCCATTGAGTCCTAGTTGGGTCCAGGTATCACAATCCTCCCCCCTTATAACAGGTTTCGTCCCGAAACCTATTATATTTCAAATGTCGGGGTAAAGCTTATATAAATTTGCTAACTTACTGCCTTTCCCTTGTTCAAAACTAAGGTAATAGGCATGTTGTAGAATGCAACATATAAAATGATGTCAATAGCATTTATTCATTCATATCACACATAGTCAATATGGTCATTTCTGATCATAGAATCATCATACATAGTAAATTTTACAATCTAAAAAGATCAATGATTTTTCCTTTTTCATATACACTTAGCACTTGAATAAAATCAAATGTATTCATAGTTTCATAATATCAAATCATACATTAGGAGTCAAAAGGAACTCCTTTTTTCCTACCTTTTTCATTTCTACCTACACATTTCGTAGTGTAAGGTTGTTTTTCCTTACACATACAGATTATATTTGCATAATCTGTCATTTTATCATGAACATAATTTCTAAATCAATCAATCACTTAGAAAATCGACGCCTAGGTACCGCCTAAATGGCGCCATAGCATCACACCTTATACATGCAAAGTCTAACACAGTCCAGTGCTATATTAAGTAAGGTGTGGTCAATCTTAGGTATGGGAGGTCTCTATGTAGGGTTTTATAATCCACCATCTGTCCTGATTCCTTTCTATCCTTTGTCTTTCTTTAAATTTTCTTGCCGCTTTCATTTCATCTGACCTCATATCATTTTTCCTTCGTATACCATTTATACTATGAAATATGATAATCCAGCTATATTTCCTCTAATAATTATATTCTTGTGTCATAATGACGCACAATATAAGATAATACATATCGTATATGTCTTATAATCTCAATCTATTTCTTTCATTATTTTCCATTTTTCTTCTATATCTATCTATCAATCCTTGCTAAAAAATCATCTTGTGATATCAAATCTTTTCTTACCACGTCCATTTACCAATCCATGCTCTGATATCATTAATTGTGATGCCTCAAACCGAGACGTCACTTTCTTACCTTAAGATCTTATAGATTGGTAAATGTGAATAAGGATTATTGTCATGATCACGCGGAGAGATTTTAATTAGAACTCATCCAAATTTTTTCGTTTCTTCATTCATCATCATTGCATTTATAACATGAGCAATGATACACTTGTACATATCCTTTATAACTTCTCCACATGCTGTTATACATCATAGGCCCTCTTGACCTAATCATGTCATTTCCATTGCATACATACATTTATTCAATCATTAGTTCACCTAGAACTCAGAACTTTAACCAAGTTCACATATACATCAACATATCTGAAAACTTTCATTCATAGCATTCCATTCACGATGACTATTCCTTTTAGCCCACCTGGGTACTACTTTGTATTTTCCTTCATTGCTTAGGTCCATTGACCCCTTGAGTTTCCTAGTACCCGTCTAAGGTTTAGGAAAACAAAATGTGAGTGATAAGTCAGTAAGAAAACATTTTAGGGTATTAACATATATATCAATTTGGATCATTTCTACATAAGTTTCATATTTGTTTTTGATTTTTTTCCAACTATCCACATATGTTGAAATCAAGCGTACTGAAATCTCAAAATCTTGAATTAATATCAAATCAAGTAGTTTTGATCTAAAATTTCTACCATACCTTAATAACTACATGAATTAACCAAAATAAATATTTTATGTACAAAACATTTAGCATTTATATTTATTTTGGTATTTTTACCTTGTTGGACAGCAGTACTCCTTTTCAGATAGCCTTAATCACGTAAATTATTGGGCATATTTATACCCATAAAAACCTAATTTTTATTTTTGTTATGTGATCCACAGTATGTTTTATATATCCTGTAAAAGTTTCAGCCCAAAATGCCTTGTAGAAAAATTATTAAAAATCTATTGGTGCAGCTGATCTTGCCACCAATGCAACCCTGTTCAGGTTGATTTTCTCGAATTTTTAATTTGCAACTTACTAATCCTTTTATGCTAAAAATTTGGTCATTACTTAATCACCCCATAATGAGTCTTTCCACAAATTTTCATGTTAAAACTCATTCATTAACTATTTCTTCCTCATTTCTTCTAGGTTTTGCTCTCATATTTGCATCTCTTTTCAATACATATGCAAAATCCTCAATCAATACACAATTCTAGCATGTTGTTAATCTTTCTTTAGAGTTTTATTATGATTCAAAACCATGATTCCAATATCAAGAAGAAAACTCAAAAATTGTAAAGCTTAACTCAACGGGTACTTACCCGATTTCGCTGATTCTTTGCCCTGAGCTTCCCAAGCTTTTCTTTCATTTTTTCATTCTTCTTTTCCTTCTCTTTTCTCCTCTTCCTTGCTGGGTTGGACATGCCCTAGCTGCTGCCCTTGGAGAAAATTTTCATTTTTCTCTTATTTTCCTCTCTTCTCTCTTCTTCTCTCTCTTTCTCTCTCTCCTTTGCCCCCCTTGCTGGAATGTGCAGCAGCCCTTGATCTTCCTTTTTTTTCTTTTTATAAACTACTTTTCTTGGTGCCCAAGTAACTCCATAGGTATTTTAGTAAATTTTATTTTCACTTTCCACATTGCCCTTCTTTACTTAGCTCTTAAGCAACTTGTTATTTGCTCTCCAAGAAAGCAATATTTCGTGATAATTACCTTAATCCATTCTATTCATCTCATAAATTTTATAATTTTATTCCATTGTTTCAAATTTCATCTCAATTCGACATTTCTACGTCAAGTTATGACCACTTGAATTTATCTTTTGGATTTGAGATAAAAATAATTAATTATCACCATAATCTCATCATAATTCCCTTAATCCAATCAATTCATAAGATTGGGCCCACTGTCATGTGTTTACCTTTCAAATTTCATCGAAATCCACTTTGTAGGGGTCAAGTAATGAATTTTCTATCATTTTTCATCTTAATTTCATAATTACACTTTAATCTCCATAAATTTAATCATGGTAATTAACATGATTATTCATGATACCTTGTCACCTTTAAATCCTCATTAATCCCCTTGGGTCATACCGACTCACTTTAGACTTCGGTGATTAAATTTTTAATCAACATTCCTAATTAAACCCTAATTGTAAAATATCATCAAATCATAGAATCATCCATAAATCATTTAAAATTCATTTAAATCATATATAAATCATGTATATATGTTCAATGCATCCCATTGAGTCCTAGTTGGGTTTGGGTATCACAAATATGATTTTACATGTTGCTTTTTACAACATGCCTATCACCTTAGTTTTGAACAAGGGAAAGGCAATTGTAGATATGAGTCAACAAGAGAATAAGGAGAAATCAGTAAATAATCTAAATGACTAGGATAAAAGAGGACAAGTAAGTCCAAGGGCTTGTCAATGACATGGAAACATAAAGCTTAAGTCAAAAAGTTAAAGGTGGAGCTTTTGTAGGTAATGCCCAACAGGTAGAAAGAGTGGGGGAAAGAATAACTGCAGCCGTAGTAGGAGCTGTGCAGTAGGCCATTCGAGATTGAGCGGCCTAGGCAGTAGAAGTAATACAAGGTTTTTAGGAAAATACCCAACAGGACTAATTAAAAGACGGTAGAAGAGACGAACTGGTACAGGTAATACATTTTTACCGAGTACTTGAATCTTTAAGGGTTGATAATGATAAGATAAAAACGAATGGAAAGGTTATTGATGCTTTTCTAGTTCAGCATCCACTTAAGTTCTCAAATGAATTAGATTCTATTCAAGTTGAGCAATGGATGACTGAAACCAAGAACAAGTTCAAGGTTTGAACATGTAGTCATATGTAATGTCCAAGCATTGATTGACAATGCTTATAAATGATAGGAAACCCTAATGGCTATTATGCCATAATCAAAGAAGGTAATCTGGAATAATTTAATAAGAAACATTTTCCAATAGGACACCAAGATATAATAGATGTTGGTAATGAAAATGTACAATTAGGGCAAGAACAACTTGCCACTAAAGACTAAGGAACCTGGTGTAGGAAAAGAAAGAAGTAAGAAAGGTTAGCTCAACCAAAGCTAATTGCGGCTACCGGTTGATAGGAAGTCTCTACAAATTATTGTAGAAAAGTGTAGCAAAACGTGTCTAATTAGCATGTATGAAAGGAAAAGAAGATTACACATATGATACCACAAAAGTTGATGTATCATAGCAACAAATGGTAGATAGATGAAGAAAAATGAAGGCAAGAATGATTGCTGAAATTTTGTTCAATTCTGATGTGAACAGAAGATGGGTATGAAAGAAATTATCTCTTTAGGATGTTTATAAGAAATAAGATTAGAAAGAATGATAAGGACCCTTGCTAGTTTATGGAAATTGGAAAGGGAGACTAGGAAGGAAATATTTTAGACTGGTTTAATACCGGTACCCCTATTAAGTAGTCTACGCTAGTATAATCTAGTTGTGGACATTATGAGATAAGAAGGAATGGATAAATTTAGCAAAAGTGTCTTTCGCTAATACATGTATGAAACTCTATATGATAGCAATTTTTACTCTATGTTATAGAATGAATGTATTATGTTATATGCATGTTGTATGAAAATGATTGCTATGGATTTCTATGTTGTATGAATGAGTGGTTAGCCTAGATCTTATATTATGATAAGATGAGAAATTTTATAATTTTTCTATATATAAGAATAATAGTATGCCTACCATAAGAGTAAGAGATGGATGACATAAAGAAAATGACAATTACAATGAGAAACCCATATGGGAATAGGGATCAGGAAATAGTAGAGATAAATGATATGTCTGTTTAACCAAGACTAAAAGTGCCACCAAATTAGAGTAGCACAGTGGAAGTGTAGTGAGCCATTGAAGTATTGGAGAAAGATGATAAAATTAACTATTTTATATGAGCTATACCCTCGATATTTGAAATGTTATAAGTTTCGGGACGAAACCTATTATAAGAGGGGGAGGATTGTGATACTCGGACCCAAAAAAGGCTTATGTATATGCATTTCACATATACATTTGAATCATGCATGATTTAGATGAATTATGAATAATTTTCCTAAGCAATATTGATGATTTATAACAACTAGGGCAAGTGATTATGGATGATCAATATAAGCCGATATGGGTCAATGTGATTAAAGAGGCTTAATGAGGATTAGGAAATGTTAATATATTGAGGATAATTACCTCATATATTAAGATTTAATTAATGGAGATTATGTTGGTAATTATGGACTTAAGGTAGCAAATGCTAGAAAATGCGTAACTCAACGCCGGTTAGGCTGATTAAGATTAAAATTGAAAGGTAAGTACATAATTTTATACTTAATCTTATGGAAAAATTGGATTATGAAAATAATGATGAAATTAGAGTAAAAATCGATCATCACCGTCAAAATCTAAAGATGGTTTCAAATGAGCATAAATTGAGCTAGAAAAGTCGGATTGAGACAAAATTTGAAATGAACGGTTAAAATTATGAGATCTATGCATTGAAAGGATTTGATCAAGATAATGATGATGAGATCATGGTTGCACTAAAATAAGGTGTATACCTTTGATTTTTGTGCACCATAAAATAAGCTTGTATTTATGCTAAAGTAAGGTGATTAACTATATTTTTAATGGCATAAATGAGGTGTCAAAAGGAGATAATTGCACATAAATTTTATGAATAAATTAAAATGAAAAAATTCATAATAATATCAAGTAATTAATGAATTAATTTAAGGAGCTAAGTGGTTAGCTCAACTGAGGTAATGGAGGTGGCTCGCACATGGACGTTTAAGGGGCTGTTTACATGAAATTTTTAATTTTTAAAGATGCAAAATGTGTATTTAAATGACCTAGGCAGCTAGGGTGAGATGTGGATGTGATTGGGGGTTGATTTTATGGCAAGAAAATGCCACAAAGTCAATGATAAGTGGACCTTACCAAAGTGGACAACAACATGTAGCTAAGGAGATATGCTTGGTCAAGTTGCTTTTTGTGATTTTTAATGATTTTTTAATAGCTAATTTGGCCCCTAAATGAGCCCCTAACTAGGGTAATTAAATATCCACTAATTAAAGTGGAAATTAGGTGTGAAAAATAGCACAAAAGCTATTGCATTTGATGTTGAATTGCATGAGCATGAAATGGATAGCATTGGAGAGCGATGTCCAAGGCTGGAAATGTGATTTTTTATGATTTTTTTAATAATTTAAGTGGACCTCTAAGTTGGTTATTAGCCAGGATGGTTAATTAGCCATTAATTAAAGTAAAATGGTGTGAAAAAAATGTGCAAAAGCTGCTTAAGTGGACGTTCCAGAAGTCGGCAGCAATATGGTTTAATGATATGGATTTTGATGATTTTTTAAGATAATTATCTAATTTAAATGGATCACATTTTTCCATGTCAGCAATAGGGGATAAATATGTTTTAATTACATGATAAGTGATATGGCAAGTGGGACCTACAAGGCTGAAAAATTCAGCATATGCATGAGTGCACGTCCACATGTGTCAAGGATTGGGGAGAGAAAATGAAAAAAGGAGAAAAACCCCAAGCAAGGCACCAAGCACGTTCAAGAAAGGGAGAAAAAGAGGAGAAAAAGAGAAGGAAAAAATGGAGAAAAAGAATGGGATTCAAGCTAGGAAAAATGAAGTCCAAGTTTGATCCAATACATGTAAGTATACCCCTTGATTATGGGTTGAAAATCATAACTGAAATTTTCTTAAACCCTATGTGATGTTGCTATTTTGATGTTTAATCATAATTATATGATGATTCATGATTTAATGAATTGCATATGTTGATTTGGGCTTAAGTTATGAATTTTAGAAAGGATATGATTAGGGTTACACGTATGACCCGATTTTCATGTTTTTGTTTTAAAAATGATATATGAATTAGACCAAATAATTTATGGATGACTAAGAGGGTAAAATACCCTAGATTAAGAGTATATTGGACGTTTGAAATGAGTTGAGATGATTGCCCTAAATCTGATTTTTTAGAGGCATATATGTGGATGTCCAAAGAGGGGTGAAAAGAGTACCCAAAATGTGTATGAAGTTGCTATTTCACAAGCAAACAAATTTTGGTTTTTAAATATGTATTAATACCCTAAATTTGGGTTAAGCAAAGCATGATTAATTGCTGAAATTAAGTTATTAGAAAACTGTTTTAAATTAAGTGACAAAACAGGTGTTGAAATGAAGAAAAACGAGTTCTAATGTTGCTATTTTGGAACCCTAAGATGAATGGATTAAAAATACAAAATTAAACCCTAAATTATGTGTTAATTAAGGGGTTTAATTATGATGGAATTAAGGACACAATTTTCTGTGATGAAAAATTTTAAGAAACACAAGATTTATGTTTTGTGAAATGGACACGTATGAAGAGATATGTATGAGAAAATGATGAATGGTTTATGTAAATTATTAAAATGAAAAAATGCATGAAAAGGTGATGAAAAACATGGATTAAGTTTCTATTTAAGTAAATAATGATAATCTCAAAATTTGATATTATTATATGATTCCAAAATTATTAAATACATGCTTAAAATAAGCACCGATGGATGAAAAATAAAAATTATAATAAAAATGATAAATGGAGGTAATGAACCTCCAAATAATGATTTAATGAATAATTATTATACTTATGTAAGTTTACCTTACATAAGGGTATTAAAATGAATGAATGGAGGATTGACATGTATGAACACCCGACTTAAAAACCAAGTGGGTTAAGTTAGTCCAAATGGATTCATGTAGGTTGAAAAACCTAAGGAATATATGCATTTGAAGATGATGTGAATAAATGAAATATTATTTTCATTTATTTAGGCAAAGGAAAGGAAAAGAATGGAAGAAAAGGGATTAAGACAAACTTCGGTAAGCAAGCAAACTTTTCAAATCATTTATTTCTCCTTATGTGTTGAAATGAAATACGATGTTATGTTGAAATGTTTATGATTATGTTTTGACGAATGGGCAAGCATAAGTTTTGAAAATGATGGTTTAAATGCAAAGGAACAAGTTTTGAAAATGACAACTTTAATGAAAAGTTATAAGTTTTGAAAAATGATGGCTTTAAGGAAAAGCCTCAAGATTTGCTTCATGGGAAGCAAGCAATGTTTTTCTAAGATAAATGTTTTATCATAAGTGTTGCCATGGATTGACAATGCTTTATGTTAATGGATTGAGGAATTTACTTACGAGTAGGCAAGTTCTACATGATGACATTTTCAAAGGATTTTATGTTTTATGGTTATGGTTTTAAGAAGTTTCTTATAAGCAAGCAAGTTCTTTTTGACATTATTCTAAAATTATTTTATAAGGAAAAGAGAATTTTTTCCTTTTTCACAAAGAAAAATTATCAGATAAGTTTTGAGTTCTCTTATAATGTTTTATGATAAATGATTAAGCTTATAAAAGAAAAAGAAAAAGAAGATTTGATTTATGAAAAAATTGGTTTTCTATGTCATGATATTTAATTATAAATGATAATTTGGACATAGTCCGTATGTTTTGAAATGATGTTCGAAAAGTTTTGATTTTCTTTGGATAAGGAAATCTATGTCGAAAATGTCTTAAAAAATATTTACACAGATATGGTTTAATGGATTTTAAGGGTGACCAACCTCATAAGTGAATTTCATAAAATAATTTGATTTCGGGTTGCTAAAGTAGTATACAAAAGATTAAGCAAGCCCCTCTCTATATAAAAGCGGTAAAATTTATATGTTGACAAGAAATTGATTTTAAGGTGGTTAAGAAGGGGATAACACAATTGCATAACATAACTTTTGTGAGCAAAAGACCCTGAAATGGAAACCTAGAAAATATATTATTTATTCTTGAAAATCCAAAAGTTTGAAATTCTTTTATAAGGGTTTTTAAGGTGTATTATTTTTTTCAAACATTTCAAACATTTATTAAAATATTTTACTTAAAATGTGAAACCCTAGCCAATATAGAACCCATATTATGCATTAATCATGTATATGATATTTATATGTGAATTATTGAATTATGAAAGTTTTATGTAATTTTGCTAATTATTGCAATTAGGGTTATGGAATAGTGATAATGATGTGATTAATCATTTTGAGTTAAAATGAGACAATAGGATTGGAATAAATTATTGTTGATTTAAATGTGCAAATACATCATGGAAAATCATTTTAATTCATTTAAAATAAATAATGAGCATTGGTTTGATAATTGTTAAGTTAAGTAGAAAAATATTAGAAAATTCATAACTCAACGCCTGTAAGGCGGATTCAAGTGAAATTTGAAATGAAAATTAAAGATGTTGGGCTTGGTATTATGAAATTATTGGGTTATGAAAATTCTCAATGAAATAATTGTTATAATATATTAATTATATCTCAATTTCAACTGTCAACTTTAGACGGCTATAACGGGAGCTATGAAAATCGGATTGAGATGAAATTTGAAACGGTTGAATGAAATTATGAGATATTGATTTTGAATGGCTTATATTAAGTATAAAATATTGGAAAAATACCCGCATTGAAAAAGGTGAGCATAGTGGACTAATGCACCTCAAAAATATCCAACAATAAATGCTAGAGTACAATGCATAATTGCATAGTTTTAATGGGAGTTGAGGTGTCAAATGCAGCCCATTTCTAGAGTATTTTATGTATTTTATGAAATGTAAAAATACACGAATTATCCAGCCATTAAATGTTTATCATGATGGAGCTACAAAGCAAACAACCTATGCCTAGGCAAGGTGGCATTATGAGGACGTCCAAGGGGTATCTTGCTGCATATTTTGATTTTTTTAATTTTTTAAAATATATATTTATATTGCTGACATGTAGGGACACCAAGATAAGCATTCAATCATGAAAATTTCTTACAAAAAAAATATTAGAATGCGGCTAAATTGGAGAGAGAAAAAGTGGACAGCATATGGGGTAATGTGACATGCAGAAATATGCTTATTGCTGCCATTTTGATAATTTTTTAACACGAAATTAATACATGAATTAAAGAAAAATTAAGTGTAATTTTACCCTGAAATGGGAATTATTAAAAAAATGAAAAACTACTGGAAATCAAAGGCAGTAGGGGTGTGATTCATGGGGGCAGCTGGATGGCTAGGATTGAAGTAATTTTTGGATTTTTTTAAATTGGTAAAAATCTATTTTACTTGGCTAGGAAGTTACTAACACATGAAGGTGACAAGGGATCATTTAAAGGATGTGGAAAATGCAGGAAATGTGGGGCTCACAGCTAGAAAACAATCCAGCTTATAAAATCCATGCACGTCCATGTGAGTTGAGATTTAAAAAGTTAGCAAAGTGCTGGATTTTTCACCCCAAAGCAACAACAGCAGTTCACATCCCTCTTGGCCAGCAAAGGAAGAAGGAGAAGCAAGAAAAAAAGGATGAGAATTTGTGGTGAAAATCATCTTCAAGTGTTAGGGTTTGAGTTAGCACTAAACCAAGTATATGTTTGCTTTTGAGTTGTTTAACTTGAGTTTTAAACTCAAAACTTGAATATGGAATGGATGCTTAAAGAATCTTTAAAATGATGATTTAACATGCTTTTGATTAAATATGGAATGGGTATTAAGTTTTATGCATGAATTTTCATGATTTAGATGATGGAAATGAAGTTGGAGTGATATATGCGTGGAAAACTCAAGTTGATAAACCCTAAATCTAAATGATAAGTTGCTGTTTGATATGGATAATATGTTTAAGTTATTAAACATGTTTTAATGAATAACATATATTGATTTGAGCTTAAGGAATGAATTTTAGCAACTATGGAATGTAAAGTGATGTTTATGACCTGAAATCTTCGTTTCTATGCTAAAAATGCTATGAAAATGGGTTTGAATGTTTTGTGAATGATATGTAGGGTAAAATAACCTAGGGTTAATGTATGATTGATGGTAAAAATCATTTGGGAAAATAAACTCAAATATAATTTTTTATGGATTTATGAAATGATGTATAAAAGTTGTGAAAACAGAACCCGAAACGGGTAAGTAACTTGCTATTTTGAGAAGTTTTAATTTATGGATGTTAAACATGTATTAATGCCCTAAATTTGGATTAGGAAGTGGAATTATTTCTGAAAATTCGAATTTATTAAACTGCTTAGGGTTATGTGTCAATCGACACGTTAAATGGGTGAAAAACGGGTTCCAAACTTGTTGTTTTGCGAACCTATGGCAAGTGGATTTAAATTTTCATGAAAATACCCTAAATGCAATGATAATTAAGTGTAATTAACACACTAAAATATGGATTAAATTTCTGCCTAAGAAAATTTTATGAAATATCTTGTGTATATATGTTGCCAAATAGGCATATGTGAAGTAATAGATGTGCATAAGTGATGAATGACACATAGAAAGTGACTATGTGTAAAAATGTATGAAAATATGATATATTTCATGATTATATATCTGTTTAGCACGTCATGAGATTAATTTCCAATTTTGGAATTTATTAATGAAGTCTAAGGCGAGAATGTGTGCTTAAAATGAGCACCGATGTGTGAATTTTGTAAAAGAAGTGAAAAATGATAAATGAAGGTTGATGAGCCTATGTATGATAATTAATTGATGAATTTTTATATAGATGAATGGACACCCTATGTATGGGGTTATATATGTTATGTGTTAGCCGATGAAATGTGTAAAATGTGCTATATATGTGCATAATGACTTGTGAAGTTGAATAAATGATATATGTGAATGGAATGGGTTGAAAAACTAAACAAAATATAAGAAAAAAGAAATATATGAAAAGAATATTACTCTCATGTAGGCAAAGGCAAAGAAAAAGCGGAGTCGAAAAGCTAAGAGACACAGGTAAGCAAGCGAATTTTCTAAATGAATTTTGTTTTCTAAATTGTTTACATAAATGAAGATTTTGCTTTAATTTGTTTGATGAAATTGTGAACATTATTTCTAATATGTTTAAGGATGGTCATTCCTTAGCAAAATGGTGTTGAAATGATGTTTTTACTTCAAATGTGATATTATGAAATTTCCTTTGATAAATGTTATAGGAAAATGTTGTGATTCCAAGTTTATGATTGAAAATCATGCTAGCATGTTAAAGATGGATTTATGCAAAAGTACATGTGCACAGGGTACTAGGTCCGCTTTACGGGTATAAGCGGACCAATTATCCCCCCTTAGTGTGGCTAAGTCGCTTAAAATAAGCCCAAGCCCTCTTTGAAATGGGAGTTAATGTGGAAGGATGGTCACCTGGCTAGCTTCCATTCTAAGGAAATTATAATGATTATGTTCATGTTTTCATATGACATTATGCATATGGTACTCGTAAGGAGCACAAGATTTCATGTTTTCAAGATATACCTTTAGACAAGGTATAAATTGTTTTCCAATATGATTTCAAATGTAAAATGTTGACTGAAATGATTTGCCTATAAAATACAAATAGCTTTCTTATTGAGTTTCGACTCACAATTTTATTTTCCAAACCCAAAAGACAGGTGAAGGACAAGAGATGGCAAAGGAGAAAGTTCCAGCTTGAGAAAGTCATGGAGAAACTTTTGTATTATGATATTATGGAATAATTTATGTTGAATAGATGTAAACTATTTGAATATTTTTTATTATTGATGACTGTGATTTATACATACAGTGACATCTGATTTAGGCAAAAGCTGAAATGTTGCTTGAACATCATGTTATGTATATATGATGAATGGATTGTCATGACTTAGTTATGCATGAGTTGGAAATGATTTAGATATGTTTGAGATGGAAATATGAGAAATTAAATTCTTATGAGGAAATATTAAATCAGATAAACACCATTAAAACCCGTCGTGTGACAGGGCAACAATCCTGATCACGTTTACCAATGAATACGATCCCGATGTAAGGCTCAGGATGTGACGCTCGGGTTTGGGGCGCCACAGTATGTCCACCTGGAGTTCAAATAAGATTATCACAACTATGCATACATATGTCAACAAATCAAGACTGTGCAACAAAAGGATACAAACCTACGTATACATGTAGAGAAGATGAAGAAAAAGAGAAATACTGAATTTGCTATCGGTGAACAAGGTATGTATAGATATAAAGGCCGCCTTTGCATATCTAATACAGTTGAGTTAAAGGAACAGATTCTTAAAGAGGTGCATTTTTCGTCATTTTCTATTCACCCAAAAAGTACTAAAATATATCAGGATCTCAAGAAAGCATATTGGTGAAATAATATGAAAAGGAAGATTGCTGAGTACGTGACTAAGTGTTTAACTTGCCAAAGGGTGAAAGAAGACCACCAAAGAGTGTCTGGAAAATTATAATCCTTAGAAATTCCTGAATGGAAGTGGGACGAATTTACAATGTATTTTATCAAAGGATTACCTAAAACCCAAGCAGGAAACGATTCCATATGGATAATAGTAGACAGACTATCAAAGATTGATCATTTCATACCTATAAAAAGGACTTACACGGCAGAAAAGCTAGCCAAGATATATTATAAAGAGATTTTACGACTCCATGGAGTGCCATAGTCGATTGTATTGGATTGTGACGCAACATTCACATCAAAATTTTGAAAAAGTTTACACGAAACCTTAGGCACCCAACTTAAGTTCAGTACAACTTTTCATCCCCAAAAAGATGTACAAATGGAGCAAGTGAATCAAGTTATTGGGGATACGCTCCGTATGTGTACATTGAAATTTGGAGGATCGTGAAATGAATATATATCGATCGCGGAATTTGCATACAATAATAGCTATTAGGTTAGTATTCAAATGACTCCATTTGAAGCATTGTATGGACGACAATGTCGAACGCCATTAAACTGGGATGAAGTTGGAGAGAAAAGGTTAGCCCCAGATTTGTCTCAACAAATGGCAGATAAGGTACAAACTGTTCGCCAGTGTATACTCATAGCCCAAAGTCAGCAAAAGTGTTACACAGATTGTAAAAGAAGGGATTTGAATATCCAAGTTGGCGAACATGTGTTCATAAAGGTCATGCCATTCAAGGAAGTTACAAGATTTGGGAAAAGAGGAAAGCTGAATCCCAGGTATATTGGACCATTTGAGGTATTGGAAAAGATTAAAAATTTAGCCTATAAAATAGCCTTTCCCTCGGCGTTAGCTTTAGTCCATAATGTATTCCATAATTCTATGCTCAGGAAATATGTTTCGGACCCAAACCATGTATAAGTGGTTGAAAGCCTACCGATTCAACATTATTTGAACTATAAAAAAAGACCAGTTAGAATCTTGGATCAGAAGGTACGAAAGCTTTGGAATCGAGAAATCGAATACGTAAAGGTACAATTGAACCGGTATTCCAAAAAAAAAGCCACATGGGAGCTAAGAAAAAAAGTGGAACGGAAATACCCCCAGTTATTCAAAGAATAAACAGTTTCAGGACGAAACCTATTATAAAAGGGAGAGGATTGCGAAACCCCAACCTATGTAGGACTCAATTGTATGCATTGAACATATACATATGATTTATAAGTGATTTAATTGAATTTTGGATAATTTTTCGATTTTGGTAAGTTATTGCAATTAGGGCTAAGGATTAGAAATAGTGATTCGAGTAATTATCATAGCCGATATGGGTCAATGGGATTAAAGTAGTTTGATGGTGATTGAAACTTATCAATATATCATGAATAAATTATCTTAAATTATATGGTTTGATTTATGAGAATTTAAAGGATAATTATCAAGTTAAGTGGAAAAATACTAGAAAATTCATAACTTAACGCTTGTAAGGCAAATTCAAGTGAAATTCGAAAGGAAAGTAGATAATGATGAGCTTAACCTTATGGGATTATTGGATTATGAAAAATTATGATGAAATTAGAGTGACAATTAATTGTTTATATTCAAAATTCAACTGTTAGCTTCAAGTGACTATAACTTGAGCTAGAAAAGTCGGATTGAGATGAAATTTGAACTGGTTGAATAAAATCATGAGATTAACATTTTGGAAGGATTAGATTAAGCAAATTATTCTAGAAAAATACCTGAATAGAAAAAGGTGTACACAGTTAACTTTTGCACCACAAAAATATCATGCATTTAAGGCAAATAGTGCATTAATTAAATGCAATTTAAATGACTCAAATATGTGTCAAATGCAACTCAAATACAAGGTATTTTTGAATTATCATAAAATGCAAAATTCTTGAAATTATCCCTGCAATGACGTTGGAATTTATGGGGCTAAAGGAGAGATTAAAGGAGCATAGGTAAGGTGGCATGCATACAACGTCCAAACCAGCTTCTGTTTGGATTTTTGCAATTTTTTATTTACATAATATATGAACCTATGTAGCTAGCATGCAAGGGTACATAAATAAGCATTAATTAATGGGGGAAAATCCCTACAAAATCTTTAATATCAGCAGCATATTAATGGGTCAAATGGTGGACAGCAAAGGTGTCATGCACATGGACGTCTAAGTGACCTGCCGCTGGATTTTTTTCTTGATTTTTTTGTGCTAAATTAATAGCTGAGCTAGATACTAATTAGGTGCATAAATTACCCTTAAATTAAAGAGGCCAAAGTTTGGAAAAAATGGAAAAGGTGGCAGCAAGGGACGTGCACAATGGACAGCTAAGTGAAGTTGATTTTGAGCAGATTTTTGCTTATTGAAAATATGGTTAAAAATATTAATACTTGGCCACCATTTGGACAGAACATAAGTGGGATAAATGAGTAATTAAATGATATCAAATCATGCTCAAAGTGGGGTCCACAAGCTGGAAAATCCAGCCCATATATATAGGGGTGGACGACCATGGGAGAGAGGAATTAGAAAATTTTTTCTAAGTAGCAAAACACTCCCACAAATCAGAAACAGTTCACACCCAAGGGAACCCCAACAAGGAGGAAGAAAAAGGGAGGAAAAAAGAAGGAAAAAGAAAGGGAGAAAGAAGGAGAAATTAAGCTTGAGTTGATTAGGGTTAAAGTTGCAATAATCAAGTAAGTATATGTGATGAGTTAAACCCTTTGATTCTAAGTTTCTACCTCAAGTTTTTTTATATGAATTTGATTCATAAATTTTTCTTAAATGGTGATTTAACATTCCATTTGATTAAATATTAAATGAGTATTACGAGATATATATTGATTTCAATGATTTATGAAGTTGAAATGGAGATTAGGATTGAATATGGGTTGAAAACCTAACTTGAAATATCCAAAATACATATGATAAGTTGATGTTTTGGATTAGTATCATATTTAGGTTATGAATCATGCTTTAGTGAAATAGATATGTTGATTTAAGCCTAAGATATGAATTTTAGAAAGAATGGAATTCAAAGTTACATATATGACCCGATTTTCATATTTTTGTGACACATATGTTGTATAAGTATGCTTAACTGAATTATGGATGATTGAGAGGGTAAATTACTCTAAATTTAGGGTACTTTGAATGACCAAAATGAATGAATTAACCTTGCCTTGAATCTAGAATTTTAGGGCACAAGTAGGAATATGCAAAATGGGGTGAAAAGAGTACCCAATATGTACATGAAAGTTGCTGTTTTGAAAGGAGTTAAATTATGAATCTCAAATATGTGTTAATAACCTAGATTTGGGTTAGGAAAATTTAGATTAACTACTGAAAATTCGGAATTATAAAATTGTTTAGGGTTAAGTACTGAAAGATATATTGAAAGTGTGAAAAACATGTTCTAAAGTTACTGTTTTGGAATCCTATGATTAGTAGATTAAAATTATATAAAAATATCCTAAATAAATTGTTAATTAAAGATGTTAATTATGCTGAATTAGGGACTAAGTTGCTAATTTGAAAAATTTTATGAAATGCATCATATATGTGTTGTGAAATGGGTATATGTGGACGGATGGACATGCATAAGTGGTAAATAACTTATGTAAATTGATTATGCACAAAAAAATGCATGAAAATATGATAAATTTCATGAATATATAGCTGTTTAGATGCACGATGTTAATCTCAAATTTTGGGATTAATTATTGAGGCTTAAGGCAACAACGTGTGCTTAAAATGAGCACCGATATGTAAAATTTTGGAAAATAAGTGAAAATGGTGTATGAAAGATAAAGAACTTTTGAATGATTATTGAGTGATTGAATGATTACCCTACTTCTGGGATTAAATATAATGTGTAATAGCCGATCTAATGCACAAGTATATGTTATATATGCATAACAACTTGAGAAGTCAAATGGATTATGTATGAAAATGGGTTGGAAAACTAAGTTGGATGCAAGCAAGAGAAATATATGAATATTATATCATTCTCATGTAGGTATGGGAAAAGAAAAGGCAGACCCGGAAAGCTAAAGTGAGACAGGTAAGCAAACAAATTTCTAAATGATTTTGTTTTCTAAATTGTTGTAAATAAATGCAACTTTTTCTCTAACTATTTTTGACGTGATTATTGAAATTATTTCTAATGTATTTAAGGATGACCATTCCTTGGTTAAATATGTATTGAAATGATTCTTTTTTTTTACTATATGATATTGTGAAATTTCTTTGATAAATGTTATGAAAAATAATGTGATTCTAAGTTTCTGAATGAAAAATCATGCAAGTATATTAAAGATGGTTTTTATGAAAGTTCATGTGCATAAAGTACTATGTCCACCTAAAAGGTATAAGCGGACCGATTGTCCCCCTTTGGTGTGGCCAAGTCGCTAAGATAGGCTCAAGGTCAGCAGCGCCCTCCCTGATATGGGAGAAGACAAGGATGGATGGTCGCCTAGCTAGCTTCCATCCTATGAAGGACATGTTCACGGTTTTACATTGCATTATGCATGTCGTACCTGTGATAGGTACAAGGACTATGTTTTCAAGATATACCTTTTCAAAATGTATAAATTGCTTTCCAAGACATTTTACATGAAAAAAAAAACATTGCCTGCAAAATGAATTGCCTGTAAAAAAAATATAGCTTGCTTATTGAGTTTCGACTCGCTTTTTCATTTTCCAAACTCATAGACCAGTGAAAGAGAAGACCTGGCAAAGGAGCAGGAGCTGACCAATGAAGAAATGAAAAACATTATAAGTACATGATTGTGAAAATTTTATGTTGAATGATTATAAATTAATTTGATATTTCTAGGTTGACATTTATGGATGATACATGCTGTGACATATGATTTATGTGAAAGTTTGAAATGTATTGTGGTGCCCCCGACCCGAGGCCTCCACAAGCCTTACTCCAAGACCTTTTCGATTGGTAAATATGATCAGGATTGTTGCCATGATCACGCGGCGGGTTCTTAATTTGATCTTGTCCAAATTTTTTTTTCTTTCCTTTCATCATATAAGCATACACTTGTCATCATTCATAGTGGACTCATCTATATCATTATAAAATTTATCATACAAGTATCTTTACTTTCATATTGTAGGCAGCATATGTATTCATGAATAAAATTTCGCGTAGAATTTTATACATAATCACTTATCTATTTACACCATACATAATCAATCCCATTTCAT
>JAXCLR010000092.1:33718065-33730329 GCA_035584095.1 Annona squamosa
GCAAGATGGAAAGCATAATGACATAATTATAATTTATTTTGAGTAAAATAAATTAATGAGTAAAATTATGTACGTTACATAATGTCTGGATGGCTTAAATAAAATATATTAGCTAAATCATTGATGGGATGAATTTTTAATGCATTTTAACGCATTTAAGATGTTTAAAGGAGATATATATATACGAAAATAATATTAAAATATTATTATATATATCTTGTATAAATGGTCAGATAAAAAAATGGATGTTACTGCCTTTTTTTAGTTTTTGGATATTTTACAATTCTGCTTAATGGTTTTTCTGAAAATCATAAGCTATCAAGAAGTTTCTGTAAAATCAGAAGATAGCAGGAGAATTTGTAATTCTTTAGGAGATGATATGGGCTTCAAGGAATGGATTGGATCCAGCTGAGCCCAGCTGCAGACAAGCCCGACTGTCACGATGAGCCTCGGAAGGAGGATCCAGTAAGCCGACCCATGGCTTAGAGCTCAGAGATGATACTCGGGCAAAAGCCCAGGCGGTAAAGCCCAGAGCGCAGCCTACTAGGAAGCCCAGTCGGGCAAGACCACTGGCTGCGAGCCTAAGTCGTCGGTGGCGAGGGACACGTGGCACCGTTTAGTGGTTCATTTTCAAATTGATGTAAATTGAGCCCTAGAGGTCTGATTTGAGTGATCCAAGGGTCATTTCATATAGATTTGGACATTTTGAGTTCAAAGGAAGGGCTAGATTAGCCAAATGATGCCTAGAAGTTTGAGTTTTAATTATAGAGGAGTATCCTAAAGGATTTAAGGTGCTAAATCCTTAGGGTAGTCCCCAAAATTTAAGTTGAGTACTTCTAAGAAGAGATAATGGCATATAAGATGTATTAAAGGCTTTAAAAGTTGAGCAATTGAGTGAAGACGATATATTCTTATGATCATAATTGCAGGGCATAATCCTACTTATTGAGTTCTTGTGAACTTACCCCTTTTTCCTTTAACTCTCAGATAATTCCGTGGATGGTGGCCAATAAGATGGTAGTGGCGTGATGATAAATTGATCATTTTACTTATTTCATTCTATGTAATGAGTGGCTTGACTTGGATGTAAAGATTTTTATTGACATAGGGATGTTTGTAATAACTCTATGGACTTGAGCACTTGAATGTAATAATGCAAGTTTATTTCTTATTGCCTAAAGGAGATGGTTTAATCATTGTCTAGAAAGATTCTGGAGTTTTAAAATGACTTGGACCGAAAATTTAGGCAAAAGTCTTGTTTTTTAGTTTAGGCCGTTACAGATGGTATGAGAGCCAATTTCCATGCATAAAGACGAATAAACCAGAGAACATGAAAACATGTTAAGAGTAATTTTAATTTCTCTTTTCCTGTGATGTCAAAAATAGTGATGAAACTGATGTTCACTATTTTAATGAGTAGAGAGAGATGACATCTGGAACGAGTTTCCCTGAGAGAGATTCGGAGAAGAGAAAAGCAGCAACTAATGGTGAACCTAGAGCAGCACGGACACGTGCTAAGAAGGCACCGACCAACATTGAGAGGGATGATCTAAAGGAGTCAAGGTTGGCGCAGGACACAATTAAATTTGAGCTACTTCGAGCTCAAGAGGCTGTCCGACAAGAGATGTGTCAAAACTTTGAAGCCTTACAAGGAGTGGTGTCTAACTTGGCATTCATGATGTTAAAGATGCAAGAGAAACGGATGTCATAGGATGCAGAGTTGACCATGCTAAGGGCAAAGTTGGTAGCATTCCAAAAACAACCTGCAGAGACTCAAACATCCCCTCCTAATAGGCCTGCTAATGTTTCCCTTGAGATGATGGAGCAAGTGAGGAAGGCAACTATTTCGCAACCAGTTCCTAGGAAGCGGTATAAGCAAATGGCGAGCAAGATGCCTAAGGCCTATGATGAGTCGGATGATAATTTCAAGTCAACTGACAAAGAGGGGCCGAAGGAACCATATGAGACCTATTGTGGGTCTAGCTCGTCTATCCCAAAGCCAAGTCCTCCAACTCAACAGATGTCTATTCCAAATGTGCCCTTCCAGCCATCTTCTTCGCCGACACATGTCATACCCTTAAGAGAGCCTACATCTGAGAAAGTTCCACCCAATTTGGGAAAGCTATTACCTTGAGCTAAGTGCAAATTTAGGCATAAAGGAAAGTGTGTGCTTTCGCCGAACACTTGTTTCAGATTTATACAGCTTGGGCATCAGCGAAGGACTGCCCACATGAGATTGCTTACAATATTTGCAGGGCCACTAGGCATTGGGCTAAAGAGTGTCCAATGAAGGGATAGAGGAAAAGAGAAGATTAAATTGAGTTATTTTCTCTTGAGGTTTTCGAGATGTAATAAACTTGTAGTGAAAAATAAAATTTATTTACGATGGATTGTTCTTTTATGTGGATGGATATAATTTGTTTGGCTATGTGCGAACTTAAGATGTTCTCTTGAGTTTAAAAGTTACACTTCTTTTCAGACATGACCTCTTATGGGAATCCTTCATGACCTAACCCAATACAAAGGTGGGGTCAGGGAGTTAATTCATCAACTGTTGGTATATTCGAAGTGGGTACATCTCGAGCAAGAGTTGTTTCAAGTTTAAGCCAAGGAGTGCACCCATCCCAAGGAGAACCATCTCGAGGGCAAACCAAGGAGTTTTTATACCACTTGACGAAGGCTCGAGGTCCCCTCAGAGGTCTGAAGGGATAGTTGGTACCAATCAGAATTCTAGGAAGAGGCCAACAATTCACGGGTGTATGAGGCAGCATGAGGCTCAATTCGAAAGTTTAGTTGAGAGGATTTTAGCCCGATTAGATAGAATCGATGAAAATCCTCATCAACAAGGAACTACTTTAGTTGGTTGTGATCAAGCTACGACCGCAAACTAACAAAGAGGACTAGTTGAAAGCTAGAGAAAACAACCAAATATTAGGGGGCAAGAGGAAAAAGCTGGTGAAGATGGTCAAGATCATATTAGTGGTTTTCAACCAAATGTGGAAAAGCAAACCGCTAAATCCTAATCTACCACAATGCCTCCAGAGTCTACCATGCTAGAGAGGAAAGAGATAAGAAGGATGCTAGTGCTTTCCATCAGCAGCATCCTCCTTTTTGAAAAGGTGATAGCACGGCAGCTGAGAATTGGTTACTAGCTATTAACAAAATTCAGAGTTCCTTGAATGCTCGGATCGATAGAAGGTGCTATTTGTTGCATTCAAGTTGGATGGAGATGTTTACCATTGGTGGCAAACCCAAAAGAGAATCTTTGAGAGCAAGAAGGACGAGATTAAGTGGCAAAGATTCGCAAATGCCTTCTATGAGAATTTTTTTGCCAACTGTTCGGATCACCAGAGTTCAAGAGTTTGCAGAGTTAAAACAAGAAGAGATGTCTGTGAGTGATTATGAAACAAAGTTTTCATCTTTGATACGATTTGCCCCTAATCTAGTGGAAGATGACGATGCTCGAATATGAAGATTCCAAAATGGTCTCAATGAAAGCATTCGAGACATGGTGATGGTTGAGCCATGCGACACATATGGCAAGGCAGTGGATCGAGCGATGTAAGCTGAGAAGACAATAGCTCAACTCAGTAAGATGTTTGTAAAGAAGAGATTGGGGGAATCTATTGAAGGAGGAACTTCAAATAAAAAGCCAATGCAGACATCTAGGGCCTCAGCGGGTCAAGGTTCTAAGAGCAAAGGATCCTATAAGACGAATTGGCAGAAAAAGAAGTGCAAGCGATGTAATCGGTTCCACCAGGGACAGTGTCGCCTTCCTCCTGGCGCTTGT
Source organism: Annona squamosa (assembly GCA_035584095.1). NCBI lineage: Eukaryota > Viridiplantae > Streptophyta > Magnoliopsida > Magnoliales > Annonaceae > Annona > Annona squamosa. The sequence goes on from JAXCLR010000092.1 coordinate 33,721,856, forward strand.
CACAAGTGCAGAGAGTCTAGACATTCACCAGAGAGTTGCCCAATGGGAGTGGTATATTTTCGGTGTAAAATGTCAAGGCATACAACAAAATTATGTACTTCCACTGGAGCACCAACTCCCTAGCAACCTCAAAATCAGAATAGGTAAGTGGGGAGACCACTGGGCGACAACAAATTGTGCAAAACCATGAGGCAAGACATCCAGCAGATGTTCTTGCACCGCACACGAGACAAGCTCAGATACAAGCAGACAGAATTACAAGTATTGAGTGAAACCCCAACCTAAGTTGGATTCAATATATGCATTGAATATTAATATGTGATTTATAAGTGAACTTATTGAATTATGAATGATGTTGTGATTTTGCTAAATTACGGTAATTAGGGCTAAGCATTAGCAATGATGATTCAAGTAATCATTATAAGCTAATGTAGGATAAAGGGATTAGAATAATTTGTTGGTGATTAAAATACACCAATACATCATGAATAATCATTTTAGATTATTTGATATGGATTGTGAGAATTTAAAAGGATAATTGTCAAGTTAGTATAGAAAACCTTAGAAAATTCATAACTTGACACACATAAGGCGGATTAATATGAAAATTGAGATGGAAGCACATAATTTCGTGCTTAATCACATGGTAAAGATAGATTATCAAAATTTTGATGATAATTAATCATCACCATTAAAAATTTATAACGATCATAACTTGAGCTAGAAAAGTCAGATTAAGATTAAATTTGGAATGGACAGTTAAAATTATGAGATTAAGGTTATGAAATTATGCTTGCATGAAATTAGGATTAATTATTTTGACTTTTTATACCAAAAAGTTATTAGCATAGGGGAGAGTAGCTTACATGGCAAGCGTAGATGTCCAAACTAGCCCATAAAGTGGATTTTTGGAAAATATTTTTAATAAAATAAATACCCAAAGTCAACTATGAGTTAATGTAGGTAATTTTGCATTAAATAAAATTAAAATTTGGATATATGAAACTGTTTAGGATTATATGACAAAAGACACGAAAAATGGGTTCCAAAGTTTCTGTTTTGAAAAGCTATGATTAGTGGATTAAAAATCTGTGAACTTACACAAAATAAGTATTAAATGAAGTGTATAAACTTGCTAAATTAGAGGACAAGTTGTTGATTTGGAAAATTTCAAGGAATATACGAATTAAACGTTGTTAGATGTACATATGTGAAGCAGTACACATGATAAGATGACAAATGCATTATGTAAAATGTTAAAATGTAAAATTATGTTAAAATATGATGGAAAAATGTGAAATGCATTGCTGAATTGATAATCTCAAAATTTGAGATTAATATATAAGAATTGAACATGTGATTAAATGACTGGTTGATACATAAATATGTTATGTATGTATACCTAACTTGGACTTCAAGCGGGTTATGGATATTTATGAAAATGGGTTGGAAAACTAGGTGAATGCAAGAAAATGGAATTTACATGAATATTATATCATTCTAAATGTATAGGCAAAGGCAAAGAAAGGGGTTGACCTGGGAAGCTCACGTGATCAAGGTAAGCAAGCGAACTTTCCAAAATATTGTTTTCCTCTTATTTTGAAAATGATAGCTTAAATAAAATGCTTTAAGGATTGTTTCATGAGAAACAAACAATACTTCTTAAAATAGTTATTTTATCACAAGTTTTCCCAAAATTGGAACTGCTTATATCAATGATTTTAAAGAGTTTGCTTTCTAAAAATTATTTTAAAGGGATTTTATGAAATTTATGAACTTGCTATAATAAGTTTGTTTCATAATTGCTTACGAGATAAGTAACTAAATTTTCAAGTATAATATTTATATTCAAGTATTAAATTTACTTGATTATGTTTATATTAATGATGTGGAGAATTGCTTATAGAGTAAGCAAGCTCAGATCTTGAAAATATGATATGGGTTTTAAGATGATTTTAATATAAGCAAGTTCATACAAGTGTGGTTTACAAAGAGTTTCATCTTGAAAAAGTTTGACTCTTTCATAAAATGATATTCAAAAACAAAGCATGGAAATTCTATTTCCAAAGAGTTTTATTAAAAAATGTAATTCTTTACAAAATGATTGCTAGAAATAAATAGATGCTTTGAAATAGGTTCCATTAAATATCATAAATTTAATTTATATACGTGTTTTGAGATTTATATAGGAGTTTTGAAATAGTCTATTAAGGTGCTTTACAACTCTTAGAATTGTAACACTTTGAAGATGCTTTACTCTGATGTTCTAAAAAGATTTAAGGGTGACCAGTCTTATAAAATGATTTGGTGGATTTTACGTTTAAACAATGATCAAAAGATTATGCAAACTCCTCTCTATGTATATAAGTGTGACAAGGAAGCAATGTGGATAAGACAAATAATGCCGTTACAGTGGATGGAAGAGAGTTGCATAAGTTTTGCTCATAAAAATATCATTAGGAAAAGTTTTGTCTCCGCGAGTTTTGAATTAGTTCAAAAGCTTCTGAAAATGAGAATTTCAAAAGTTGTTTAGCAAATGATTAAAGTTTTGCAAAATATTGTCTTCTCAAATATTTCAAATGTTTCAAAAGGCGCCACATATTGTAAAGGTTTACAATATATATGCCAGAAATTTATTTAATACTAGTGCAGATTTGTCATTGATTGCATTTGAGTTTGTTAAAGAGAATAACATACCAACGAGGCCATTAGTGGAAGAGTTAATTATTACATCACCAATGGGGGGTAGTCTTTCCGTGTGGAGTGTATGTTATGTTGGAAACAATTGATAAAATCAAATATAAAATATCTCAAGCATGTGTTTTGATGATTAACAACACAATTTGAGTAATTTTAGCTACTAATGTGTTTTATATTTTGTTTAAGGATATAAAAATAAAAAATATGAAGTATAGCAGGTCAAGTCGATCTCCAAGTTGACTCAGACATCGACTTAAGCCAAGTCAATCCCCAAGTTGACACCAGTAGTGACTTCAAGTGCCTATTTTTATCCAGCGTTGAATTGGGGACCAAGAGGTGCCGAAGACACAGACGAAGTCGACTCCACATGCGACTTGGGTGAAGTCGTAGGCCAAGTCAACTTCAGCATCGACCGCAGTTTAACAGGGCAGAATTTCAGAAGTCAAGTCGAAGTCCAAGTCGACTTAAGGCCAGACTTGAGTCAAGTTGACAACCAAGATGACCTAAAAATTTTACTTGGAACATATAAAGATTAATCCAAGTCCAAAGCAAGCAAGATGCATGAATTCATCCATTTAAATCATAATATATATATTGATCTGTTCATGCATACCAAGATTCAAATTTCCAAGATTTCTAGACAAGAAGCTAAAGGATTTTTTTTTGCAAAGTGAATATACTAAACTCTAAATAATGCAAATCTAAGAAGTAACACTTATGCTGAAGAAGTTACGCAAGCAAAGGACATTTTAAGGAAGTTTAAGCTCACTTGGAAGGCCAAGTCACGAACGAAGTCGACTCCAGCATCGACTTGGGTCAAGTCCCAGACCAAGTCGACCCAGAAGACAGAATTGGAAGCTGAAGCAATCCAAAGTCACACCCGAAGTCAACTTCATCTATGACTTGAGTCAAGTCCAAGGTTAAGTCGACCTGAGGAAGAACTTGAACAAACTGAGCACACCCGAAGTCACACCCGAAGTCGACTCTAGCATGCAACATGGGCAAAAGTTGACACCATCTGTGACTTGGAAGAATAGCGTTTGAATTTTTGAACATTGGAATATTTATTACGCGCCAATCAACTCTATAACGTTCAAAATTCTCCCTCCTTTATATATAGACACTCAAGCAAATGTGAAAACATACAAGTAAGAGCTGAAAAAGAGGAAAGAATTGTTACTAAGATATCTATTCTACTTTCTTCTACATTTGAGTGATATATTCATTTTCAAAGGAAGAACAAGCTTCAAAGTCGTGGTTTGCTTTAATGCAGAACGATTCATCGCTTCCACAAATTCTTCCTCGAGCTGAAACTTGCTACACAAATCTGTAAAATGTAGATTTCTTTTATTTCATCTTGTTATTTGGTTTTTTGTGCTTGGTTTGATTTTGGTGTTTCAAATCAAGTTTTAGCAAAGTAGGATTGTGATTGGAGTGGAACTCGTTACCTACTTGTGTTATTTATTGTATACGCCCCCTAGAGCTAGAATCTAGAAGAGAGTAGAGACTCTGGTTGTATATGCCGCTTAAAGCTAGAATCTAGAAGAGAGCGGAGGCTCTAGTTGTATTCGCGGAATACATAGTGGAATCCAAGTTACAAGGGAGTGTGAGCTTGGAAAAGTGGAGTAGGGAAGGTTGCTCGAACTACTATAAATCTTATTTATTATTTTTCATTTCTGCTTTCATTATCTTATTGCTTTTCGTTTTACTCATTAAAGGGAATTAAACTAAACCGGGGTAAAATTTATAATTTAAGTTTTAAAATTTTTTAAATATCCAATTCACCCCTCCCCTCTTGGGTAATTGCCATCAACTCGGGATCAAAAAATGATATCAGAGCAGGTCTTTAAGTTTTACTAAAGATATTTTTTGATATGGCATCCCAATCTACTTCTGTTCTCGCATTTGCTGAAGGCCAATCATTTACTAGGCCACCATTGTTTGATGGGAATAATTTTGGCTATTGGAAGCTATGTATGAAATAACTCATCATAGCTACATATATGGATTCTTAGATTGCAATCCAAGATGGTGTGACCTTGCCTACTGATGAAAGAGCTTCCAAATGGACCGATGAGGAAGCGAAAATTGTAAAGAGCAACGCCAAGGCTATGAATTCATTATTTTGTGCTCTTACTGCTTCCGAATATGATAGAGTATCCTCTTGTTTGACCACCAAGGAGATTTAGGATACATTAACTTCGATCAATGAAGGAACCTCTCAAGTCCAAGGGACAAGGAGAAATATTTTAATTGAAAAAGTTGAAAGTTTTAAAATGTTAGAAACAAAAAATATTTATGCAATATTTGCTATATTTTCCAAGATTACTAACACCTTGAAAGGACTAGGAAAGAAAATTTCTAAATCTGAACAGGTAATGAAAATTTTGAGGGCGCTACCCGAATCATGGACTCCAAAGATTACTGCGATTGAAGAAGCCAAGGATCTAAATACATTGAAGTTGGAAGATCTTATTAGCTTGTTAATGTCACATGATCTAATCAAGAAAAAAATGAAGATCACCACAAAGGCAAAAGAGTCATCGCCTTAAAAGCCGCACAAGATTTTGATGACACTACCTCATCATCACAAAACAACGATAAAATCACATTACTTACAAAACAATTCAGAAAATTTGTAAGAAAAGGTAAAAATTTCAGAAACTTCAAAGAAAGAAATTCCAAAGAAAAGAAGAAAGAAATAACAAAATGCTAAAGGTATGGCGGTTCGGGGCATATGAAGCCTAATGCCCAACGTCTGAAGAAACTAAAGGAAATGAGCAAAGAAAAGATCAAGGCGACAACAGAAAATTTCAAAGAATCAAAGGAAGAGGCATGTACGTAAATGAAGAGGAATCAACGACATGTAACTCTTCAAGTGAAGAATGTGAAGCAGATTGCACAAGAAGTTGTTGCATGGCAAATTCCGATATATGCTTAGTAGTGACAGAAATCTTGAAGGATCAAGCTACTTCAACGAACTGCATAAGTAGTCTAAAGGTAACCTCCAAACAAAAATCCTTTTCAATTTTCTTCTCTACAAATGAATGGCTCAAATGTGTTGAATTAGAAGAACTTCAACAAGTCTATGATTCAATATATGAGAAAATAAAAAATTAGGAAACAAGTTTATAATAAAGAAAAGACAATGTGATGCAGTAATGATTATGAATGGTAAACTTGCTGAAAAGATAGATAAATTGAAAAATGAAAAGAATACCTTAAAAAATGAGTTAGAGAAACTCAAAAAAGAAAATGAATCATTAAATGAATTGCTTGCCAATTTTTTTAATCCAGAAAAAAGTGTGAAAATGTTTTTGAAAATGACTATCCAAAGTTGTAAGAAAGGACTTTGGTATACCACATTTGAGTAGAGTAAATCTAATGCTCCAAGGAACAAAACCAAACCCATTCATGTTAAGCCCAAGATAAATTATGTGGCTTGGACCAAAAGAACAACCGAGAAATAAATCACCAAATGGCTTCCCATTCCTAGACTCCCAGGAGCTTGTAATTTTTGCAACAAGATGGGACATATGGTTTATCAATACAAATTAAGAAAATTATAAATCCTTAGTGCAAAATTAGTTTGGATACCCAAAATCATTGGATCTGTGGCTTCAAAGGAAGATCAACATAGACTCCAATGGACAACTAACCCAAACGGATACGTAAAATGGGTACTAAAAAGATGAGCTCCACTTGACTTAATTTTTGTAGGTTTGTCTTAGAGCTAAGGCCAATAAGATATGGTTTATGGATAGTGGCTTCTCAAGACATATGACATGAGAAAAAGGACTATTCCATAAGATCAACTCATGCAATAAAGGAACAATAGCTTTTATAAATAATGAAAAAGGTAAAATAAAAGGTAAAAAAATGTTTATAGTATTTCAAATATATGTATTGAGGATGTACTATTTGTTGAAGCACTCAAATACAACCTAATGAGCATTAGTCAACTATGAGATAAAGGATATAAAGTTATATTTGAATCCTCTATGTGCAATGTTTTTTATGATGAACACATAGTATTTAGTGGCAAAAGATATGACAATGTATATTTGATTTACCTTGATGAACTCAAGGAAAAATGTCTAATAGCCATAGAAAATGATCCATGGATATGACATACAAGACTTGGACATATAAATATGTCAAATATTAAAATATTATAGAAAAAGAATCTAGTACAAGGGTTACCAAAGCTCAAATATGACAAGGATAAGATTTGCAAAGCTTGTCAACTATCTAAACAACCCAAAATGTCATTTTCCACCAAAAAGGAAATTTCAACAACATACCACTTGCGTAATTGCATATGGATCTTTATGGGTCATCGAACATTTTAACTCTTGATAGGAAAAAGTACGTGTATGTAATTATTGATGATTTTTTGAGATTTACTTGGATTATACTCTTAGCTAGCAATGATGAAGCACTTTCTATGTTTGTCACGTTTTCAAATTTAGTGCAAAATGAAAAACAAAGCTCAATTATTTCCATTAGAAGTGATCATGGTGGTGAATTTGAAAATAATTGATTCATAAAATTTTGCAATGAAAAAGAAATTCATCATACATTTTCCACACCAAGAACTCCTCAACAAAACGGAGTTGTTGAAAGGAAAAATTGGACAATACAAGAAATGGCTAGAACTATGCTAAATGAGAGTAAATTGTCCGAAAGATTTTGGGGTGAAGCTATAAGTACAACTTGTCACATATTAAACCGAGTTACCATTAGTGCAATATTGAAAAAGACCCATATGAACTTTGGAAAGGCAGAAAACCGAACATATCATATTTTCAAACCTTTGGATGATCCTGTTATGTGCTGAATAATGGAAAAAAAAATTTAGAAAAATTAGATGCCAAAAGCGATGAAGCTATTTACCTTGGTTATTCATCAAATAGCAAAGCATATAGGATTTTCAAAAAAAAATCAAATAGTAGAAGAATCATTACATGTTGTTTTTGATAAATTTAACTAAACTCCGAGAAAGGAGCATGAACTAAGTGATGCAAATGATACATTGAAGAAATCAAAAGCCAAAGAGGAAACCATGCTCAAGCCAGAAAATTCCATGGAAGAAAAGGTAAGTGAAGGTAATGATCCCTATAAACCTCCAACTTATCTGAAATTCAAAACTGCCCATCCAATTGAGCAAGTTATTGACAATATCTATGAAGAAGTAAAGAGTAGAAGGTCAAAATAAAATATTTGTGGACAATATGCTTTTGTATCTGTGAAACCCATATTATTTGAAAACTTTATGTAATATACAGTGCATATGTTATTTCAATAAGATTATAGAAAAATGTGTATGTTTATAAAAAGATCAAATTTCAATTTTAGAAAAATGAGATTAAATTATAAATTTAGAAAAGATGATCGATTGGTAATTTTGACAATAGTGGAGACAAAAAGAGGGCTTAATGGGAATTTACAAAGGTTATAATTGGAATTTATAAGAAAATGAAGAGTAATTTATGATCCTATAAAGATTAGCTTTGAAAATAAATTTTTACAAATATTTCGGGAAGGAATTTCAAAATTCTGAATTATACAAAGTGAAATTGTTTAAATTCACAGAGCTTATGGAAAAATAAAATAAATGGAAAATTTTTGGCTAATTAGGGGTTCTAATTAAGGGCCGGTATTTATCCTAACTGTTTTCATTATATCTAAGCATGTATAACCCAGAATCATATAAAAATTTAATAGAAAGTAGTAAATTATATGCTCTCTAATCTAGACGGATCAGATTATGA
>JAXCLR010000092.1:33915382-33926719 GCA_035584095.1 Annona squamosa
ATACTTTTCGGACTCGGTTAAAGAATTGGATGCTTTAAAATTCTGCTGGGAAATTAATTAAGCATTTATTCTCAAAACCGCAGGGAAACAATTTCACATTCAACCAAGAATGAATTTGAATATTGAATGAATTTTATTTTTCTCACGCGAGGCCGGAACAACATTGGAATTCTACATACTTGATGTTGAAACATTCTTTGCCCTTTAAAATGGCTTTCAAACATTTTGAAGTGAATGATGCAAGCTTTAGGAGCAGTAGTACTTCTCTTGAAGAAGATTAAAACCATGCTAGAGTCATTTGGAACTTTTTGGTCTTGTTCTTGAAGCAACTGAGCTTTTGTCAAGCACTAATATATCACTTCTCTACATCATTTTTCTAAACTTGATACGATTTAAGATTGCTTAAATACGTTTTCAATTGAGAATAGTAACCCTATCTTTCTTCACATGTGTAACAAAATGAAGGAAAAACGTGCAAAGTATTGGGGTTCTATTGACAAGTTCAATGGTTACTTGCTCATTGCAACAGTGCTTGATCCACGGTACAAGCTAGGTTATTTGAAATTTTGTCTTAAAGTTTTTCTTCCTATGGATCAAGCTTGTGCATTATCTAAGAAGTGTATGATAAATGCTTGAATTATATGGAACTTATCAAGTTGGATCTACATTTACAACTACAAGTTTTTCATCTGAAGTGAGTGGCGCATCATCCGAATCAAAGCGAGCATAATGGAAGCTATGACAATCCACAAGTAATTCTAGTGCGGAGTTATTACAAATGAAATTGATACCTATTTAAAAGATCCTATTGACAATGATGTAGAACATTTAATATTTTTGCACGGTGGTCCATGGCTACAAAATATAGGGTTCTATCTTTGATGACAAAAGATATTTTGGCTATTCTTGTTTCAATAGTTGCATTAAAATCTGCATTTAGCATGGGAGGACGTGTTCTTGACCAATATTATAGTTCATTGACACCTATGTTGGTTGAGTGTTTGATTTGCACTCAAGATTGGTAGAGAGCAACTCTAAATGATTCAAGTTATAAAGAATTCGTTGATAAACTAGACAAATGTGCAAGAGGTAATATATATTTTCTATGTTTTAATTATTTCGCATACTTTTAATATTATATTTCAACTAATATTTATCTTTTAGAGGAAGCTGATAAAACATAGACGTGTGCTTCTTTACCTCCTCTTACATCAAAAATTAATTTATGAGAGGTACTAGTTATATCTTTGAATATATATATACATATATATATATATATACACTCCTTAAGTTCAATTATACAATATAACATTAAATTTTCACATTTTCTTTTAGGAAAGAAGAATTTGGCTTGACAGATGAAAATAATGCAAGACAAGGGCAATGAAGACAACAGTGGAAGACTAGAATGTTTATTTCTATTGTGTTGTAATGTTTATTGTAATTTGGTTATTCAAACTTAAGACTTGTGTTGTAGACTTGGAGCTAACTTGGATGTTGTGATTTGTAATTGGATGCTTGACTTAATATAATCTTATTCGACTTGATATTAGTGTGGTTTTTGGATGATTTTATTTTATTATAATTGATATCATAAGATTTATCTTACAATTGGATGGTAATATTGATATATATAGTTGTGATATTGATGCTAAATTGCGGAATGGAAAATGGTTGTACTTTTATATTCTCTACAATATAGCTATTTTTCTACTTGATGCGAAGAGAAGACTCAAAATAGGTTTCTTTCTTTCTACTCTTAAGCTATATTTGAATTTTTCTTACTTTCTTATAATAAATTATCTTTTTAACTTTTTTATGAAATAGGTTTGTGATAAAATATACATATATATATATAGGATAATGAACAAAGACAAATTGATAAAAGAATGTCAGCCCAAAACTCAACCGAGCCTGAATTTTAAAAATATGGTTAGGGTTGAGGTTTACAAATAGGGTTACAGTTGAAGTTTTGCAAATAAAGTTAGGATTAGAGTCGAGATGAACCCGAATTTCATGAGCTCGAGTTGCACCCTTAGCAAGAGATGGTCATGGAGAGCAGGAAATGAAGTGGACGCGCAATTTTTTAACAAAAATTTTGATTTCCATTTTGTTTGGATTTCAATTGGGTTTAAATTATATATCCATTAGTCTAGCATATAATTATAAATTTTTAAATTTCATATTTATAATATATTTGAAGTCTATTAAATCATGGCCATTAGCTAATTTAAATCATTTAAATAGGGTCATTTAACTATACTTCAATAATTTTTCATAAAATTTGTACTTAAATAATTCAAAACAAATTAATACACTTTTTCATCACTCTATTAAATATTAATACTTAAAGTATACTTTCCTTTTCATTTTTTAATACATATAATTTACCAAACATGAACATTGGATATAATTATATATCATTTAAATATCACACATTTATTATTATTAGAAGAAATAAATATTTAATAATGAGTACTTATTATTATTGCTTATATCTATAGAAAAGATAAATAAATATTTAGTACTTATTATTCATGTAGATTGATAATAATAGGGTATAATTATTAAAAATATAATTTAAACATTGTACAATTAGTAATGAAACAACAACTAATATGAGAATCTTTATTTAGATAAATAATTATAAAATAAAATTAACTAGTAATAATTATAGCAATGATATATAATATTTTTAAAGCCTAGAAGGTGCTAGGTAAAATGAGACGTAAGCAGGCAGCTAGGTGTCCCCTTCTTCCTGCCTTCGATGGGATGGAGGAATGGGATGGGAATTTCAGGAGAATCGTGGCTCGGATGTTGAAAGCAAAGAGATGGGGAGGATTGAGAAGAAGTGAGGAATGGCGCCGAGGACGGGGAGGATTGAGAAGAGAAGAGGCATGGCGCCAAGGATGCATCCAACTCAGGATTTTGGGGGCAAAATAAAAGGGACCCTGGTTCAATGCACCCGGGTGTAGACCCCTTTTTTCTTTTTTTTAAAAAAGTTTTTTTTACACGACTGTTAATCTAAGTGTATTTAATATGTGTATAAATTTTTATAATTTTTGGAGATTTTTAGATATTTTTTTTGAATTTTTTTGAAATCAGTGGCATTTTTAGTAATTTTAAATTACTAAAAATGCCACTGATTTTAAAAAAATCCAAAAAAATATCTAAAAACATTTAAAAATGGAAAAAATTTATACACGTGTTAAATACACTTAGATTAACATTTTCATAAAAAAAGTTTCAAAAAAAACAAAAACAAAAATGGGTAAAGTACACCCAGGTGCATTGAGGCTCAATGCACCCGGGTGCGTTGAACCAGGGTCGAAATAAAATGGAGTGATCTATTGAGGTGGGACAACTGGGCTCGTAGATGCATTTTCAGAAAAATTATATTACAATCGTTATTTAATTAAAATTATATTTATAAATTAACTTTAAAATATATTCATATATTATAATTTCCTAACTGCTTACATATACCAAAAATATTTTCGACAAAATAAAAAACTTTATTAATTTTATTCTAAATTAGGATTTTCTTTTTTACCAATAAAGATCAGAATTTTATTTTTGAAATTTCAATAAAAAGAAAACTACAGCAAAATGAAGTGTTTATGGGAAGTAAAAATTATATTTTATATTTTAGTACATATTCTTACTTCAATAGCTTTTAAATTTTTAGTTTTTTAATAGAAATATTATATTACTGAAATTATTTGTGTGCATAAGTTTCTAACTTGTTATTACAACATTGCCTACTTATATAAGTGGGGTTGAATATCCAATAGGACTCGACCTTACCTATCTAATTTGAACCCAATCCAACTCAACTTAATCCAAGTATAATCGTTTCTCAGCTTAACTTACCACAAATATAATTAAAGTACAAATTTTTCAACAAAATTATGTAATAAGCATCCATATAATTAAATTATATTTATAGATTATCTTTAAAATATATCCATTAATTATAATTTACTACTTTATCTACGTATATAAAATATTTTTTATAAAAATTAACAACAGATTTTTATTTTTAAATGACATGCCAATTACTTTTATTTTCACTTAATTCAGCCTAAATTGCAACTCCACTTTTCAACCTAAATTGCCACGATAAAAAATAGATTAAAAATTTTATAATAGAATTATGTTGTGGTCATCCATTTAATCAAAATTATATTTATCAATTAACTTTAAAATATATTCATAAATTATAAATTAGAACTTTGCCTACATATACTAAAAATATTTTCAATAAAAATTTGTAAAAGACTTTGTTTTCAAATAATATGCTCATTATTTTTATTTTCAATTGTTATTTTCTTTTTTACCTATAAGGCACTAAACAATAATCTAACATTCAGTAACTTCCGTAAACACCAATCCCGTCAAGAAATAGTTGAAAAGGAATACTTAAAAACAAGCTACAAAGTGAAGAGGGAAAACATCGTTCGTAGGGGTAAAACTTGGTCTGAGTAGAGGTCGACCCTACCCTTACCCTATTTTTAAAAATTACTACCCTACCTTATTTGAGGCCGGGTCAGTTCTAGATATACCTTACCCTATTTTTATAAGTGTAGGTCGGTTCCAATTTCAGTTCCAAACTGATTCCACTAAAAAAATATTTGCATACTACCAAAGCTAACTGTTTGTGAAGCTAGAATTTGGAAAGTTAAAAAATTTTAAGTAAGAATGAACATTCTGTCAAATTAATTCCAAATAGTTGCAACATATTCATATTGTTCATTTCTCAAACCGCCCAAGAATACATTAAGACCATTACATAACACAAAACCAACAAGAGAAAAGAAATGAGTTTCAAGAGAATATAGCACAAAAAAAAACCGAATAGCATTGCTCATTTAACTCTCAAATTTTAAGCTTGCCGTTTAACGAATTCAAATGAAATTGGACATAATCCAAGCTCAAAAGGTGGAATTAGCAAAAATTGGCAAACCATTGGGGAAAATGAAATGAGACATATTGAACACAAAAATTCGAATTTTTCACAATGAATGAGGGAATTCTTTCCTTCTTAAGAAAGAAAGAATGCATGAATGGCAGAGAGATTCGTGAAAGAAGAAAATCATTTGAAATAGAAAAGCTAGAGTTTTGAAGGACAGACAACATACCAGATGATGGCGCACAAGCCCATCTCTGTGATGACATGCCATCACTTTGGCACATGAATTAGGAACGAATGGAACGCTGCATGACAAGCTGTTGGAGGCTTGAATTAGGAATTAGAGATTTTTTAGGGTAGCAGTCGAGGGAGAGAGAGGAGTCACCGGTGCCTAGGTAGAGAGAGAGGGGAGAGGCGACGCCGGAGTATGGGACGACGGGAGAGGAGAGAGACAGCAGAACAGGGGAGCAGCGATGCGTGAGGAAGAGGGAGGGAGGGAGGGAAACAAAGAGAGAGAGAGAGAGGGAGAGAGAGAGGGGAGAGGCATCGGAGTATGGGATGGCGGGAGATGAGAGGCCAAGAGGGAAAGTTGGACAGAGGAACAAGCGCCAGGCGGCGATGCGCATACTTAGCGCCTAGAGAGGGAGAGAGGGAGAGAGGGAGAGAGAGAGAGAAGAGCCACCGAAGCTGAGGGAGAGACCGAGAGAGAGAGGAAAGAGACAATGACGCGGAAGAGGAGAGAGGCATGGGAGAGCGGGAGAGGAGACGGACGTGAGAGTATATTTTTAGGTTATGCATATATATTATAATAATAATTGGAACCGACCCTACTCGAATTTCAACGGGTAATTTAAACTCGGAACCGAATCAACCCTGTGAGTAGGTTCTTTAAAACCGAACCTATCCTAAATAAGGTACCCAGAAGGTCAACCGCGAGTAGCCGAACCAAGTTGCACCCCTAATCGTTTGTACATCTTGAATTTTAAAACTTTTAAATTTCGTAAAATAACCTTGGGAAAAAAGTTGTTAGAAAGTAACTATTTATAATTTTAAATGAATGGAAATGTCAAATGTTATTTGCGTACAGATCAAAAACTTCAAAAATTATTTTTACAAAATTCAAACCATCAATGCAAAAATAATAAAACCATACTTATAGGATTATTTTTGCAAATATCTTTAATTATTTTAAAACATCGCTCATTTTAAAATATTTCTTATATTCAATAGATCAATTTTAAGTATTTCAGATTTTGAAAATTTATACAATAAATAATTTTGAAGTTTAATTCTATCGTATTAAAAAAATAAAAGAAAATACCTCACGAGAAAATTTTGTTTTATTTTTATTTAGATCAATTTATCTTATATCTTTTCTGTTTGAAAATTATCATCGTAGCTAATATTAAAAAAGAAACATCTAATATTACAATAGGGATGTGCGAATATTAAAAACTAATATTTATGAAAAATATATAAAAATAATTTTAAAATATGCAAACTAGCCTTCTGAAAGATTTTTTATTTTTATATTCTAAAGATATTTTCTTATGTTTTTATTGTTAGATTGTAAACTCATAAGCTTCAAAGGTTATTGTTCAAAATTTTCAAACAAAAGAGTTCGAAATATTTTGCAACGAGATCGATGTCATTGCAATTGATCGATACAATAGCAACGAACTTATATCTCATTGCACATGTGCGCCTATCCTAAATATGGTACCCAGGTGGTCAACCGCGAGTACCCGAACCAAGTTGCACCCCTAATCGTATGCACATATTGAATTTTAAAACTTTTAAATTTCGTAAAATAACCTTGGGAAAAAAGTTGTCAGAAAGTAACTATTTATAGTTTTAAATGAATGGAAATGTCAAATGTTATTTGTGTACAACTCGAAAACTTCAAAAATTATTTTTATAAAATTCAAACCATCAATGCAAAAATAATAAACCATACTTATAGGATTATTTTTGCAAATATCTTTAATTATTTTAAAACATCGCTCATTTTAAAATATTTCTTATATTCAATAGATCAATTTTAAGTATTTCAGATTTTGAAAATTTATACAATAAATAATTTTGAAGTTTAATTCTATCGTATTAAAAAAATAAAAGAAAATACCTCACGAGAAAATTTTGTTTTATTTTTATTTAGATCAATTTATCTTATATCTTTTCTGTTTGAAAATTATCATCGTAGCTAATATTAAAAAAGAAACATCTAATATTACAATAGGGATGTGCGAATATTAAAAACTAATATTTATGAAAAATATATAAAAATAATTTTAAAATATGCAAACTATCCTTCTGAAAGATTTTTTATTTTTATATTCTAAAGATATTTTCTTGTGTTTTTATTGTTAGATTGTAAACTCATAAGCTTCAAAGGTTATTGTTCAAAATTTTCAAACAAAAGGTTCGAAATATTTTGCAACGAGATTGATGTCATTGCAATTGATCGATACAATAGCAACGAACTTATATGTCATTGCACATGCGCGCCAATTGCAACGAAAAATATCCGTTGCAATTTTTTCTACTTTTTGCAACGAGAGTAGTTTCGTTGCAATTGGTCAATGAACTCTCAACCTAGTTGCAATGAGAACAATCTTCGTTGCAATTTTCGGAATATTATTACTGCCGAATTTTCAACAAGAATGATTTCGCTGCAATTAATCATTACAATAGCAATGAGCTAACATTTCGTTGCTATTGCGTATATAAATTGCAACGAAATGATTTTTATTGTAAATTTTGGTGCAATAGTATATAATTGCAACAGTTTTTGCAATATAAAATATTTCGTTGCAATTTATAGGTATGTCCAGGCACTAGGAAAGTACCGTTATTTTGCTCGGAATTGTGCACACCAATTGCAACGAAAAATTATTCGTTGCAATTTTTGGTTGCAATTGCCGGGTTTTGTTGTAGTGCTAGAAGTAAAGTCGAAGAAATATTAACACATATTATTATGAATTTGATTCATTTTGATAGGGTTGGTATTAAGAGAATATAGCAAGGGAGTGTATAAAGAGAGGGCAGCGTATCAAAAACCAAAGAGGTGTAATCGGTGGGCCACGGGCTTGGTGTCAGTCGATGATCCTTGGGCCTTGGCTTATAAATAGGCCTAGAACGGATGAAGTGGGGGCTTTTTGCTGCCTGGTAATATTCTTGGAGTTCAGAAGAGTATAGGAGCTGTTAGAGATTAGATCCTCCGGAACTCGGCGTCTATACCTGCATTTGGGATTGATTTGTAAATCAATTGACATCTGTTTCTAATAACAACTATTGTTCTTCGCAATTTGATTGGCGTAGTCGCCTGGATCCTCTCACATTTCCTTGTCTTTTGCACTGTTATTACAATTGATAAAATTTAAATTAGACGTAACAACTTCACCATCTTCGAAATAAAATTTTAGGAAAGCTTCTCGCAACGAATTTTATTTTTTCGTCGCTTCTTTTGTCACTTTAGCCTCGATCTGTTGTAGTGCTACTACTTGATAATAATTGCCTACTCAATATATATATAACCATTTCAAATATACGTGTAAGCATACCCAATATTCTCATCCTAGTTCAATTCGGAGTAGCTGTGAATGATGTCCATGAAGAGGTTGATGAGGAGGAGGAGGAGGATGGTGTCCCTGCCTCTCCTTCTACTCTTCCTTCAGCTTGTGTTCATGATCCCCACCAATATTAATATTATACCCTTTACGGGTAATTTATATATATACTCACACAGTTTGACGCTAATTGATGATATACCTGCGTAGTTTCATAAATTGCATATTACCTCCCATATAGTTTCACCAAAATTACATATTACCCCCATGCCATTAACTATCATTAATATCTGCCGTTCTATTTTCAAAAATGACAAAAATGCCCTTATACATAGTTTCACGAATTGCATATCGCCCACACATAGTTTCACTAAAATTGTGTATTACCTCTGAAAATTAATCTCTATAATATTTCTTGAAAATTAATATCTATAAATACCCAGCTTCTGCACTCCCTAATGCACCCAACCAACCACCTTCCAATCTCTTTTACCTCCTCCACTCTTCATCATCATGCAAGGCCGATAGCATCTTGTATTCTGGCGAAACTCTCAACTCCGTGGCGTTCGAGGACTCTCTCCAATACGAGATCTATAGGCCTGTGATGCAAAGAGATCGCAATCTGGTTTTATTTATATGACAACACGAAGCCCTGTGGGCGTCAAAGACAGCAAATCGGGGTCAAAACTGCCATTACAATTTGAATAAATGATGGTACCCTCGTCATGTACAATCCCTCTGGAACTATCATTTGGAAGAGCAGCAACATTGCTCATGAGGAAGCACGCTACAGCTCGATTCTCTAAAAGGATCGGAATGTGCTGATTTAAGGCCCTAACATCTGGGCTACCAACACAAATGAAGAAAATGGCGTCGTGAATAGCGTCCAACGAGGAAACGCCAAATTTACGTCTCC
Organism: Annona squamosa; assembly: GCA_035584095.1. NCBI lineage: Eukaryota > Viridiplantae > Streptophyta > Magnoliopsida > Magnoliales > Annonaceae > Annona > Annona squamosa. The sequence continues at coordinate 33,924,780 of JAXCLR010000092.1, forward strand.
AGAGCTGGAGTCTGTAGTCAGTGAAATCGTTAGCTAATTAGCTCTAGCTAGTTTATCTATAGTTTGCCTGTGCTAGGTCTTGCACGTGCACAGTCTCTCCATTCCACTACTAATCAACAAGTGGACCTAGGTCTTTAGATCTTTTTGATAGATCTTAATAAGATTCATACTTATTATCCCTTCAGCTCTATTTTTTTTAATTTATTTGATCATCAACTGCTAAAAGTGTGGGTTCTCAAATCCTTAAGAGACTTCCATCATGCGGTTAAGAACATTGGGGAAATGATTGTAGAAAAGGATAATTAGAAAAAAATATTAATAAACATATGATAAATATATAGAGAACTTAATCAGGTTATGTATTCATTTTGAAAGTTTATCATTACGTGTTGTTTGCTTTAAAATCGTTTTTAAATTCCAGAATATACAAGTTATACATTTTCCATAAAGACTCCATAAAATCAAAGGGGCATTTCATATCAAGTATTAAGAAATAACATTTCTAGCCAACTGAAGTATAGCTTGGTTCAAAAAAGTTTTAGCTTATATGTAAGTGCTCAATATTCCGATCCTCGTTGAAAACATTGGAAGCATTTGACGAGCTACTGAAACTAATAAAAGTTCAGATAAAGGACCTAACAAAGTACAAGTAAATCACTCAAAATATTTGAATTGATCTAACTTATTCGTGCCTTATTGGAACAAAAATATTACCATTTACTGTTTGGGCTCATAGGCCGAGCTACTTGTATATATGTGAGATATAATTGCTTATCTTGAAATATAAGAAAATCTATAAATATTATATCTATATGTATATATATATATATATAATCTTGATGAGATCTAAGGTTGCTCCTAAAAAAATCCTCACCCACAAGTTTCTCAAAGAAAGGATAAAAATATTATAATCAAAATAGTAATGTAGCATCTTGACCTATGACATCTCTATACATTAAGCTTGTCCTAGGATTTCATGCAAGAAACCTTTTAAAAGTGGGGAAGTCTAAAACCTAGCTTGCATTTATACGCCAAATAACAAATAAAAATGGTTTAAATTTTTTAAAAATTTTTCTATAAAAATTTTGGTAGCATCCCGTCTGTAACTAGGACGTTCCCTATATACAAACATTTACCACATAATCATTTACACCATAAACAACTTATTCACCTTTTCTTAAACACAATTACCATCTTATTATTTTTTTTTTTTTTTTAAAAAAAATGGAGAACCCAAGGGCGTTCAGATTGCACCCAGCTTTCCTGCACTGCAAGAAAACTCAACTATTGCAATGGACATTTTCGTTGCAATTGGTGAAAAAATCATTGCAATAAGATCAATTGAAACGAAAAATGTTCAATGCACGTTCATTCCAACATGCCTGTTGCTATTTGTATTTCGGATCAAACGTGTGTTTCGTTGCAATTGATCATATATTAGCAACGAAAAGTTACAATCTAATAAGCATGAAATTGCAACGAGTTTTTTCATTGCAAATTCCATCCCAATAGCAACAACGAATTACGTTCCAATTAGCCTGAATTTCGTTGCAATTTTGCAGCAAATTAACCGTGGTTAATACATTACTATGACTCAATTTGCAACAAAAAAATTTTGTTGCAATTACTTTATTGCAACTTGCAAAGTAACCATGGTCAAATACATTACTAATGAATACATTTGTGGTGAAAAATCATGAATTTCGTTGCAAAGACCTTTTCAATTCATTGAAAATGAATAATATTTTAATTATTTCCTTTTAAGAACCATACAATTATTATATTTAATTTTGCTTTTATGTCTATAATAATGCACTTATATGGCAAATAATATGTTAATAAAAAATAAACAAAGCACATATCTATAAGTAGAGTGACTTTTCATATCATTTAAATATTCGCGAAGAGGAATATGATGCATGGCTTGTATCCATTTTTTT
>JAXCLR010000092.1:33991337-34005802 GCA_035584095.1 Annona squamosa
TCAGGTTATTTCCCTTTTCATTGCTTAATGATGCATGGAATTGGCAAGATTCTCTTCTAGAAATTCTATTATTCATTGGAATAGCCTTGCATAAAAATTTTTAAATAAGTATTTTTCACCTGCTAAGTCTTTGCAACTTCAAACGAATATTGCTAACTTTCAACAAAGAGATTAAGAATTGCTTGATGACGCATGGGCTAGATACAAGAGTACGCTAAGAAAATGTCCTAATCACTATTTTTCATCTTATAAACAAATTCAAATTTTTTATAATGGACTTTGTCATTCAACAAAAGGAAAGTGGACTCAACAACAAATGGAGTTTTACTAAAGCGAAATTATAATGTGGCATATAATATCTTGAAGATATGGCAGTGAACTCTTATCAAGTTCCAAATCGTAGACATGGAGTATTGGAGGTTGATTCAAGAACTTCCATTCATGCAAAATCAATGCTCTAGCACATGAATTTTGACAATTCAAAGTCGAGAAAGCCAAAGTGAATAGTATTGGTTATGTTACTTGCCAATGGTGTGATGATATTGGTATTGGTCGCACTGTCGAGCAATGTTCATTAAATCCTGAATTGGCAAACTAAGTAGCAAATTATTCTCACAACCAAGGTAATCTCTATTCCAATACTTATAATCCTGGTTGGAGAAATCATCCCAATTTTTCATAGGATGGACAAGGAGCTCAACAGAAAGATCAATCTTATGATCCACGCTGAGCCTTACCACGACAACCACTTTTGCAGCTTACAGCTACAAAGCTTGAACCAAAGAAACCAACATTCGAAGAGATGGTGGCGCAGCTCATGCAAAACTAGCAGGTCATGTTACAAAGTCAACAAGCATCGATTCACAACCTTAAAGCACAACTTGGACAATTAGCTACAACTCAGAACAATCAATCTCAAGATGCATTACCAAGTGATAAAGAACCTAACTCATAGGGAAAAGAGTAGTGTAAGGACATAAAGCTCCAAAGTCAAAAAATATTATAAAAAATAGTCCAAGCTTAAGAGGAAGAAGGTGACCTAAAAGAAGCAGATAAACAAGCAAGCAAGACTATAGAGAATAATGGGCAACTAAATGAGATAACTTCTAACTTACCTATTTGTAAACCACCTCATCCTTTTCCATAGAGATTATAGAAGGCGAAAGAAGATATAACTTTAGAAAATTTTTGGACATGCTAAAATAACTACATATCAATATTCCTTTTCATGGGGCATTGCAAAATGCTAAATTCATTAAGTATCGTCCACAAAAAGAAGGTTTAGTGATCTTGAACGGGTAGCATTATCTGAAGAATGCAGCAGAGTCATGCAACATAAATTGCCACCAAAATTAAAGGATCTAGAAAGTTTAACAATTTCATGTACCATTGGAGATCATTATTTTGGAAAAACACTTTATGATCTTGGTGCTAGTATAAATTTAATTCCTCTGTCAATTGCTAAGAAGCTGAAAATCGAAAAAATCAAACCAGTCAATGTTACGCTTAAGCTAGCAAATAGAATACTTACATATCTAGAAGGCATCATTGAGGATGTAATAGTTAAGGTCAGAAAATTAATTTTCTACAAACTTTTAGTAATGGGTTATGAAGCACATATTGACATACTAATTATTTTTAAGCGACTATTTTTAGCAGCAACAAGTGCTTTTATTGGTGTGAAGTGAGGAAACGTGACTATGTCGGTTGATGAGGTGAAAGAGGAGTTTAACATGTACTTAGCTATGAAAACCGAGGATTGACATCATCAATGTATGCAGCTCGATGTGGTTAATCAATCTAAAAAAAGTGAAGGAAATTCAATGTTATCATCAAAGAAGCTGACATCTGAAGAACTAGAGATGCATGAAAATAAAATAGTAAAATATTTCTCTTTTCCTAATTCTCATTTTATTTTTGAAACTCACTATAGCGATTTGTTGACATGAGAAAATATAAGCCATTGAAAAAGAAAGGAAGTACATATCGACCTAAAAGTAAAGTTCAAAATCAAATTTATGCAAAAGATGAGATTGGATGATTTAATTTGGAAGACATCATATAAATCATCCAAACGGGCTAAGCAATATGAATCATCCAAAGTGATGCAAGAAAGGTATCCAAAATGTGTATGAAAGTTGCTGTTTCACAAGCAAACGAATTTTGAATTTTAAACATGTGCTAATAACCTAAATTTGAATTAAGAAAAGCATGATTATTTGCTGGAATTTATGAATTAGAAAACTATTTTGATTTAAGTATCAAAAGTTGCATTGAAAAGATAAAAAATGAGTCCCAAAGTTGTTGTTTTAGAACCCTATGATGAATGGATTAAAATTTCAAAATTAAACCCTAAATTATGTATTAATTAAGGACACAAATTGCTGTATTGAAAGATTTTAAGAAATACATGATTTATGTGTTGTCAAATAGACATATATGAAGAGATAGGCATTAGAAAATGATGAATGGTTTATGTGAAGATATTAAAATGTAAAAATGTATAAAAATATGTTGGATTATGTTACTTTTTTGATAAAAAATGATAATCTCAAATTTTGATATTAATATTTGACATTTAGGACATCAACTGAGTGCTTAAGAATGAGCACAATGTGTAAATTGTGGAAAATATATGAAAAATGATAAGTAGAAGTAATAAACTTTCATATAGTGTTTAATGAATGACTAAGGAATGTGTTATGGTATATGGGAATGATAACCTAAATATGGGTATTAAACATATGGTGAAATGAATGGTATGATACATAAGTTATGATGTGCATGTTCACCCGACTTGGAATTCAAATGGGCTGTAAATGTTAATGGAAATTGGTTGGAAAACTAAGTTGAATGCAAGAAAATGGAAAGTATATGAATGTCATGTCATTCTTATATGCATAGACAAAGACAAAGAGATAAGCAAAATAGAAAGCTAAGCAAGCATGGTAAGCAAACAAATTTTCTAAATGATTTTGGTTTTCATTACAAGGTATTTAAGGATAGTCATTCTTTTATGTGTATTGAAATATTATCTCAAGTATGATAAGTGATTTCCTTACTGTTTCGCAATTATTAGTGAAATATGATGAAGTATGGATTTATACAATGTTTCTTTAAAATAATGTTTAAAAGGGATGGTGCAAAGAATTCTCTACATGAGAATGAGAAGTTCCATGTGAATGGGGTATATAATGCCGGGGTGACTAAAGGCCATGCATGGAATGGAAGTCAAGTAGGCTAGTTGAGGTAGTAAGTAGACAAGGAGTCCCCCTTGACATTGCCAAGGCAGAAAGGGCCGGCGAAGTAGGCTAGCTGAGGTAGTAAGTAGACAAGGAGTCCCCCCTTGACGAGGCCAAGTCAAAAGGTCTGACGCCAAAGATGGAAAAGATCATGCTATGAAAGAATGTTCCCCGTACTAGCGTACTGTCACATAAAGGATAATGTCATGAATGAAAATGATGCATTTTGCAGATCCAATGTTTATCAAATGCCCAAAAACTGAGATTTACAAATGGATTACATGAATGGTTTTCATGAATGAATTTCATGAATTGTTTATGAAAAAATTTCTGTTCCGTAGGTAGTTGATCACTTGCTAAGTGTCTCTACTGAATGGAGAGAACTGTTTTTAAAGGATGTTGCCTTCAAAATAAATTGCCTAAAAGATAAAATGCTTGTTTATTGAGTTTCGACTCATGTTTTGTTTTTCAAACCCATAAACAGGTGAAAGGAAGGAGACAAGGAGTACAGGTAGAGATTCAAGGATGAATGAGTTTCTACCTGTGTATGTTGAATGGTTATATGAATGATGACATTAAACAGTTGTTTAATGTTGTTTATGAATTATGTTATAGTTTTGTGACCATAGAAGGTGAAAATTTTTTATGAGTAAATGTTAAGGCATGAAGTATCATGATATGATTAAGTATGAAAATTATAAAATGACATGTGTAACTCCCAAATGTTATAATGGCCTAAAATGGCATTTGAGAAAAATTGAATGTATAAATGACATGAAATCCTAAGGAGTTAGGATTAAGTGGATAAATATCCATTAAGAACCCGCTGCGTGATTAGGGCAACAATCTTAACTCATATTTACCAATCGATAGATCCTGAGGTAATGATGTGATGTTTCGGTTTGGGGCGCCACAGAGTTTGGTATCAGAGCAAGAATTGGTAAACGTGCTTAGCAAGGAGAAAATAAAGGATGATGAAAGGATAGGTATGATACCACAGATTATGGTATCAAAACATAGACTAGTAAATAGGCTTAGAAAAATCTAAGTATGATGATTGAATTATTATAATGAGATAAACATGATTTTATGATGATTAGATATGTAATTATCATGATGAAATGCATGATATATGATGATGATAGTAGTGATATTAATGATGATGGATAATATCATATGATTGTGATTATGTGAATTGGCTAAGCACAAATGTCGCAAGGACGTTGAAAAGCCGCACAACCAAAGCTGATAGGAGCAGCTAACCGACAGGTTACCTCTACAAACCTTGTACATGTGCATGCCCTAACTCAAATGGAGTCACGATAGCAAGAGGATGAGGTGGCTACAGATATGGATTAAAATTTAGAAAATTTGGCAATGACTTTGTTTCATTTTGATGATAACCATTTAGTCATAATTGCCAATATGTAACCACACATGCACTATCTGTAGAGGAAACCAACAAGATAATATAGGCGGAATTCCCTATATGCAGGTTAGCTAACGTTAACTAAGTATGGATGATATTATTGATTATGATAAGGATCCTATATCATAAAATACAAAAGTTTTGGAATAGAAAAATTAAATATATTGAGGTTCAATGGAACCAATACTCTGAAAGCAAGATTACTTGGGAATTAAAGGAAAAAGTTGAAAAGAAGTACCCCCATCAATTTGAAAAGTAAACGGTTTTGGGATAAAACCTATTATAAGGGGGAAGGATTATGAAACTAAGACCTACATAGGATTCATGTATGAGTTGATTGAATTATAAATGATTTATTTGCAATATTGATGATTTATAGCAATTAGGTAAGAGGTTATGAATGATGATTAAATCAATCATTATAAGTCAATACGGGTCAATATGATTAAAGTGACCTAATGAGGATTGAAAATTGTTAGTGTGCCATGGATATTAATTTAATTTCATGATGTGATTAATAGAAATTAAGAGGTTAATTATGCAGCTAAGTTGAGAAATGTTAGAAAATTCACAACTTGACGCCTATGAGGCGGATTAAGATGCAAATTGAAAAGAAAACACATAATTTTGTGCTTAATCTTATGAAAATGATGAATTATGAAAATTGTGATGGGATCAGTGTGAAAATTGAGTATCACCATCCAAAATCCAAGGATGAATTCAAATAATCATATCTTGAGCTAGAAAAGTCGGATTGAGACGAAATTTGAAATTGACGGTTAAAATTATGAGATCAAGGTTATGAAAGGATTTGATCAATTTAATGATGATGGGATCATGGTTGTAGAAAAAAAGGTGTATACCTTTGACTTTTGTGCACCATAAAGTAAGTTTATATTTATGATAAAGTTAAAGTAATTAAGGAAGTGATTTATGGTAAAATGAGGTGGCAAAGGGATGTAATTACAAGTGAATTTTGTGAATTACCTAAAATGAAAAAATTCATAAAAATATCTCCTACATTAATGTGGAAATTAAGGAGCTAATGGCTAGCTTAAGGGAGAAGCATAGAGGAGGCATAGAGTGGACGACTATGAGCTCCAAAAAGTAGATTTTTGATCTTTTTTAATTATAACATTCACACCTAAGTCAACTAGAGAATCAAGTAAATAAATGAGCATTTAAAATGGGAGGAAAATATGGACCAAAAATGTCAAAATCAAGGCATAAGGATATGATCATCAAGTGGACAGATTAGGAGCAAGGGAGGGATGTGGAAGGTCAAGGCAGCTTTTGGATTTTTTAATGATTTTTTAAATGCCAAATAGACATCTAAGAAAGCTAATTACTAGGGGAATTAAATGGGCATCAAATAAAGCTGCATTTTTGTGGAAAGAAATGAAAAAGGCAGCTGCATATGGACATTGAATGAAGTGGACAGCAAGTGGAGCATGAATGATGTGGACGATCAAGGCTGAAATCTGATTTTTTTATATTTTTTTAATATGACAAATGGACCCCTAAGTAAGCTATTAGCTAGGGTGATTAAATACCCATAAATTAAAATGGAATTAGGTGTGAAAATTTGCAAAATCTGCTACTGAAATGGATGTTGAATGGTGGACAACAACATGGATTTAATGATATGGATTTTTGATGGATTTTTAATGGATAATTATCAAATTTACTTAGACCATATTTTGCCATGTCATTAAAGGGGATAAACATGTATTTAATTACATGCTAAATAATGTGGAAAATGGGGCCCACAAAGCTAGAAAATCTAGCTTATACATAAGCGTACATCGAAAGGGGTAAAGGAGTCAGAGAGAAAAAAAATATTCTAAGGAGCAAAGCTCCTAACTCTAGCAGTGCACGACCCCACATTCCAGCAAGCATGAAGGGGAGAAAAAGAAGAGAAAAAGAGAACGAAAGAGAGGAAGAAAGAAGAAGAATTCAAGCTAGGAAAGATGAGTTCAAGTTTGAACCAATTCATGTTAGTATACCCCATGATTTGAGTTCTTTAATTCTATATTTTTTACCTCAACTTATGAGTCAAGAATTTGATTCATATTGAACCCTTAAAGTATGATTCATGATGCCCTTGCTTAGGGTATTGATTAAGGATTGAATGAAAAGAATGAAAACATGGGTTCAAGATGATGAAAATGGAGATTAGGGTGGAAAATGGGTTGATAATCATGGCTGAAATTTTCTTAAACCCCCATATGATGTTTCTGTTTTGATTTTTAATTATTATTACATGATGATTCATGATTAGAGGGATTATATATGTTGATTTGGGCTTAAGTTATGAATTTTAGAAATGATGAGAATTAGGATTACGCATATGACCCGATTTCTATATTTCTATGTTAAAAATGATATATGAATTAGCCGAAATGATTTATGGATGATTAAGGGGGTGAAATACTCTAAACCTAGGGTACTTTGGATGTTCGAAATGGGTTAAAAAGGATTGCCCTAAATCTGATTTTTAGGGGCATACATGTGGACGTCCAAAGTGATGCAAGAAGGGTATCCAAAATGTGTATGAAAGTTGCTGTTTCATAAGTAAACAAATTTTGAATTTTAAATATGTGTTAATACCCTAAATTTAAGTTAAGAAAATCATGATTATTTTTTGGAATTTATAGATTAGAAAACTATTTTGATTTAAGTATCAAAAGTGGCGTTGAAGGAATGAAAAATAGGTCCCAAGTTGCTGTTTTGGAACTCTATAATGAATGGATTAAATTTTAAAAATTAAACCCCAAATTATGTGTTAATTAAGGAGTTTAATCATGCTAATTAAGGACACAAGTTTCTGTGTTAAAAGATTTTAAGAAACACATGATTTATGTATTGTGAAATGGACATATATGAAGAGAGAGGCATGAGAAAATGATGAATTGTTTATGTGAAGATATTAATATGCAAAAATGCATGAAAAATATGAGGAAAAACATGGATTATGTTACTATTTTGATAAAAAATTATAATCTCAAATTTTGAGATTAATATTTGAGGTTTAGGACATCAACTGAGTGCTTAAGAATGAGCACAATGTGTAAATTGTGGAAAATATGTGAAAAATAATAAGTGGGAGAAACAAACTTCCATATGATGTTTAATGAATGATTAAGAAATGTATTATGGTATATGAGAATGATAACCTAAATATGGGAATTAAACATATGGTGAAATGAATGGTATGATGCATAAGTTATGATGTGCATGTACACCCAACTTGGAATTCAAGTGGGTTGGAAACTACGTTGAATGCAAATAAATGGAAAGTATATGAATGTCATGTCGTTCTTATATGTATAGGCAAAGGCAAAGAGATAAGCAAAATGGAAAGCTAAGCAAGCAAATTTTCTAAATGATTTTGGTTTTCATTACAAGGTATTTAAGGATGGTCATTCCTTTATGTGTATTGAAATGTTATTTCAAGTATGACAAGTGATTTGTTTACTGTTTCGCAAGTGTTTGTGAAATATTATGAAGTATGGATTTATACGATGTTTCTTTGAAACAATGTTTAAAAGGGATGGTGCAAAGAATTCTCTATATGAGAATGACAAGTTCCATGTATAAGGGGTATATAATGCCGAAGTGACTAAGGTCATGCATGGAATGAAAGTCAAGTAGGCTAGTCGAGGTAGTAAGTAGACAAGGAGTCCCCTTGACATTGTCAAGTCGGAAAGGGCCGGCGAAGCAGGCTAGTCGAGGTAGTAAGTGGACAAAGAGTACCCCTTAGCGAGGCCAAGTCGAAAGGTCCAGCGCCAAGGATGGAAAAGATCATGCTATGAAAGAATGTTCTCCGTGCTAGCATACCGTCACATGAAGGATAATGTCATGAATGGAAATGATGCATTTGCACATTCAATATTTATGAAATGCCCAAAAACTGAGATTTACGAATGGTTTACATGAATGATTTTCATGAATGGTTTATGAAAAAGTTTCTACTCCGCAGGTAGTTAATAACTTGCTAAGTGTTTCTATTGAATGGAGAGAAATATTTTTAAAGAATGTTGCCTTCGAAATGAATTGCCTAAAAGATAAAATGCTTGCTTATTGAGTTTCGACTCAGATTTTATTTTCCAAACTCATAGACAGGTGAAAGGAAGGAGACAAGGAGCACAGATGGAGATTCAAGGATGAATGAGTTTTTACGAGTTACCTGTGTATGTTGAATGGTTGTATGAATGATGACATTAAACAGTTGTTTAATGTTGTATACGAATTATATTATGGTTTTGTGACCATAAAAGGTGAAAAATTTTTATGGGTAAATGCTAAGGCATGAAATATCATGATATGATTAAGTATGAAGATTATGAGATGACATGTGTAACTCTCAAATAATATAATGGCCTAAAATGGCATTTGATGAAAATTGAGGGTATGAAAGGATATAAACTCCTAAGAAGTTAAGTTTAAGTGGATAAATATCCAATTCAGAACCCGCCGCGTGATCAGGGCAACAATCCTGATTTACATTTGCCAATCGATAGATCCTGAGATAAGGATGTGACGCTCGGGCTGGGTCTCCACAAACTCTTTCAACAACCTTGGTTTTTAAGTTGTAGCGGAGTCAACTTTATCTTTGACTTTGTCCAAGTTACAACTTGAGTTGAATTAAAGTGTGACTTCAATAATAAAACTCTCTTTTGAATTTTTTTGCCTTCTAAAATGCACTTGGTGTCAATTATGGAGTCCACTTGCAAATGCAATTTCACACAAATCGCTTTTGGAGTCTACTTGAATGTGAGGCTTCATCTATTTGTGCTTAAAATATAAAACTTTAGCTTACTTGCACATACTTAAAAGTACATTAGCAGTCTTTAATAACTTCTCAAATTTGTTGTTAATCATCAAAACTCAAATCCTGATTTGTAATTTGTGTTAGTTGAGTTCACATCATAGATATAATTAATTAAATCACCTTAAAATGATAGAAGGGATATCTAATATAAAACTATGCGACAATAGGGGGATAATTTAGTAAAAAGTGTTGATTTGGTTAATTAACTACTCCTGTCATGTCCACCTTTTGAGATGTTAGATTCAAAATATGGGTAAATTTATCTCCTTTTATTAAACCCTAAATTGATAACGTAAAAATTAATTTCATAACTTTTCAGCATACTTTTGCATACAACTTCCCCTAATTTATAATTATGTCTTCACATATTTCAATAAAACTACTCTATCTACATTAAATTTGTTTAATTTCCTCGTAATCTTACCTCATCTATTTAAAAAAATTCTACTAAAATTTTTCCCCTTCTTTTTCAAGATTACCGAACGCATGTTCTTCTATAATAGCATAGAATTTTATATTCTTCCATTTTCTCGTGATGAAACATGAAATAGTTCAATATATATTTTTGGAAAATTTATTCCATATTTTTATCACAAATTTATTTTTTACTAAAATATTATTCAATTAATTTTTTGGTTGGTTTAATGGTATCTTCATCTTTATAAACTGGAAAAATAAAAAGCATATTTCTTGTTCCACTACAATAAATTATTTATATGACAATGAAATTTTGTGCCACAAGCAACCCACCACTATCAATGACTGTGAAAACAAATGATTGTAAATTTAATTTCCAAGGCCACAATTTGCTATGGTAAATTCTTTTGAGATATATATTAATATTACAGCCCCTAGATAACTAGTTTACTTTTCTATATAAAAAATTTATATCTAACTTGGTATTATTCAGTTTATAGCTGAAACCATCACTAGTCTTGAGTTCTTTTTATTAAAAAAAAATTTATTTCCTATCTCTTTCTCTTTTCTTAAACCATGTAATGCACATTGTATTGATTGAACAAAGAGAAATGATGAAAATATGGACTTTTCTATTTTTCTTATTAACATTCATTTAATTTAGATAGTGTATTTATAGAAAATTCTAATTAAAAAGTTTAGAAAGTGTATATTTTTATGATATTACTAGCTATATGGTTTTGATTTGGGCAGTAATTTTGTGAAAATATAAAAGTGGAAATGCTTGGTTTTTGACTACTAATATCATTCTGTAAAACCTACTATTCATCCTATTTTCTTTAGCACTTTACGCATTGAAAATAAAAATCTTTCTTAAAAATATTTATACATCCATCAATCTTGATTTAAAAGTTCTAACACATTTATATGAATTGTCAGATGGTTTAAATTTTATGGTGTATTACAACTATTTTTTAGTAAAAAAATTTTTGTTTCTTAAGAAACATAATGCCCTAAACATGCATGTTGATCAGATTTCACAAAATTTACCTAAGAAAGTCAAAGGAAGCATTTTCACTTTTGGGTAAGTGAAGAAACATTCCTGCGAAATTGCTAATTTTCTTATACTTAGTTCATTTTCTTACTATTTGACTTTGATTATTTTCTTGATCTCTTTTTTGTATCAAAACAGTAACTTTGTCTTTTGTACAAAGCCCAAGTACTTTTACCTAGTTGTGACATTAGATGGACCTTCTTCTAACCTTATTTATAAAAATAGTATCCCATCATCAGGCCTTTCTCCTAGTGGTATGACCAAGGGCGTGAATGCCACAAGTCTTAGATTTAAGTCTCCACATACTGTGGAGTTTTATTATTCTCTCGGGTGGAGGTGTTTACATGGTCCTTTCTAATGCGGAGGTATTTATAAAAATCTCTTCATTGTGTGAGAGTTGAATGTGCTTGATTATAATATCAAATGTCATAGTATGTATAATACTAATAAAAAATACTCTCCTTAATTTACCTATGGGAAATTATTTCGTAGAAATGTTTGGATGAAATGGTTTAAACAAATAGTTGTTTTGTACCAAAATTCACTTGAGTTGGAGACAAATGTTATAAATAATCATTACCATTTCAATGTGAAAGTGAAATAGTTAAAAATCAAAAAATATTTGAATAATATATAACTTGTAAAAATTTTAAAAATATTTTTCTTTTTCACATAAAAATGAATATATTCGAATGAATATTATAAATTATTGAATATTAAAATATTTAAGAAGTGAAAAAAGAAAAGCAAGCATTTCACAAATTATATGTAGGGAATTACTTCCCTTTATTTTATATATTGTTCAACTTTCACACCAACCTTTCTCGCCACAGACAATAAGGTTTTTCTTAAAATTAGTTCATTAAAGCAACAGTGTTAATGAAAAGCTTAATATATATATATATATATACATATATATATATCACTTCATTGTGGAAAAGATATTGATTTTAGGATGAATAAAAATAAATCAATTGAAATTGTCACGAGAATATAGTCATAAAATAATATGGTCAAAATAATTTTAATTTCTCATATTGAATATTTTATACTCATTATGGATTACTCATATGAATCAATGTATGATTCATTGAAAAAATCATCAACTCTACTCTAATTATTTACATAAACAATGAAGCAGAAACTAATCATACAAATACCCAATGTGTGCAATGTAATAACCAAGACCTAAAATTGTTAACCAATGACTTCCTATTATGGCTAACTAAATTTTACAAACATGGCGTGTTTGAAATTTTGATGAATGATTTATTGACCATACAACATGTCAATTGGAGTGACTAACATGGACTCTTGACTTGCTGACTATTTTATTTAAAAGGCTAGTTATTTATAATTTAACCTAGAAGTGTATTTAAATCTAAATAAATAAATTTAAATAAATTTAGATTTAAATTAATAAGATATTGATGATGCAAGATGGTTAAAAGCTTTACTTATGATTTAAGAGGTTGTGGGTTCAGGCTATAGCTTGGTAGAAGTTAAATATATATTTATATTTTGTCATTTGAGTGCAAGTAGGACCAACAATGAGATAAGCATGAAATTTGAAACAAACTCATTTGTTATAGACAACTAGAGTTAGTTTGTTATGCAGTTTAACTTACTAAATAAATAATTTGATAAATCATTTATCATGAAAATGATTAGATAAAATTAATTGCAAGTAGATTATTTTATGTGGTATGTTGGATAAATAATTAAATAAATTATTATCATAAAATTTATTAGACCAAATTATATGCGAGTAGAGTATTTTTATATGGGTTAATATGTTGGATAAAAATGGAATGTGAATGTGAGATATTGACCTTGTGGATAGACGAAAGTGTGGAGGGAGGGAGAGAGAGAGATGAACATGAAAAAGTGAGGCGCACCATAATTATGCGGCAAGTAGAGTCATTTTTGTTGTGCAATTTAACTTGTTGGATAAATAGTTTGTCATGAAATTTATTAGAAAAATTAATTTCCACTAGAGTATTTTAATTAATATGCTAGATGAACAATTAGATAAATTATTTATCATAAAATTTATTAGATGAAATTATTCACATGTAGAGCATTTTTGTGGGGTTTAATATGCTAGGTAAATAAATAATTGAATAAATTATTTCTATTAAAATTTTGTAAGATAAAATTATTCTCAAGTAGAGTATTTTTTATGTGGTTCAAATTGTTGGATAAATAATTATTTAAATTTAATTATCATTAAATTTTATGAGATGAAATTATTCATAAGTAGAGCATTTTTATGTAGTTTAGACTATTGTATAAATGATTATTTAAATTATTTGTCGTGGTGTCAAGCTATGTATATGTCTAATAAAATTGTCAGTTTTAATGCAAGTATATGTGTCGATCAAGTAATAAAGAGTAATCAGAGTATCATTTCGATAAAAAGAGAGAGCAAAATGTAGCACAACCAAAAGTCCATTTGCCAATTACAAGTTGTTGATTTAAATGATTTTTTTTATCAAAAGTGAAGAGTTAACTTTAACAACAAAAATCAACTAAAGTAAGTATTGATAGGGTTGCAATAAATGGAGATTCTCAAGAGGTGATTAGCTAGATGGGAGTTATGAATCCCTTGACTAAAAACTATGCCAAATTAGTTCACTTTTAATTAGTTGTGTAGAGAATTACTAATCTATATTTATTTATATTCATGTATGTCTTCCAACAGACATAGACCAATTTTGTTTTAGTCAATTGCTATTTTCCAATGCAACTGAATAAAACAAGGCTGACTTGCGCATAACCTAAGAAAGAACACACAAGTTAATCAGTATATTCCTATCTAAATTAACATTCGATTACTACAAGTCATTGGAAACATGTTTCTTACATAT
The DNA here is from genome assembly GCA_035584095.1 of Annona squamosa. Lineage (NCBI taxonomy): Eukaryota > Viridiplantae > Streptophyta > Magnoliopsida > Magnoliales > Annonaceae > Annona > Annona squamosa. The sequence goes on from JAXCLR010000092.1 coordinate 34,005,184, forward strand.
AAATATCATCTAAACCTCACTTTTCTAAGCGTAGATCTAGATATTACATCAATCCACAAGGTGGTCGAGCTTGTAGAAGCATTAAAAAATATATTTAAAAGTAAACTTCACACAATACATGTAATATCAAGCATAGTTGGTTAGCTCAAGTTCATCTCAACTTCCCACCACCAATTTTAGCTCAAGAATATGACAGACTCTCATCAAAATAATGTTTAAATACATCTTAAAAGGAAGAGAATGATAAAAATAAGAAAAGAGAATGACAAACTCAATGATTTCCATAACAATAACTGAATCTTCACTTTATCTTCTGTCTAGCTTTGAAGTCCCTTCTCTTCTCCCCCTTTGAGCTCCCTTTTCATGTCTTATATATTTGTAGAGAAGTGATCATGTTAGACTAGACTAGCAAATGGCTCGCTTAGCCCATATCAAAAAATCTATTTAAAATATTTTTTTTACTCTTTTCTTCAAGCACTTATTTATCTAAGTGTGTTTAACTTATAAACCAAGTTTTACCATTTTTGCATATATGTATATATTTTTTGAGATTTTTAAACATCTGTGTACATATGTATTTTGAATACCCTTATGTTTAAAAGCCTCAAAAAAATGTAAA
>JAXCLR010000092.1:34106152-34116850 GCA_035584095.1 Annona squamosa
AAAATAATTACAAAATTACAAATGTCGAAATGACGCGTATACGGTCAAAGTAACGCGTATACGGTCAGGGTTCCACAGTACTTTATGAGACAAATCTTAATTCACCTTCATGATTGTAAGTTATAAGTTCTAAAAGTTTCAAAGGTAGGTTGAAACAATTTCCCATAATTAATCTCTCCTTTTTAATGTTTGAGATTTTTTATTTAACAATTTGGGTCAATATATTTTTTATTTTTAATTATTTCTAAAAATTTCACATTTTTCAAGAAGTTTCTCTTTTGTAGAGTCTTTAACTTTTGAAATAAATTTGGAAAAACTAAGAGATGGCTAATGTTAAGGCATACTATGGAGGAATAATGATGTTTTACTATAGAAAAGCCATACTATGGAGGAAACTACCTTGGAAGGGGCCGCCAAGCTTAGTTCCACCAACAAATGAGCAACATAGAAAATGGCTTTCTTAAATTAAGGCATGAATGACGAGATTTAAAGATGTCATATAACAATAGCCCTTTTTCTTTTTGAATGAGTGGTGATGGAGATCTAGGATAAATGTCATTGTAGTTAAAAGAAAGATAAAATAGAAGGGCTCGAACGCTATACACCTGGGTGAACTTAGCTTCGATGCATCTAGGTGCAAAAACTTATTTTTATTAATTTTTTAAAAAATTATAAAAACTATTAATCTAAGTAATTTAATATATATATATATATATATATTAAATTTTACCATTTATAAATACTTGTAGATATTTTTATTTTTCAAAAATATAGCTAAAATACGCTTATTTTTAAAAATAAAAAAATATCTACAAGTCTTCAAAAATAATTTAAACTAGTTTATAGATTAAATATACTTCAACTAATAGTTTTTAAAAAAATTTCAAAAAATATTAAAATGTAAGTTTCCTACCCTTGGGTGCACTGAAGCTAAGTGCACCTAGGTGCATTCAATCACATTCCAAAATAGAAATTGTAATTGCCTTTTGTAGCTTTAGGAGTTGTGTCAGTGGCCTTATCTAGCAAAGGTATTCTCTTTTGAGAATCATCATTAGATTGATATATTTTTGAAGAAGAGTTGGAAGAGTTACAAGTGACATTACTTCTCTACTGATGAAAATATGTACAAGTTGACTTGCATAAGAGATGGAATACATGGGCAATAGAGCAAGGAGCATTGAATGAAAGGGCATGCAAATTACGTGGAGTATAATGAGGACAACATTGGATGAAAATTTTTTAGCGATATCATGAATGTATGTGAGCACTTAGGAAATATAAACCAATTAAAAGATAATGCATAAAATTTTTAGCAAAGATACTGGATATTCCCTCTTATGTATACTATTTTCTATTCATATTCACTTTTTATTTTTTATATGTAATTTTTCAATCTTTCCATGCGTATGATTTCCATTAAACCTTCATAAATTTTTTATTTTTTAATCTTTAAATATTTTATTATTATTATATCTCTTTGCATTTTTCTTTTATATTTTTTGTCTTTACATGTATGATTTTGTTTCTTTTCACTTTTTAAAGCTTTTGTTATCTTTTTATGCTTTTGAGTTTTTAATTTTTTCAAAAAAATTTTGATTTTTTGTCTTTTCTGTTTTCAATTTTTCAGGTTTCTAATTTTTTATCTTTTATATTTGATTTTCTTATATAAAGACTATCAATAGAAAAACTCCTATTTGTCACTGGATGTTGGACATAATATAGTAACCACTCTAATCTAAGACAAACAAAAGATAGAGATGGTTAGTGAGGAAGGCACATTCCTTACTATGAAGTTGTTGTTTGGTAATCTTGGCAGACTTCTAATAATGTGAAAAAGCTTTTCACTAGAGGCAACAAGATTGTTGAAGTGAATACTAATTTCTTTGGAGAGGAAAAATAATGCATATTGTAGAACATATAACCCAAGCTAAAGTACAACTGGAAACTAGATTCCCTCTATGTTTTAGATTTTCTAATATTTTCTCAATATATTTTAAAATCTTTTATCCTATTTTCCTTAATTTTTATTTTTTAAAAAAAGAAACTCTCATTGAGCTTTTAATAAAAATAAAAAACAAAAGCACTCCTAACTTCCCCAAGGAAGTTGCAAAATTATCGCACCTGGTATAATCGAAAACTAAGATTGGCCAACCTATGAGCGTAAAATTAAAATAAAAATAAAGGAATAAAAAGTGCAAATTGGTAGAAGATAAATGTGATGCAAGTATATAAATTAAACATTGATGCATTCCCATGGAATAGCAAAATAAAATATGAGCTATGACTTGGTGCGTTAAAATGATGCCAAGTATGTAAAATAAAGAGTAAAATGTGTAAAAGAAGGGTTCAAGATCAGAAATACAAATAAAGATAACATATATAGACATTGGGGTTAAATGAGGAAAATGTAGTAGCTAAATCTTTTCGATGATGGAAATCATAAAAGTTTTTATGGTATAAAGTTAATCAAGTGTATCAATTAGTCATAGCTACAACTTAGTTGAATGCATTAAGAAAATGTACGAATAAAAAAGATAAAAGATCTAGAAGAGATGTTCAAAATTAGAAATGCAAATAAAGATAAAAGGTTTAGACATGGGGTTGAAGAAGAGATATGCAAACATTAAGTCATTTCAATAATGCAAATTATTAAAGATTTTTAGATGTGAAATAAAGCAAACATGTTCATCAGTTAAATGAAATTAGTAGTTAGTAAAATGTATGCAAATGCAAGACTGTGAATGATTATCTAATAATGCAAATAACATTTATATGTCAATTCGATTGGAGTCACCATTAAGCAAATAATGATAGTTAAACGAGATATAATGAATCTTATTCCTTGAGCTTTTTATGATTTCTTAACTCAGTTTGGAAATTAATGTGGGAATCTATTCTTGTAATTTTAAGTGTGAGACTGTCTCGAGAGAACTAGATTGGGAACTCTATTCCCCTTGTGCTGGCAAGATTTCTTTATAGTGATTTTTATAATTGTTTTAAGATGATATATTTTTTTAAAAAAAAATCATGGAATGGTTACTATGATTGAAATAAAATATTTTTAAATCTTTTTTAGCCATGAGTAGACTAATAACAGTATGATAAAAATATTAAATTTTGCTTAGACCACAAATGGCCCAAATGCTACAAATGAATAATGTTTTAAAACATGTATATTTCTTATCTTTGACAATGAAAATGCTGCGTGGTGAGATGCTATTTTGAAAATAACTTTTTTCCAGTATAGTTAATTATAACCATGCTGCATGTTGTGTATGTGTGTATATATATGTATATATTTGACCTAATCACAACACCTGATTGAAAACAAACTATTGTATTTTAAAAAATGGAAGAAAACAGCAATTAATGAATGTTATACGAAATCTTTTTTAAAAAGTATAGCAGCTAATGCAAATGTTGTGATTTTGAAATAAATTTTTGTTTTAATAAAATAAACATACTAGCTAATGCAAATGATGTGCTTAAAAATAAACCCTTTTTATGCAACAAATGTCGTGATATGAAATTTTTATTCTTTAATAAGATGCAGCAAGTAATGCATAATGTGATTTTAATAAATGTTTTTTAAAAATGCAACCGTTAATACATACTATGAAAGTGTCATGGAAAAAATGTAGCAATTAATACAAACGACATGATTTAAAATTAATTTTTTTAAAAAATAGAAGCTATGCAATGTGGGTCATGAATATCTTATAAAAAATTAGATACATGCAATAGAAGAGGATATGAGGTGGTTAAAAAGCCACACTATTTCATGACATGAACTATAGTTGGATCAAATAAATGAACAGGTGGAACAGCATCGGTGGGTAGAAAATGAATCCGAGGAAGGCCATGCTCAATTAGTGAAAAAATTAATGACATGTTGGGATTTTTGGTGGTCAAAAAGCTCTACCAAGAGTTCTTGAAGAGTTTGTTGAGATCCTTAATGAGAGTGTGTACATTCTAGCACAAAATTTTTGCTATCTTAAATCTTTCCATTTCTATTGTGTCACTACTTTAGTAATGTCTTTTATATGCCTTGAGACACTTAAGAACATTAATGTGGTAGTACTTTGATAGTTGGATTTGCATACATCTGGTTCCTATGAACTTAATCATTGGAATTGCAAATCAAAGATTTTATTTTGATGATTAACAACAAAATTGAAATGAATTTGAAGCTGCTAACATCATTTTAATTATGTACATGAAAGATAAAATCTTAATAGCTAATTACAAACAAGTAAAGCTACATGCCAAGTCGATTTAGCCTTCAATTTGGGTGACATTGTAAGTTAAGTTAACCCTAGCGAGCGATCTGAGCGACTATTAGCAACATTTTTCAGAGTAAAAGAGTAAAGTCATAATCTTAAGTTGACTTCATATGTGACTTGAGTAAAGGTGCAACCCAAGTCAACATTAGAAGCAACCTCAAACGAAGTTATGGAGGTAGAACGTTTGGAAGGCAAAGTGCAAAAGTGAAGTCACACCTGAAGTCTACCTCATATGATGTGATACCCGAAACCAAGTAGGACTCATATATATGTATTGGGAATGTAATTATGATGTGTATTTGTATAAAATGAAGTTTGAATGATTTTTGTGAATTTTGCCACATTTCGAATTAAGGTTTCTATTGGAAACGGTGATTAAAAATTTAATCACCGAAGCCCAAAGTGAGTCGGTATGACTCGAGAGGCTTAATGAGGATTTAAAGGTAACAATGTGTCATGAATAATCATGATTTAATTTATGGAGACTAAAATATAATTATGAAATTAAGGTAAAAAATGATATAAAATTCGTAATTCGAAGTCCACACAGAGAATTTCGATGAAATTTGAAAGGTAAGCTCACAATGGTGGGCCCAATCATGTGAATGGATTGGATTATGAAAATCATGATGGGATTAACGCAATGATTAATCATTTTTAGCCTACACTCCAAGGACAAATTCAAGTGATCATAACTTTAGTTGAAAAACTCGGTTTGAGATGAAACTTGAGAAAGACGGATAAAACGATATGATGAACGATATGGTAGGAATGGATTAAGCTAATTATTATGAGATTTGCTTAATCAATACAAGACAAAACATATTTATGGGAGAAAAGACAATGCAAAATCAAAGGAAGTTGTAAGGGGACGTTCTAAGCTTCAAAAAATTACATGTAAATGGGCTATGAGCTAAGGCATTTTATGTATGGTAGATTGAGGTGCATTTAAGGCATAAAATGCCAAACTAAAGGGCTACCATGTGGGACGTTGCAAGTGGATAGTAACATGGCCCATCAATGCTTAGATTTTGTGAATTTATGAAAATATAAATGATGAAATTATCTTAGAGAAAATGATGCCATGTGTTTAAGGGGATAAGGAGACATTTAAGTAGTCATTAAATGGGGTCAAATGAGAGAATTAGTTGCTGAAAAATTCCAGCAACTTTCTAAGGAGACTTAACGTGCAAGGAAGGAAGGAAAGAGAGAGGAGAAGGAGAGGGGAGAAAAATTCTCCAAGAACCAGCTGTTGTGCACGTCCAAACCCAGCAAGGAGGAGAGGAAAAGAGGAAGAAAAGGAGAAGGGAAAGAGGAAGGCAAGGCTTGGTAGCAAGCTTAGGGCAAAGAATCGACAAAATCAAATAAGTCCCCGTTGAGTTTAAGCCTTCCAATTTTCAAGTTTTCTTCTTGATTTGGAATCATGGTTTTGAGTCACAAAATACCTATTAAAGAATATGTTTCAAAGATTAAATATTCTTAGTTAAATATGTTGGTTTATAAAGTTTAATTTGGGGATTAATCAGCTCATATCATCTAATCTACACTCATGTGTATTAAATTTGGACCTAGAAAGGAAATATGGAAGAAATAGTTAATGAATTAGTTTTATCATAAATATTTGTGGGAAGACTCATTATGGGGTGATTAAGGAACAACCAAATTTTTAGTTTAAAAGAATAAGCACGTTGCAAATTAAAAATCTAAAAAAATCAACCTGGACTGGATTGAACTGGTGGCAGCATCAGCTGCACCAAATAATTTTTAATAATTTTTATACGAGGAATTTTAGGCTAAAACATTTAAAGAATGTATAAGACATATTTATTATCACAATATTAAAATAAAAATTAGATTTTGATGTGTATAGATATACCCCATAATTTACATGATTCAGGCTGTCTGAAAAGGGATGTTGCTATCCAGTAGAGTACAAATACAAAAATAAATAGAAATACTAAATATTTCATGCTAAAATATTTATTTTGATTAATTTATTTAGTTATTAAGGTATGATATAAAATTTAGATCAAAACTACTTGATTTGATATTAATTCAAGATTTTGAGAATTCAGTGTGCCTGAATTAGAATTATGGACAGCTTAAGGAATAAATCAAGATAAATGTTAAATTATAGGTTTTGTGATGCAATTTAACTTATAATGGGATATAAACAAGTTATTATGATGGTTTAACCTATTATAGGTAAACAAGATTACCTTAAATATAATTTTTTAAAAATATGCGAAGGGATGTTCAAAGAGGGGTGCAGAGGGCACCCAAAATATATATGGAAATTGCAGTTTTGGAAGCAACTAATATATGAATTTTAAACATGTGTTAATGTCCTAAATTTGGGTTAATAAAAACATGATTAATTGCTGAAATTTATAGATTAAAAATCTATTTTGATTTAAGTATCCCAAGAGACGTTGAAAATGGGTAAAATGGGTCCAAAAGTTGCTGTTTTGGAACCCTATGATGAATGGATTATAAATCCAAAATTAAACCCTAAATTATGTGTTAATTAAGAGTTTTAATCATGTTGGAATTAGAGATAAGTTTCTGTGTTGAAAATTTTAAAGAAACACATGATTTATGTGTTAAGAAATGGATGTATATGAAGAAATAAGTATGAATAAATGATATATGGATTATGTAAGTTTTTAAAATGAAAAAATGTATAACAAAATGATGAAAAAATGGGTTAAGTTACTATTTAAGTAAATAATAATAATCTCAAATTTTGATATTATTATATGATGTCTAAGTTAGCAACTAAATGCTTAAAATGAGCATCATTGTATGAAAAATGAAAAATATGTAAAAACGATAAATTGAGGTAATGAACCTTCAAATAATGATATAATGAATAATTATTATATTTATATAAGATTACCCTACAAAAGGGTATTAAAAATGAATGAATGAACAATGTGATGTATAAGTTATGATACATACGAACACCCGACTTGAAAGACAAGTGGGCTAAGCTAGTGTAATGTAAGTCTAAATAGATTTATATAGATTGAAAAACTTAAGGAATATAAGTATTTGAAGTTGATGCAAATAAATGAAATATTATTTTCATTTATCTAGGCAAAGGCAAGGAAACGAATGGAAGAAAGGAATTATGGCGATCTCAGGTAAGCATGCGAACTTTCTAAAATATTATTTTCTTTCTATATGATGATATGTGAATGAAATATTTATGATTATGTTTTGACAAATGGGCAAGCACAAGTTTTGAAAAGGACGGCTTTAATGCAAAGCCACAAGTTTTGAAAAATGATGACTTTAATGAAAAGTCTTAAGGTTTGATTCATGGGAAGCAAGTGACATTTTTTAAGAAAATAATTTATCACAAGTGTTGCCAAGGATAGGAATGCTTTATGTTAATGGAATTGAGAAATTTGCTAATGAGTAAGCAAGTTCTCTATAATAATTATTTTAAAGGATTTTATTGATTTATGTCGATGGTTTTAAGAATTTTCTTTTAATCAAGAAAGTTCTTTATAATGTTGTTTTAAAATTATTTTATAAGAAAAAGGAAATTTTTCCCTTTTTCATGAAGAAATTTTAGCATATAAGATTTGGGTTTTCTCTTATGATGTGTTATGATAAATAGCTAGGTTTATGAAAGAAAAAAAGTGATTTAATTTATGAAAAAAGATTAATTTTTCTATGCTAGGTTATTTAAATATAAACGATGATTTGAACAGAGTCCATACATCTTGAAATGATGTTCAAAAAGTTTTGATTTCCTTCAGATAACAAAAACTATAATGAAAATATTTTCAAAAATGTTTATACGAATGTTGTGGAATGGAATTTAAGAATGACCAACCTAATAAGTGATTTCTTAAAATGATTTAATTTTAGGTTGCTAAACGGCATGCAAAAGACTGTGCAATTCCCCTTTATATAAAATATATAATAGATATGTAGACAATAATTTATTTTTTAGGTTGTGGAGAAGGCGATAGTATAATTGCATAACTTTTGTAAGCAAAAGGCCTTGAAATGGAAACCTAAAAAATATTGGAGAAATATATGGTTTATTGTTGGAAATCCAAAGTTTTGAAATTCTTTGATTATAACGGTTTTTAAGATGTATTATTTCTCAAACATTTCAAATGTTATCAAAATATTTTACTCAAAATGGTTTTAAAAGAATTTAAGGAATGTCGTCCTAAAACTAAATTTCAAATAACTTGTTTAAAGCGGGTACGCTCGCTTTACAAGTTGGCACAGACTACAGTCTGTAATGTGTTTTTAAAAATAATTTTTAAAGATATAGACTTCGGTCTATGATGATTTGTGAGTATGAATGCAAGCTGTTGTTTGTAATCCCGGTTTAAAAAATCATAGGCTACGGTCTGTGATATTTTAAACCAAACAAACTGCGATCTATTAGGATGATGTATAGTGCACCAGTACACAGAATAAGTCAGTTGTAGAGCATGGTCGGGATGGCTGGAGCCCACTCTACATATGGCCAAGTCGCTAAGGAATGGCAACAGGCCAGCGGCGCCCTTCCTGAGATGGGAGCAGGATGAAAGAACAGCCGCTTGAATAGCGTGCTGTTAAATACGAAATATAGAATGATCACTTGCTAAGTGTCACCACTGGATGGAGAGAAATGCATTTGCTTATGTTTTGCTTTCAAAATGCCCAATGATTGGGACATGAAAGTATGTTTTATGAAAGTTATCCTAAAGGGATGTTTATAAAATGATTATCCTAAAATAAGGTATTTTACACAAAAGTGTGAATAACAATAATGAAAGGAAATGTTTTTGTGCAAATGCATCTGTGAAAATGGTTTATGTATTGTATATGCCTTGTTTTTTTATAAACAAGTCCCGGGACGGGGATTGTGAAAAGATTTATGTGAAACTTAGTTTTAACCATAAAAATGTCCATTTCCAAAGGATTTGAATGGTACATGTTTATGGACATGAGGATGTCCAATGCTTAAGTACTTTGATGGAATGTGTTTTAGGACATGAATGTCCATTATCAAAAAGTTATGTCAAAAATATTTTGAGACATCAAAGGTCTCTTGGCTAAAGGAGTTTAAGATGAAAAATATTTTTGGACATAGAAATGTCTTTTGCCGAGAAAGGCTTATGTGTATGATGTTTTCAGGACATGATAATATCCTCCTTTGGCAAAGGAGTTATGAGGAAAATGTTTTGGACGTAAAACGTCCACTAATGAAAGATGATTTTATGTAAATATCTTTGAACATTAGAAATGTTTGTATAAGATTAAAGGAAATTAATTAAAAAAGGTAAAACGTACATGTTTTGCCTTAACAAGCCCAGATGTGGCTTGTAAATGATTTTAAGAACAATGTTTTATGAGAATGTTCAAGGACATGGAACTGTCCTTATGAACAAAGATTTTATGATAATGTTTTAGGACATATATAGATTATTAAGTAAAGAGATATTCAATATGTTTAAGAAAAAGGTTTTCAAGGATGCCTTGCCCTTAAAACATAAAATGCTTGGTTACTGAGTTGTCACTCACATTTTATTTTTCCAAACCTTAGACAAGTACTGGGAAACCCAAGAGGATGCAAATTTAAGCAATAAAGGAAAGGTACGTGATAGTAGCCATGTGAGCTATAAGGAATGGAATCTGATAGCCTGATTAAAGATCCAAGGTATGTTGATGTATATATGAACTTATGTAAAATTATAAGTTTTATATGATCCAATGCTTGTATGGATGTATGTATGAAGTGTAAATGTTATAGTAGAAAAGCATGATGAATGCTATGAAAGAATTATTGAAATTTTATTATGGGTGTAATGGTGCTTGTATGATGAAACATGTAGTAAGGAATGAAATGAATGATGATAGATAAAAGGAATGAATTGGAAAAAAAAATTTGGACAAGTTCCAATTAAGAACCCACCATGTGATCAGGGCAACAATCCTGATCCACATTTACCAATCAATAAGGTCTTGCGGTAAGGAAGTGACATCTCAGTTTGGGGCACCACATATGAACTTGGGTGAAGTCACAAACAAAGTTATGAAATTATGTGAAAATCTCTTTTTGGATTGGTTTTGATGATGATAATGTTGGCCCCGAGTTAATGGCAAAACCCAAGAGAGGAGGGGTGAATTGGGTTCTTAAAAATTTCTTTGGTAACTTAAAAACTTGACCCCTTGAAAGTTTAATCCCCTTGATTGAAGAAACAAAATGGAAAGTAATGTAATGTAGAGAGCAAAAATAAAATCAAGCAGACAAGATTTTATAGTGGTTCGGGCAACCTCGCTACTCCACTCTGTTGAGATTATTGATCATGTGCTTATCGAATAGAATGGTTAATTTGATTTTGATGATTAACAAAAAATTGAAATATCATTAAAAAGGATCTAACACATTTGTCTAAGT